>CM069133.1:25251217-25653717 GCA_035221665.1 Okamejei kenojei
TTTAAATATGTTATGTAAGATGTTGTTTTTGTAGTAGGGAGTTAGGTGTAGTGGGTTGGTAGGGTAGCTTTGGGGGGTTGCTGGGGATATCATGAATAGTCGGAGGTGGATATAGAATAACGGGCATGGAAGTTGGGGGTGGCAGTTAGATTCTGTGTAGGGTGGTGGATGGGGGGACTAGGGGGGGGGGGAGTTGGGAGGTGTATTGGGGTGGAGAGGGAAAGTTTGATCACAGCCTTATTAAAGCAAGAGGAGGCTCATGGACCGTAGGGCCTTTATTCGGCTTCTGCTCCTATGACAGGAACTGGAGTTGGTTGGAGAGATAAGTGCTTATCCGCGGTATCCAAGATGAAAGGCACGGGTTGGTTGAGATCCCGCGACCACCCTAAAGCATTAATTCTCTCCAAGCACCACATCTCTTGCTCTGCTCGCCTAAACTGCACCACAGAAACTGTTGAAAGTTCCCACTTCAATGGAGCAGTGCATGTAAAGCTAGATATTTCAAAATAAGGAGTATAGAAACATTAGATAATAGGTGCAGGAGGAGGCCTATTCGGTCCTTCGAGCCAGCACCGCCATTCATTGTATCATGGCTGATCGTATCCCCTACAATAACCCTGCCTGCCTTCTCCACATATCCCTGAATTCCACTACCCCTAGAGCTCTATCTAATCTCTCTTAAATATCCAGCCAGGACTTGGCCTCCACGCCCTCTGTGGCAGGAATACCACAATTCACTACTCTCGGGTGAAAAGGTTTGTTTCCTCACCTCAGTCTAAATGGCTCCCGCCTTTAGTCTAAGACTGTGGCCCCTGGTTCTGGACTTGCCCAACATGGGAACATTTTTTCCCGTGCATCTAGCTTGACAGTCCTTTTATAATGGTGATATGTTTTCTTTCTATATGTGCAACTGAAGAATGCAAGTACCGCCACTGGAAGGACAAGCAAAGGTTTCAAAGGATGGATCTCGCCACCCCACTTTCCATTTGGCAATAAAAATCCTGGTCTTGGCGCAAGGCCAGATTTCACCCCCCCCCCCCCCCCCCCCTCCCCACCAAAAAATGCCAACGCCAAGACCCACTGCAAGGCAATTACAGAGGGGAAATTAAATCTGGACTGGCAACCTTCAGAGTTTTGGAGTTTTATAATTCAGTGTACACTTTGGCATGTCAAACAAGTCAGAGGTGTAGCACAGTAAATGGTGTAGGTAAGCGGTGGTGTGTGTGACAAAGTGCAAGGAGCTGGAAATACAAGTGCATAGTTCCCTAAAAGTGGCGAGTCAGGTGTACAGAGTGTGGGAAAAGCGTTTGTTTGCCTTTCATTGGAAGGATATTGGGACAAAAATCGGGATCGTCCAAATGGATGCAGTTGTACATAGTCCCGTCGGTGGCTGACCACACTTGGAATATTGTATTTAGTTTCTGGTCACTTAGCTACAGGAACCGGTTAGAAGTGCAGAGAGATTAACCAGATGTTTTCCCGGCTTGTGTGGCAGGGTGAGGTTGGTTAAACTGGGACTTTTTTCATTGGAGCCTGGGAGATTAAGGAACCTTATTGAGTGCACAAAATCGTCAGGGTCGGGATAGTGAATGCTCATCGTAAGGAGTAGTGGGAGAGATTTCAGGCAACTTCGCACACAGAGGATGGGGCTATATGGAATGAACGCCTGAGGATCTAGTAATGGGGATGCTTTTTTATTATTGTAACAGCACTCGACAGTAGAAACGTAGAAAATAGTGCAGGAGTAGGCAGCATCACCGTTCAATATGATCATGGCTGTCATCTAAAATCATACTCCCGTTCCGGCTTTTTCCGGTACATGACGAGGAAAGATTTGCAGCAAAAGGGCCAGTGGCAGACAGATGGACGAGCTTGGTTAGGTAAACTCAGTTGGCATGGATATTGGACCATAAGGACTTATTTTTGGGGCTGTATACCTCCATACTCTATAAGATCACAAATATATTTTGTTTTACCGAGGATTCCACACGTCTAGGGGTAACGTGAGGGGGAACTTCTTTACTCAGAAGGGTGTGGCAGGGTGGAATGAGCTTCCAGCAGAGGTGGTGGGAAGGCAGAATCGATTTTTAACATTTAAAAGTAAAGTGGTTAGGTATATGGACGTGAAGGGAATGGAGGTGTATGGTCTGAGTGCAGGTAGATGGGAACTAGGGGAAAACAAATGGTCGGCACGGACTGGAAGGGCCGAGAGGGCCTGTCTCCGTGGCTGTATTGTAATTGTTATATAGAGTGATAAATCTCATGATCCTCCCACTGAAGGCAAAAAGTAATGTGTTACACCACACATCCTCCCTCCATACTTAGAGAGTCAAAAAAAAAAAGAAAAGAAGTTTAGCTGCCATTACTAGTAAAGCTAATGCAGATATTGGTGCCAACTACCAAAGACAATGCCAGCCAATTTTTTGCCATTCCTTTTCAAGTATTTTTTCCATTTACTCAAGCCAAATAACTGTTTGCATGACAATTTTGCCCTTGAACTGAACTCACTTCTCTGCCAAGCCCATACAACTGATAACTTAAAAAAACACATTATGACGATTGAACGATACCGAGCTGCTGCACCCGCTTAGTTTTCTCCAGCCTTTTGTGTTCCCCTACTTCTCTTCCATTTCCTTTTTACATTTTGTCACCAATTATCTCTGCTTCTGTGCCATATTTACCTATTTGTTCGTGCATTTTTTTTAAATTACAAACTAATTAACTATTTTCCCCTTTAAGGGATGGCAGAAGGAGATTTGCCAAAATGGCTTCTGACTTCTTGTTTTAAGGCGTTTTATTCTTCATTATGATCAATCTGGAAAGATAGCACTGCTACTGCTGTGGTATCTTCGTGTTGACTTTCACTGAACATAGCAATTAGGATCCGCATAGTGTGCTTTGGCATTTCTCTTCATCGATCTATCTATACTATTACAAAACTCTCATCGTGACCAATCCGTTTGGCTTTTTTTAAATTGTGCAAAAAACGGTACCCATATCGCTAGGATTTTTTGCCAACCTTACTCACCGTTCTCCTCTCCTCCAAGCGTACCATGTTTTGTTCTGATAGGTGGAAGATTACAAAAGTTATGAAGTTTTAAAAAAATCTTGAGATTAGCGATTGGTCTTCTTCGACTGTCAGTAACCAGTGGTAACGTCCCTTCCTGCAACCCCGCTCGAGAATAAAGGCCTGGATGCGGGGCTGAGATTCCGCAAGTGCTGATTGAGTGCGCAAGAGTGGAGTCGGGAAAGTCACTGTGTGGTCGGGAAAGTCACACATGTTTAGAGTCGGAAAGTCGTTGTGTGCTGTTGGGAAATGGTCCCCCCCCCCCCGCTGTGTGGAGTCGGGAAAGTCGTTTGTGGTGCTGTGCGGCCGCCGTGGCCTTGAGTGAGTCCCTCCCCCCCCCTTCCTCTCTCACCCCCCTTTCCCCCTCCCCCACCCAACACACCCCCCTTCTCCCCCAGACAACCCCCCCCTTTCCAGCTCCTCACACGCCAACACTCACAGCAACCACACCCCCCCTCCCCACAACCCCCCCCACCCCCTCCCCCACACCACCACCCTCCCCTCACCCCCCCCTCTTACACACCACCACCTCCCACACCCCCTCCCCCACCCCCCCCCCACCACCCCCTCCCCCCCCACCACCCCCTCCCCCCCCCCCACCCCCCCTCCCACACCCCCCCCTCCCCCCCCACCCTCCCCCCCCCCCCCTACCAAAGCCCCCACACCCACCACCCCCTCCCCCCACACCCCCCCCCTCACCCCCCACCCACCCCCCCCCACCCCCCCCACCCCCCCCCGTTCCCCCCCCAACCCCCCCCCCCCACCCCACCGCCCCCACCACCCCCCTCCTCCCACACCCCCCCCCACCTCCCCCCCCCCCCCACACCACCCCCCCCCCCCCCCCCCCCCCCCCCCCCCCCCCACCCCCCCCCCCCCCCCCCCTCCCCCCCCCCCACCCCCCCCCCCCCCCACACCCCACCCCCCCCCCCCCCCACCCCCCCCCCCCCCCCCCCCCCCACCCCACCCCCCCCCCCCCGACCCCCCCCCCACCCCCACCCCTCCCCCCCCCCCCACCACCCCCCCCCACCAACCCCCCCCCCCCCCACCCCACGCGCCACCCCCCCCCCACCCCCACCCCCCACCCCCCCCCCCCCCCTCACACCCCCCCCCCCCCACCCCCCCCCCCCCCCCCCCACCCCCCCCCCCCCCCCCCCCCCCCCCCCCCCCCCACCCCCCCCCCCCCCCCCCCCCCCAACCCCCCCCCCCCCCCAAAACCCCCCACCCCCCCCCCCCCCACCCCCCCCCCCCCCCCCCCGCTCCCCCCCAACCCCCCCCCCCCCTCCCACCCCCCCCCCACTCCCCCCACCCCCACCCCCCCCCCCCCCCACCCCCCCCCACCTCCCCCCTCCCCCACATCATGGTGTAATATGCGTTGGGGAAATGGGTTGCGTTGGGGACCAGGCCCTCCCGTGTGACTGGGCCCACTTAAGTCCTAGTGTACTACTAATAATGCTAACAACCAAGATGCACGATGAAAGTCAAAAAAGTGCGAGTCACTGAAGATCGACAGAAACAAAATTCACTCCAGTGCACCAGCACAACTTTTTGGCTGATCGAGGAATAGTTTTGTTTAGAGATACAGCGTGGAAACAGGCCCTTCGGCCCACCGAGTCCGTGCTGACCAGCGATCCCCCGTACTCTGGCACTATCATGCACACACTATGGCAATTTTTACAATTTATCGAAGCCAATTAACCTACAAATGTATGTCTTTGGACTTTGAATAGTGTTGGAAGGCAAAATTTCAGACAAGATTTATCACCAAGCTGAGCAACAGTGATCTTTTTCTACAGGCAGCAACTAGGTACTTCACAGTACAGAAATATCAGTAATGTGTCAATGTATAAAAAACCTTCCAAATCCATTGACAGGATCGGCAAACAAAGACTAGTTCTTTCCCAGGCCTACGTTTCCAACAGTTTTTGATTACATTCAACCAGATGGAGTGGGCAGACCAGAACACAACGCCATCCTTATTCTACATTGCTCTGCATACATTCATTTAGTATGCACATGTCCCAAACATTCCTACATTGGCATATATTCCAGAAATTCATCTGGTTCACCACACACCTAAACTTACTGAACAGCAACTGATTGCATTTCAATCAAATTAATATGAGGCAGAGTGCAATATATTGTTATAACAATCACCTCTCTTGCAGATGAAGAGACAGTGACCCCAGCTCATGCGAGCAGGATTGATGTATGATTTCCACTCACAAAGTCAGCATGCCAAGTCTTTTTCATCAACAGTTGGCAACCAAAGCTGGGTCTTTTTCCTAGCATCGGCCAAGAGAATTGAGAAACAGCAGCTTTTGATTTGTTTGCACCTTGAAGAATTAAGAACTATCGTCTTTCAGGGTGCACCGTAGATTGGAGACAAAGTGCAGGTGCTGGACTCTTGAGCAAAGCGCTCAGAGGAACTAATCTGTGGTAAAGCACTGGAGGAACGTGGCAGTCAGGCAGCATCTGGGGAGGGAATGGACAGGTGACTCAGAGTCTGAAGGGTCCCAACCTAAAACATTGGCAGTCCATTCCATCCCGAGAAGCTGCCTGTAGGAAGGAACTGCAGATGCTGGTTTAAAGCAAATATAGACACAAAATGCCAGACTCTGAAGGGTCCAAACCTAAAACATCACTTGTCCATTCCCTCCCTAGAAACTACCTGACCGCTACATTCCTCTAGTATTTTACCACAGAATAATCATTTGGGTGAAAAAAAGAGGATTGAAGGCAATGTTTAAGTTTGACTTTTGTAACTAATTGGCATTTCGGTCTACAGTTTCAGGGCAACTTTTACATTCTTTTAGATGTTGCCTGAATAATTTTTATTGGCTTTAATGTAAGATTGAGAGAGGGAAGGAGTATGCATTGAAGATTTAAGCAGGAAGTCTCTGTGCAGGATCAATGGGGAGGAACAATAGTAGTCAACCCAGATTAAATCATCAAGTTACCTTGCACAAATTTATTAAATATTACTCGAACAAATGAGTGAGACCCTTCTCTATTTATGAATAGCAGCATGTGTTAAATCAATGACATTCTGCGTGCTGATAAAGACCACTGCTGAGAATATGTGCGCTCAAGTTGATTGCAGAGATCAATATAGAAACATAGAAAATAAGTGCAGGAGTAGGCCATTCAGCCCTTCGAGCCTGCACCGCCATTCAATATGATCATGGCTGATCATTCAACTCAGTATCCTGTACCTGCCTTCTCTCCATACCTCCTGATCCCTTTAGCCACAAGGGCCACATCTAACTCCCTCTTAAATATAGCCAATGAACTGGCCTCAACTACCTTCTGTGGCAAAGAATTCCAGAGGCTCGCCACTCTGTGTGAAAAATGTTTTCCTCATCTCGGTCCTAATGGAATTCCCCCTTATCCTTAAACTGTGACCCCTTGTTCTGGACCTCCCCAACATCGGGAACAATCTTCCTGCATCTAGCCTGTCCCACCCCTTAAGAATTTTGTAAGTTTCTATAAGATCCCTCCTCAATCTTCTAAATTCTAGCGAGTACAAGCCGAGTCTATCCAGTCTTTCCTCATATGAAAGTCCCAGGAATCAGTCTGGTGAACGTGCTCTGTACCCCCTCCATGGCAAGAATGTCTTTCCTCAGATTTGGAGACCAAAACTGTACGCAATACTCCAGGTGTGGTCTCACCAAAACCCTGTACAACTGCAGTAGAACCTCCCTGCTCTAACCAGCATTACTATTTTAGAAGTGTCAGTGTGAACAGGTAGCCAGGAGAGACCACGGAGAATCCTATCTGCTGCTCCCAAGCAACTAACTCAACTAAAACAATTTTCCACCAATCTGGAACAAAATCAAATGCTGAAGTAACATAATTGCTACACTAGTAAGTGAAAGTTAACATTTAAGGTGAAAACCTTTTTCTGTGTTCAATTCCAAGGTAAACAAACTTACGTTTCCCGAACAAATTCCCTTTCAAAAATCTAATTCCTTCAAACTAAATAAATGTACCAATTTCACCAACACACATCTCCTTCAAAACTTTTGGAAAATTTCTAAATCATAATCAAATTACCATAAACTATTGGAACAGCTTCATCAAAACACTACCCAACCAGTAAATTAGTAGATCAACAACAATGCCTTGAAGTCTACAGTAATTTTTCCCGTTAAAATAACAAGCTGACATAGGCAACAGGGCCCCTTGAGGCGACTGGGGCAATTAGGAGGAAATCAACCAGAGCAGTGGACTTGAGGCACAAGAACTCAATGATTTCCAATGATAGACACAGAGAGCTGGAGTAACTCAGCAGGTCAGGCAGCATCTCAGGAGAAAAAGGATAGGTAACGTTCTGGGTCAGGACCATTCTTCAGACCCTACCTGAAAGGTCACCTGTCCCATTTCTCCTGAGATACTGCCTGGCCCGTTGAGTTATTCAAGACTGTTGTCGATCTTTTGGTATAAACTAGCATCTGAAGTTCTTTGTTTCTACTCAATGATTTCCAATACCCTTTTTGAACAAAAATCTTTGGATCCCACGTTTGAATATATTCAGTGACTGTATATTTGCATTTATGTGGTGGGAACCAAAATTTCTTTAAGTGTAAATTAACAAATTTAACTTATCTAAATCGTCAACTTCATCCCAGAAATGTGTTCTGTAGCACTAAAAACCCATGCTACTGGAAGCTGCCATCTTGTCAATCCCCTTTCAGAATTACCAAGATCACCTTTCTGCTAAATGTTAGCATACATCGGGCAACTCAATCTAACTCGCTCTCAGACCAGAAATTAATCCAATTGAATCTTTACTGCACTAAGTTCAAGATGAGTATATACTTTAAGGCACTGCTTCTTGAAAAATTTCAGTGTCATTCACCCTCGAGTCTTTATCACAAAATTTATTTCACCCTCGACTAAATTTTCTTACTTTTTTTGGTAATTTTCTTCTTATTCTCCCTTGGGTATAAGTTTATATACAATTTATTTTGTCATGAGCAAAAAACATAAATTAACTAATTTCTTAAGTGTTTATTTTATTCACCTTTTTGAACATCCTAAAAAAATGTAAAGAAAACTAGGAGTGAATAAAAAAGTTTAATTACCACTGGAGTTGGTAAATCATTCTATTGGAATGATAAAAAAAACATTCCAACGTTTAAACACTGGGCTTCAGCCCCATCCTACCCTTTCGAGCTTTGATTAATGTAGTTTTTTTCTTGCAAAACTAGCTCAAAAAACCAAGAAGTATGTGATTTAATATATTAAATATTAATATATTAAAGCAAATAGGTCCTTCTGCAGTTGTATAGGGCCCTAGTGAGACCACACCTGGAGTATTGTGTGCAGTTTTGGTCCCCTAATTTGAGGAAGGACATTCTTGCTATTGAGGGAGTGCAGCGTAGGTTTACAAGGTTAATTCCCGGGATGGCGGGACTGTTATATGCTGAGAGAATGGAGCAGCTGGCCTTGTATACTCTGGAATGTAGAAGGATGAGAGGTGATCATATTGGAGCCATAGGGCCATAGTTTAAGAATAAGGGGTAAGCCATTTAGAACAGAACAAGGAAACACTTTTTCTCACAGAGAGTTGTGAGTCTGTGGAATTCTCTGCCTCAGAGGGCCAGTTCTCTGGGATACTATCAAGAGGGAGCTAGATAGGGCTCTTAAAGACAGTGGAGTCTAGGGATATGGGAGAAGGCGGGAACAGGGTACTGATTGGGGATGATCACATTTAATGGCGGTGCTGGCTCACAGGACCAAATGGCCTACTGCACCTATTGTCTATATGTATCCAACTAATAAAACTTTCTATAACTCTCCCTGACAGAAGCTCACAATACCACCAAATATTAACTTTGGTACCTAAATTGCTGCACAAAGTAAAGTTACAGTTCAACAGTCGCCTATGGCGATCCTCCAGTGTTGCCATTTATACATTTATGACCCCACTAGCTCATCTGGTCTTCCCTAAAAGGTTATATTACAGTAAATTTGGCGAATATCCTGCTACTTTGAGATTAGAAAAGATAGCGGAGTTATGGGATATGGGGAGGAGGCAGGAACGGGGTACTGATTGGGGATGATCAGCCATGATCACATTGAATGGCGGTGCTGGCTCGAAGGGCCGAATGGCCTACTCCTGCACCTGTCTATTAAAACCATAGGTAGAGAGAAAAATAACATATCAAATTTCCAGCTCCACTGCCATTAAAACCAATTAGAGCTTACTAACCTCTTTAATGGCAATGCCTATTTTTAAATATACAAAATATATATAAATATTTGAATTGTAATTCACCCCTCTAGTTTAATTCACCCCAAAATAATTTAATTCGCCCTTGGGTGAACCATTCACCAGTTTAAGAAGCACTGGTTTAAGGTACAGACAATGGTGCCTTATTCCGATTACAACAAGGCCTTGTACAACCTTAGCAAGGACTGCCTTACTCAAAGCCCAGTATTACAGTCACCTCCTTGAGTTGCATAGCACAGAGTGTGTGCATTGAGTGATGGTCAATGCACTCATACACAGTTCATAAGTGATAGGAGCAGAATTTGGCCCTTCGGCCCATCAAGTCTACTCCGCCATTCAATCATGGCTGATCTATCTTTCCCTCTTAACTCCAATCTCCTGCCTTCTCCCCATAACCCTTGACACTCGTACTAATCAAGAATCCATCTATCTCTGCCTTAAAATATCCATTGATTTGGCCTCCGCAGCCTTCTGTGGCAATGAATACGACAGATTCACCACTGCCTGACTAGATAAATTTATTTTCATCTCCTTCCAAAACGAATGTCCTTTAAACCCAAGGCTATGACCTCTATTCCTAGACGTTCATAGTAGTGGAAACGATCCTCTCCACATCCACTCTAATTCAGTGATGGACAGTGCACTCAGTCCAAATCCACTAATCCTACATGTACGCGATTAGTGGCCTCACATTCCCATTACTCACTACCCCAGGCTCTGTGATCAGTGATCATTTACAGCAGCTAATTAACCTGCACATCTTCAGGGAATGGGAGGAAAACAGAGGGATATCAATGCAATCTCAGAGGGAAATGGGTGAAATCCCATCTGCAGGGGGCAGGTTAAAGCCTGGGTCATTGAAGCTGCCACTCTGCTAATTCTTAGTCGTTTGGTCTCCCTACACATTTACTTTCATTGTCACAAAGATCTGTCTGCACAGCAGCATTTAGTTCCTTTCTGCACAGCAGCTCTACCTGCTGTACCATTGTGCTGCCCATAGCCCACTTAACAAAGTACATTACCTCACATTTTCACTCTATACCTCCACCCCCCCCCCCCCCCCCCCCCCCCCCCCCGCCCCCAATTGCTAACTCTTGCTTATTCATTCAAGTCATTAATCTAAACTAACAATAGATAAGGACTTGGTATTGACTCCTGCAGCGCATCAGGAGTAACAACCTGTCATACTGAAAGCGACCTAATAGTCTAAAGGGGCCCAACCCAATGGTCTGAAGGGCCCCGACTCAGGGATGCTGCCTGACCTGCCAAGTTATTCCAGCATTTTGTGTCTTTCCTTGGTAAACCAACATCTGCAGTTGCTTGCTTCACCAATTCAATTATTCTTGCTGTCTGCCTTTCTTTGGGCTTAGAGCTACCCCCCCCCCCCCCAACAACCCCATTCAATCATTATTTATCTGCCTTGTATGATATAGTATATTAAGATTTACAATGCGGAATTTTCAAAATTATATTTGCAAATATACCCTTTAGAATTGACAAGCATGATGTTTCCCTTCATAAAACCACTTTCTTTTCTCTTCCCAGTGACTGCATGCGGAGGACAATTGCCAGGCTAACCAAACGATAGTTCCCTATGTTTCTTCTCTCTTTCCTGAAACAGTGATTTTAAAAAAAAGGAAAGCAGCATTGTTTGATAAAAACCAAAAGAACAACCAACCTTTGGGTGACCAACAAGGTTTAGTTTTAGCGTCAATAGGTCAAATTCAACAGGTGCAAAATACTTAAGGATCTCCATTCTCATAACTTAAGGTCATAAGGTCACAAGTGATAGCAGAATTAGGCTATTCGGCCCATCAAGTCTACTCCGCCGTTTAATCATGGCCGATCTATCTCTCCCTCCAAACCCCATTCACCTGCCTTCTCCCCATAACTGCATCCATACTAATCAAGAATTTATCTACAAGGCCCTTATTTATTTCCCTCCATAATTTGAGATTTGCAATTAATGTACTCCATAATTTGAGATTTGTCATTAAAAAAAAATCACATGCGGTTAAAGTGAACACTGTCAGATTTTAATAAAGGCAATTTTTATACATTTTGGTTTCACCATGTAGAAATTACAGCAGTGTTTATACATAGTCTCCACATTTCAGGGCACCATAATGTTTTGGACACAGCAATGTCATGTACATGAAAGTAGTCATGTTTAGTATTTTGTTGCATATCCTTTGCATGCAATGACTGCTTGAAGTCTGTGATTCATGGACATCACCAGTTGCTGGGTGTCTTCTCTGGTGATGCTCTGCCAGGCCTGTATGCAGCCATCTTTAGCTTATGCTTGTTTTGGGGGCTAATCCCCTTCAGTTTTCTCATCAGCATATAAATGGCATGCTCAATTGGGTTCAGATCAGGCGATTGACTTGGCCACTCAAGAATTGACCCTTTTTTAGCTTTGACTAACTCCTTTGTTGCTTTAGCAGTATATTTGGGATCATTGTCTTGCTGTAGAATGAACTGCCGGCCAATTCGTTTTGAAGCATTTGTTTGAACTTGAGCAGATAGGATGTGTCTATACACTTCAGAATTCATTATGCTACTACCATCAGCAGTTGTATCTTCAATGAAGATACAGTGCCCTCCTTAATATTTGGGACAAAGACTCATCATTTATTTATTTGCCTCTGTACTCCACAATTTGTAATAGAAAAAAATCAGATGTGGTTAAAGTGCACATTGTCAGATTTTATTAAAGGCCATTTTTATACCTTCTGGTTTCACCATGTAGAAATTACAGCTGTGTTTACACATATCCCACCATATTTCAGGGCACCATAATGTTTGAGACACATGGCTTCATAGGCGTTTGTAATTGTTCAGGTGTGTTTAATTGCCTCCTTAATGCAGGTATACGAGAGCTCTCAGCACCAGTCTTTCCATCACCTTTGGAAACTTTCATTGCTGTTCATTAACATGAGGACCAAAATTGTGCCAATGAAAGTCAAAGAAGCCATTATGAGACCGATAAACAAGGATAAAACTGTTAGCGACATCTGTCAAACCTTAGGCTTACCAAAATCGACTGTTTGGAACATCATTAAGAAGAAAGAGAGCACCGGTGAGCTTACTAATCGCAAAGGGACTGGTAGGCCAAGGAAGACCTCCACAGCTGATGACAGAAGAATTCTCTCTATAATAAAGAAAAATCCCCAAACACCTGTCCGATAGATCAGAAACTCTTCTGGGGTCTGGTGTGGATTTGTCAATGACCACTGTCCACAGAAGACTTCATGAACAGAAATACAGAGGCTACACTGCAAGATGCAAATCAGTGGTTAGCCACAAAAAAAATAGGATGGCCAGGATACAGTTTGCCACAAAGTACTTAAAAGAGCAACCACAGATCTGGGAAAAGGTCTTGTGGACAGATGATACGAAGATCAACATATCAGAGTGTTGGCAAGAGCAAAGTATGGAGGAGAGATGAAATGCCCAAGATCCAAAGATTACCACCTCATCTGCGAAACACGGTGGAGTTATGGTGGTTATGCCTTCTCCCCATATCCCTCGATTCCGCTAGATTCTAGAGCTCTATATAACTCCCTTTTAAATTCATCCAGTGCATTGGTCCGCTACTGCGTTCTGTGGTAGAGAATTCCACAAATTCACAACTCTCTGGGTGAGAAAGTTTTAAATGGCCTCCCCTTTATTCTTAGACTGTGACCCCTGGTTCTGGACTCCCCCAACATTGGGAACATTTTTCCTGCATCTAGCTTGTCCAGTGATTTTATAATAAGCAAGTATGATATTTCGAAAAATGCAAGGAATCATGGGATTTGTCAAAGGTCACTTGCTATAAAGAAAAAGCGAACGAAGCGCTGGCTTCGCTGTATAAATTCTTACCTTTATTCATGATTTATGTGTAAATATATATTTAATATGAGGAAGGGGTGCCAGGTAGCGGGGTGTAACAGCGAGAGGGCGGGGGCAGATGCAAGTGGGAGACGGGAGAGCGAGCGCGCAGACCCACGCCTCATCCGCAGCCAGGATCGAACCCGGTCCCTGGCGTCGCAAGCGCTGCCGAACCGCCACTGGACCGTCCCCGGGCCCCCCCTCTCCAAATTACACCCCGTTCTCCTGCTTGGCTCTGCCCGTCCCGCTGAGTTAGCCGGCAGCCCTGTACAGGCGGTGGCGGGCCCGGACCTGCAGCCGACGCCCTGCCAACCCAGGGCCACACCGGACAGGGACGGGACGGGACACCTGGGAGGGGACGGCCCAGCAGCAACTCAACAGCACCCGCAGCATCGGAGACCCGGGCCCGACCACGGACGAAACGCAAGTCTGCACACAATGCAGCGTCACAGTTGCCGAGAATGTTTATAGCGAGTGACCTATGACCTGGGCATGCGCAGTCAGAATACTGAACACGCTTATTTTATGTTTCTATAAGATCCCCCTCATTCTTCTAAATTACTGTGAATACAAGCCCAGTCTTTCCAATTTTTCCTCATGACAGTCCCGCCATCCCAGGGATTAACCTTGTGAACCTACGCTGCACTGCCTCAATAGCAAGCATGTCCTTCCTCAAATTAGGAGATCAAAACTGTACCTAATACTACACCAGGGCCCTGTAAAACTGCAGAAGGACCTCTTGACTCCGATACTCAAATCCTCTTGTTATGAAAGCCAACATGCTATTAGCTTTCTTCACTGCCTGCTGTACCTGCATGTTTACTTTCAGTGACTGGCGTACAAGGATAGCTAGGTCTCGTTGCATTTTCCTTTTTCGTAATGCCGCCTACTGCCATCTGCCCATCACTCACCTGTCCAAGTCACCCTGAGATAATCTGAAATCATGAGAATATATATATAATATATATATATATATATATATATATATATATAGTAAATAGTTGCTGCCCAGTAGAGCCTTGCTGCACTACACTCGCCACTGCCTGCCATTCTGACAGGGACCCGTTTATTCCTACTATTGACAGGAACCCGTTTATTCCTACTCTATAGCATTCTCCGGCACATTGTCTCTTTCAGGTATAAACCACGATCAATGAGGCATTCTTTGCAACAGATGGCAGTCAATGGATATTTTTAAGGCGGAGATTGATAGATTCTTGATTAGTACGGGTGCTTGGGGTTACAGGGAGAAAGCAGGAGAATGGGGTTGAGGGGAAGGGTAGATCAGTCATAATTGAATAGCAAAGTAGACTTGATGGGCCGTATGGCCTAATTCTACTCCAAGAACATATCTGCAGTTTTTTATTTATAAGTACTAAGAACAGTTGATTATGTCTCATTGAGCAGTGAATTTAAGAGTTGCTGCTGGAAGTTAGAGAATTGCAGTTTCCCCAACCATGAGTTGCAGAAATTATGGCCCAATGAATGCTGGATGTCAGGCAGCGAGTTTGGCAGCATTGGAGATAGAGTGCGATGTGCACAAGCAGATAAAACCACCACAATCGTCACCGCCAGGTCATAAATAATCCTGAAATATATCACTGTTCCTTGGGTCTATATCACCGAGAAATTCCTACACACAGTGAAAGAAGCTTCATACGACAAACTGCTGCAGCGTCAGACGTTGGTTCATCATCTCCGCCAGAATGATGAAATCTCATCAAGAAATGGTTAAACAGGTCACCTCCATCCCAAATTTGTATAAACTCTTGAAGACTTTGCTGTATAATGCAGTTTCTGATTTAGAACAGGCAGAAAAAAAATTGCAGGACAACATTACAGGTTTGCAAATGTTTATTGAGTGCAACAAGAAGTCCAGAAATATGTTTCCTCATGTGTTCTTATACCATTAATCGGCAAACTCAAGTAATTTGGTTTCACATTCTAAAAGTTGTCCCACTGAAGAGGGAGTTTGTACTTCTGTATGAACATAGAAACATAGAAAATAGGTGCAGGAGTAGGCAATTCGGCCCTTTGAGCTAGCACCACCATTCAATATGATCATGGCTGATCTAAAATCAGTACCTCGTTCCTGCTCCCCCCCCCCCCCCCCCCCCCCCATATCCCTCGATTCCTTTAGTCCTAAAAGCTAAATCTAACTCTCCTGAAAACATCCAGTGAATTGGCCTCCACTGCCTTCTGTGGCAGAGAATTCCAGATTCATAACTCACTGGGTGAAAAAGTTGTTCTCATCTCAGTCTTAAATGGCCTACCCCTTATTCTTAAACTGTGACCCCTGGTTCTGGACTCCCCCAACATGGGGAGCATTTTTCCTGCATCTAGCCTGTCCAATCCTTTAAGAAATGTATATGTTTCTATAAGATCCCTTCTAATTGTGTAAATTCCAGTGAATACAAGCCCAGTCGCCCCATTCTTTCATATGTCAGTCCCACCATCTCGGGACTAAACCTGGTAAACCTACGCTGCACTCCCTCAATAGCAAGAATGTCCTTCCTCAAATTAGGAGACCAAAATTGCACACGATACTCCAGGTGCAGTCTGACCAGGGCCCTGTACAACTGCAGTAGGACCTCCTTGCTCCTGAACAAATCCTCTCGCAATGACGGCCAACATGCTATCAGCTTTCTTCACTGCCGGCTGTATCTGCATGCTTACTTTCAGTGACTGATGTACAAGCACACCCAGGTCTCCTTACACCTCCCCTTTTCCTAATCTGACTGCATTCAGATAATAATTTGCCTTCCTGTTCTTGCCACCATAGTGGATAACCTCACATTTATCCACATTATACTGCATCTGCACACTCACCCAACCTATCCAAGTCACCCTGCAGCCTCATAACATCCTCATCGCAGCTCACACTGCCACCCAGGTTTGTGTCATTCGCAAACTTGGAGATGTCACATTTAATTCCCTCATCTAAATCCTTAATATATATTGTAAATAACTTATCGTATGTCAGTCCCGCCATCCCAGGAATTAACATGATTCATCTTGAAAGATCAGGCTATATCTTCAAGCTCTGGGGTTTCCTAAAGAAAAGCTCTGACTTTCAAAAAAACAGCAGCAGCAGCAGCAGCCGCCTCTAGCCATGTTCCACGTCAAAGCCAAGCTGCAAAGGCACAAAATTAGCCGAAATGGTTAGATTACCCAGAAGACTTGCAAAAACTAATCGCTCATATTTATCTCCTTTTGTGCTTTAAAAATAAATTGGTCCCATTTGTAAACAGCAACATTATAGACAAAATAGAGTTAAACGTTCATTTTGCAGGATAACACTAACTGTTTCCATCATGGACGCGGCTACATTTTTACATTATCTTAAACATACATGAATTACTAAACAGTAAAAAAAAAGAGTTTATTAATTTTACATTTTTCAAAAAAAAAATCCTTAATTCCCAAATTCCAAGTCCCAGTTCATTTGTTCCAAGATGCTGCATCTTCATGGGCAAATGGAGAGACATTCTCCAGCGTAGTAGCGATTCTTCCTGGTTTCAGACAGTTATTTCGATTTGCAAAATGAAAGCAAATCTTTTGCAAAATGCTAAAGAACCTCCAAATCTAAGCACGTTTCTTCACGAGGCAGCAAAGTATATTAGATTGGACAATCACATTATTCTTCGTCCATGTGAATCTTCGTCGAGAAAGTGAGAATAGGCCGAAGCTTGTAAGTTGACTTATAGCATCATTTACAGGAATTACCACATATCCTGTTGAACTCTCTCTTTGCAATACCATTTGATTACAATAATTGCACGTATGACTTTTTGGGACCTATTTGGCTGTTGTAGTAATTTCCTTATGGAGCCTTTCTGCATTTTTTTCTTAGCAAAAGCATTTTAGTAAAAATATGCTTGTCTACCAGAGGTTCAAAAAAGGTGCATCAATATTTCTTTTAATATACCTTCTGGTTGTTATTGCTGAATATACTGAAAAATCAGATAATTTGCACTCCATTGCTGCCTTACTAACAAATTCTTACAAATAGTTAGCGAAATAATATGAATTTCAGCAACCGTTTCCATTCTCTGAGTATTTCTATTTCCAACTTTCAAGCAACTTCAAGAACAACACTTCGCAACAACTCCAACATTCACACTTAAGCATGTTCATCGTTAATCTTCCACAAGTTAATTAATTTCCACTTTCATAAATTAACCAATGAACTCAACATTTACAAACTTCAAATTTGCCTCAATGCTTCAAGACAATTTTATGTATGTGATCCTTCAAATGGTTTCTACACTTGGACCAGAACTGACTTCCATGCAATTCTGCCCATGCGTTCCAAATGTAGAGCTGGACCAAAGTTAAAAGGAATGTTTTTTTTGAAGTCGAGTTATCCAGGCACACTAAGCTTAATGTTACAACTGAAACCAAGTTTTAAAGACGTTAATGCAGAATATTACAGATATTACAGATTATTACTTGCATTTCAATGGGAATTATTTTCCTAAGAAGAACAATGTACAGCACAATGTGCAGCTATGTATCAAATGGAAAAACATAGCCCCAACCAAATAGTTTATTTGGAATACAAATGCAGGATGATTTTTAAACCTAAGCACAAATAAAGTTTTTTTTCAAGCAAGTGAAAACATGGTGGAATGTGGTTTAACACGACATTCACTGGTACACTGCGAACCCCTATTCAAGTGATCTTTTGCCAGCAGGCAGTGCAGAGAAAAGTGCATTCGGAAACTAAAAGGTGGGAAATCTGTGGAATTCATTGCCACAGAAGGCCGCGGTGGCCGTCAATGGATATTCTTTTAAGGCAGAGATTAATAGATTCTTGATTTGTATGGGTGACGGGAGTCATGGGGAGAAGGCAGGAGAAGGGGGTTGCGAGGGAAAGATAGATCTGCGATGACTGCATAGTGAAGTAGACAGTGGGCCGAATGGCCTAATTTTTCTCCTATCACTTATGAAACTGCTACTACTTTGAAAGTGTCAGTATTCAGCAAACCATGAGTCAAAATGATCAAATTTTTCTTTAAATGGCCCAAAATTGTTAATTAAATTGCAGCACAGGTTGTTTTACTATATCAACCTAGAGATTGCTACCAAACCTATTATCTATTCCATATTCATAGATGTCTGAATTTTGAAATCTTAATCGTTTAAGATTAAAATTTAACTTCAAAGAAAATTTAACTTGTCAGAAAAGTAATCTTCAAATAACTTTACTGGAATACCTTTTAGATTCTACACAAGATTCATGAAATGCTTCAACAATACCATCACCCACCTAAAAATGATTGATGAAGCATCTATTAATGACCAAGATTATGGTAACATTTGCTATTTTTCTGAAGAACAAGGAAGGCCAATGTGTGGAAATGATCTCAGTAGTTTACACTGGTTATATTTCAGTTCCATCAATTCCAGTTTTTAAACAAAGTAGAACTATTTCAAACAGATGAACAATAATACACTAGTTTGCATTCGATCAGTTTGCAGATTAGGCCATCTTTCATCCAAAGATTGAATTGCAGGTGATTGGAAGAATGTGTCCAGTTTCTTTGGAGTATTTGCTATTTTTCCACTGTTCAGTGTAGGCATATTACACAACAATGTTACATTTTGGAAAGTGTGCTAACTAACCACACATTGAGCCATATGTGGTAGTATTTTCATGAAAAATCAGTGCCATTTAATGATAATGATCCTGTAGAAGGGTTTCCATCAACTAGATATCAATTGCAGAATCAACCATTTTTGGCCTCGTTCCTCTCCCAGAAACTTTTGTGCTTGATCAAGAAAGCACCATCTCGTCGGAAAGTTGTTACATCGTTAACAGAAGGCACTCATTGCTTATAAATTTCTAGACAAAGTTCAGAGATTTCTACAATTGAGATTGTGCGCACTTCCGATTAAAAAGTTGAAATACAGCGGTAACAATGGTCAGGAACTATAGAGAGGTCACACATGAATGACCAAGAAACCTGAATGGTTGGGGACCAGCTGGAACATGTACCTGTAATTGTTGTGACAGTGTGTCCCTCTGTGCCTCCAATTCCCTCGCTCCTTCAATATCTTTCTTTAGCCGCTCAATTTCCTAAACAAAGAGATGCCAGCGTCAGTCATCATATTACCATCATTCAATGACTTGCCACATGAATCATTCCAAGTTTTAAACGTTCTTTGTACAGAACCACATTTTTATTTCTCACTTTCTCGGAAAAAAATTGATTTTAGAATTACAATGGCAAGAGTGAATTAACTGGAAACCATGTATTAAGCACGTATAATATTTTTGGAAAATTAACATCTTATCGTACAATTTTTGCAAAACTAGTTCATTTCTAGAGTGTAGAAACAAGGAACTGTAGACACTAGTTTACCAAAGAAAGACAAAATGATGGAATAACTCAGATCAGGCAACATCCCTAGAGAACATGGTTGGGTGACATTTCAGGTTGGGACCATCCTTCAGACTGAAGGGTTCTGAACAGAAACATCACCTATCTATGTTCGCCAGGGATGCTGCTTGATCCGCTGAGTTACTCCAGCAGTCTCTTTTCTTTAATTTATATTGAGTTGATTTGCTCCGAAGTTTAATATTGTCTACTTCAACCTCAGACTTGGGCATAACCTTTTCAATAAAATAATTGAAGAGCTACATTCATTTGCCATTTTTTGCAACAGACTGAAGCCCGTGCCTCTTGCCCAAGTGGATATTTGGATCCTCAAGAATCAGGAGAGAATTCCACCAACACTGTGGTCTATAGATTACCTCACTGACATAACTAGTTTCAGACCTGCTGAGTGGAACAAGGAAAGGAATGCAAAATTACATGCAATTAAAAATATAATTGTAAACAATTGTGTTGCTCAAATCAGTACAGAAAGATTCAAGTAATTAGTTCAGAAAATATGATGTAATTTGGTTCTTAACCAAGTGAAAGGGAAGGTGGGGGGGGATGTTATTGGTTTCAGAAGCATCAATAGGATCAATAATACATTCATCCAAACGTAACACAAATGTCGAAAATCAGACTACCCCTGATAAATGTCAATGGTCGACAATAAACAAACAATAGTTGAGGTAACAAGTAATTACAGTGCCCTCCATAATGTTTGGTACAAAGACCCATCCTTTATTTATTTGCCTCTATTCTCCACAATTTGAGATTTGTAATAGAAAAAAAATCACATGTGGTTAAATAGCAATAAAAGTTTCCAAAGGCGATGGAAAGACTTGAGGAAAGACTAGGTGCAGAGAGGTGTCCTATACCTGCATTAAGGAGGCAATTAAACACACCTGAGCAATTACAAACACATGTGAAGCCATGCGACCCAAACATTATGGTGACTTGAAATGGGGGGGGGGGGGGGACTATGTATAAACACAGCTGTAATTTCTACATGATGAAAGCAAAATGTATAAAAATAGCCTTTAATAAAATCTGACAATGTACACTTTAACCACATGTGATTTGTTTTCTATTACAAATCTCAAATTGTGGAGTACAGAGGCAAAATAAATAAATGATGGGCGTTTGTCCCAAACATTCTGGAGGGCACTGCACATTGTATTAGTCATTGTTAAACAGAAGATACCCAAGACAGAGTGCATTTTGGAATGATTAAGAGGTGAGATGAGCAACCATTTAATAGCTTAAAGGGTATTTAGATGCGTCATAAGACCATGGGTAGACAAGGTAGTAGGATGTGTCTTTGGACCCAGAGACTGCAAAGGAGGAAATCACAGGAGGAAATCACCGACTGTAGAAGAATGCTGTTCAGAACCAATTTTTAAGAGTCACTATTGTTCTAGATTGTGGGAGGGTAAAATGTAAGGAGAGATTGTAACAAATCTAGGTGAAGGGGAAAATTTAGGATTAGTTGAAGGTACACAAAATGCAGGAGTAACTCAGCGGGCCAGGCAGCATCACTGGAGAGAAGGAAAGGGTGATATTTCGGGTCGAGACCCTTCTTCAGACTTATTCTTAGGATTAGTTGACACTGATTTCCAAAGCAACAACTGGTCTTTAGACAATTTGAATGTTGTGGATGCAACAGGCATTACTGAAAGGAAATGACATGTGAAGCCTTGAGGAAAATTACAGAAAGTTGAGATTTTGTAAGACGATGGATTAAAGTTTCAAAGGATCGTATTTAATGACAACTGCTCAAAAATGCATTAGGGCTAAAGGAATCAAGGGATATGGGGAAAAAAAAACAGGAACAGGGTACTGATTTTAGATGATCAGCCATGATCATATTGAATGGCGGTGTGGGCTCGAAGGGCCTACTCCTGCACCTATTTTCCTATGTTTTGAAAAATGGTTATAAGTAGGTAGTGGACTCCATTCCTGCAGTCATTTATGGGGACTGATCTGTGTAATGGCCTTGGAGGGAAATAGCAAGATCATTCAGAGGACAACTATATGTAAAGTTTATTAATTACTTAAAACCAATGGAAACAACAATGTTAAGAGTTTGAAGAAGGGTCTCACCCCGAAACGGACAGGCAGCATCTCTGGAGAGAAAGAATGGGTGACGTTTCGGGTAGAAACCCTTCTTCAGACTGGTGGCTGGAATGGTTTTTTTGTTGTGATGATATGTGGAGCTATGTGTACCAGTGGCTCTAAAAAGTTAAAACTAGATTCAATTTTAAACTTTTATTCACAAAGATTAACAAGGTTTAAAAATAAAATACATTGAACTGGGCAGTCAGGCCCTTGAACAGCTTATAGGATGGAGATCTACCGCGAGGAACACATGCGTGCTAGCACCTGCGTCTCCAAAACAAAAGCACTGCATCTGGATCAAGCTGAGTGTCAGGTCAACTTGTCAGTTACTGGACTATAGAAGCCAAGCTGTGCTGGGAATCTGCTCCCGTGATCTTTTGCCCGTCAGACCTAGCAAAAGATCAGAATCCCATTAATTTGATCAGGGCAGCCAGACCTGGAAATAAGGTGAACAATGGCAAGCAACTTGGAGCTGAGCTGATCACACGTGTCTGCATTTGATCCACATCCTTCAAAACCTTTCCTTCGTACATGTCGATGTCTTTTAAACCATTGTAACTACTTCTAACGCTTCCTATAAAAGCTCATTCCAAATACCCATCACCGTGAAAGGTTGTGTGTCATATCCCCTTTATATTTAGTTTAGTTCAGTTGATTGTTACGTGTACTGAGGTACATTGAAAAGCTTTGTTGCGGGATATCCAGTCAGTGGAAAGTTGATAGATGGTTAGAATCAAGCCACCCAGAGTATACAGATACAGGATAAAGGGAATAACATTTAGTGCATAAGATAAAGCACAGTAAAGACGGATTAAAGATAGTTCAAGGGTCTCCAATGAGGTAGATGGTGGGTCAGGACTGAACTCTAGTTGGTGAAAGGATGGTTCAGTTGCCTGATAACAGCTGCCCCTGAATCTATGCAATTACACACATCTGTACCCCTTGCCTGATGAGAAAAGGGAGAGGTGGGAGTGAGGCTGAGAATCGTCCTTGATTATGCTAGTGGCCTTGCCAGGGCTGAATGTAGTGTAGATGGAGTCAATGGAAGAGAGGTTGGTTTGTGTGATGGTCTGAGCTTTCCCCTTCGCTATAAACCCAGTGCTCCCTTATTTTCTCACCTTATCTTTGCCCCTCATACTTTATATAATTCCGTAAGGTTACGCTTCAACCTCCTATGCTCCATGGAAACAGATTCCAGCCTATCCACATAATCAAGCCCTGCAGTCACAGTAGCATCCTCGTGAATCTTTCTGCATCATTTCCAGCTTAATGACGTCCTTCCTATTAATAAGGAAAATGGCAAACTTATTGCTAAATTTTTTAATTAAAAAAAAAATAAAAAATTTAAGGTCTAATGTGGTTTATATTGCGTTTAAAAATTAATTGACATCCATTTTATAGTTAACTTTAAATAATCTGAAAATTAGAGAAATTTAATTATAAAAAAGCTTGCCAGCTTTGACAGAAAACAAGACCATGACCTGTCAACACTGGGGCCACAAGTGTGGGGAAGCAAAGACAATGTACACTACAGCACAGGAACAGATCCTACAGCTCACTTTGTCTGCACAAACCAAGATGTGAAATCAAACTAATCCCATCTGCCTCATAACCCTCTATTCCCTGCCTGTTAACTCGACTGTCTAAATGCCTCTTAAATGATGCTATAAATTAAATGCTTCCATCAACTCCCCTGACAGCACATTCCAGACGTTTGCCTTTACTGTATAAAAACCTTACCTTGCATATCTCTCACTTAAACCTTTCCCCTCCCACCTTAAACGCATGTCCTCCGATATTTATTTCCTTCCTGGGAAAAAAAACTTATTATCTACCTGGTCTATGCTCCTCCTAATTTTAGTACTTCTATTCTACTATTAGGCCATCCCTCAGTCACACCAAAGAAACAATCCAAGTTTGTCCAACCTCTCCTTAGAGCTATTACATTCCAATCCATGAACCTATGCTGCACACTCTCTCCAAAGCCTCCACATTCTTCATGTAGTGGCACAGATAGAACTGCACATAATGCACCAACGTTTCATACAGCTGCAACATGATTTACCATCTTTTATACCAATGCCCTGACCAATAAAGGCAAGCACGCCATGCCTTCTTTACCACCCTACTTGTCTTGGCAGTTTCAGGGAGCTGCAGACTTGCACCCCTTTCTGTACATCAGTGCTCCCAAGGGCCCTGCGATTTACTGTATACTTCCTGCTTGCCTTTGTCCTCCTCAAATGCAACATCTTACACTTGTCCAGATTCAATTCTATCTGCCATTTTTCCACCCATCTATCTCCCGGTCTCTCTCACATTATATCCTTTGACAACCTTCCTTGCTTTCCACAGATCATGTCACCTGGATCCAGCTTGATTAGGTTCATTGATCTCAACCATAAAATCCTGGCGGATAAAAAGTTTTTGTTCCACACAGAAGCAAGGCTTCAATTTATAATGGATTTCGAATTCAATGTTGGTGTAACTTTAAAGGAACTATACAAATCTGAAAGAGAACGCCTTACAGATATATTCACTACTTATCTGTTGTAATTCCCAAACATATAACCAGTTTCAATCCATATTGACCTAACATGCACAATAAATAGCAATCATGGAGATTGTGTGGCTGCCAATGTATTTACTTGCCAAATAACTCAAAAGTCAATTACTTACATCATCAATAGGCACAAAATGCTGGAGTAACTCAGCGGGACAGGCAACATCTCTGGAGAGAAGGAATGGGTGACGTTTCGGGTCGAGACCCTTCTTCAGAATTTTGTGCCCATCTTCGATTTAAACCAGCATCTGCATTTCTTTCCTAGACACTTAAAATATCCACTCCATATGGTATCTAAAACACACCTACATGGGTACTGGTTGGTTGCAGTACCCACAGAAGTAGTCTCATCACTTTCCCAACAATTTATGTCACAAATTCACTGATCGGGACACAATGGTCTTCTAACTTGCAATGCTCACCAAGAGTAAAGCCACTATAATAATAAATTATTTATGGAATTCCACGTTTTGAGCTGTAGCATAGAAACACTAAAGAAGGGCCTGTGTACATAATTACTAGTTTAGGGTCACCTATAATGTAGTTGATCTAGACCAATGCAAACATTTTCATTTTTTATTTTTTATATCTTTATTTATTATTTACATCAGTGTACATCCCTTGTATTGTATTACAGTCATTGTACCCCTTACTTTTTTTTTAAGGATTTAGAAAAGAGAGAGAAATAGCAGCAAAGAAAGTAGAAAAGTGAAAAAGAGATGTGAAAGTGCAAAAGCGTGACAGAGGGAAAGGAAACCCTTGAAGAGTTAGAGACCGGAGATTAAGAGATAGACCCTGGAGAGGAAAAAAAAGCCAGATACTTTATTATAAGCATCTCGCAAAAGGAATCTACAACTCGACAGTTTTTCTTCCCCCTTTACCAAGACCCAACACCGGTACTTTTGAGGTATTCTTGCACCTTATCCTTGCAGTAGATTTATAGACCAATGCAAATATGAATACAAGACAGACATTTAATTCAGTCCATCATAAGGAGGCAGATGGAGCGACTTAAACTGAACTTATTTAATTATAGGGTACACAAAAGGCTGGAGAAACTCAGTGGGTGCAGCAGCATCTAAGGAGCGAAGGAGATAGGCGACGTTTCGGGTCGAGACCCTTCTTCACACTGGTCAGGGATCAGGGAAACGAGAGATAGGCATACCTTGAGGAGATATCGCAGTGGAGTAGACAAAGTGCTTTTATCATGGTAGATGGCAGCTAATTTATAGAAGTTAAAGAATGAAGTATTGGATGCCAGTAAAAGATTAAACATTCCAAGATATTTTGAGCAGATTTGTTCAATTCATTTCCTAGACAATAAACCGAAAGAATATGGGAAGTTGATGCGCAAATATGATTAGAACTATATGGTTGTGCGATGGATAACACCAAAATGGTCTTTTGTTTGGATAAATGGCCAGTTTCCATGTGTAACATTTGGGCACTCCTTAAAATCAAACAGATCAAAGAACAAGATATCTTCACCATTGTTCAAATCCAAATTTTCATACTGCAACTGCATGGTAATAAAAATGCAATCCAATAATCTAAATTTGACACTGAAAATTGTATTGTTCCACTGTTTTGCAATAGCTTGCAATTGCACAAATTTGATTTATACTTGGAATGTATATTATTTTCTGGATGTCATTAGGTATGCATCTTCTGTAATTTACAATGCTCCGCAGTTATACACTTGTATGGCCATGGACTGCGATTGGACACGGAAGGTAGACTTAATGCAAAGGAATCGACCATTTTTACTGTTCAGAAACAATTCAATTGGTAATTGTGCAAGAGGTACCCAGTGCCAATATACACTGCGGCCTTACCTCCTCTTTGTCTTTCATTTGTGCCTCGAGTTCTTCTATTGTTCTGTTCAATTCTGTTTTGTGTGTCTTGAGTACATTTGCCTGCCCACTTAGACATTCAAGTTCAGAAACCTGAATTTAGACCAAAAAAAAATCAAATTATATTAAATACCTTTAGACAACTCCAACAGTTTGAACCAAGAGCCCAATAAATTCCTATCCTGATTTTTCCAAGGCTGTATATATTATGATAACACTAACTTAACATTGAGTGCTACTATTCCTTTACAGGATCCTTGCTTTTGACAAAAATGTAACAAGGTTGAAAACAGACTTTTCTGCCTGGATATTAGCATTAATGAAGAGGAATAAAATTTAAAGGAAGGAAAATGCTCCTGCACATCTTTCACGAGACAAAAATTATTTCACCTTTATAAAGAAAAATACAAACGAAAAAAAATATTTTATGCATTTCAACATACAACAGGTTTCTTCTTGCATTTGCCATTACTATTTCTGTTTAAACACAGAACAAACAAATACCACCTTTTTGTCTATCAATTATCAACAAACTAAGTTCAAGATTTTAAGCACGTACCAGAAGAATTATTTCTCTGGAGGCCAAGGGGAGACCTGTTAAAGCCCTGTCCCACTGTACGAGTTCATTCAAGAGTTCTCCCGAGTTTGCCCTGATTCGAACTCGGAGATTTATGGTAATGGCCGCTCGTCGGTACTCGGGGCTCTCGTGGACATTTTTCAACATGTTGAAAAATCTTCACGAGTCTTCCCGTGCTTACCTGCCGTTAGCGAGACTTCCCGAGCACCTGCCGTTAGTGTTACGAGCCGCTAAGAGATGTCCCCGAGCTCCGACGTACCCGCTACATTCATTCTCCATGCTTACCACGAGTTTGATTATTTTTTTTAAACTCGGGAGAGCTCTTGAATGAACTCGCATCGTGGGACAGGGCCATTAGAAGTACATAAAATATTGCTAGATAGGGGAGACAGTCAGAACTATTTCTTCTGGATAGAAATAAGAAAACTGGAGAGCTTTAAGGTGAGGGGTAAAGTTTAAAGGGGATGCGAGTGAGGGGGGATCTTATAGAAACATATAAAATTATAAAAGGACTGGACAAGCTAGATGCAGGAAAAATGTTCCCTATGTTGGGCGAGTCCAGAACCAGGGGCCACAGTCTTAGAATAATGGGGAGGCCATTTAAGACTGATGTGAGAAAAAACATTTTCACCCAGAGAGTTGTGAATTTGTGGAATTCCCTGCCACAGTAGAGGCCAAATCACTGGATGGATTTAAAAGAGAGTTAGATAGAGCTCTAGGGACTAGTGGAATCCGGGGATATGGGGAGAAGGCAGGTACAGGTTATTGATTGGGGACGATCAGCCATGATCTCAATGAAAGGCGGTGCTGGCTCGAAGGGCCAAATGGCCTCCTCCTGCAGCTATTTGCTATGTTTCTATGAACACGGAGGCAGATACAAAAAGTGCATTCAAGATGCTTTTGGATAGGCACACAGATATGAAGGGAATGGAGAGATATAATTAGTGTGCTGGCATTGGTTGGTTTAACTTGGCATCATGTTCGTCACCGACATTATGGGCAGACGGTCCTGCTCCTGTACTGTTCTTCATTCTATCTGAAATGTACAATCGAAAAGCTAAAACAATGGTACAATCAGAACACAGTTCTGATATAGAAAGAGGATTGTTCTACCTTAAATAATCAGCGGAAATTAGAAAAATTGTCAAACCTAATCAAAACTTCAAAACTGTGAATGCATGTATTGCTCTAACTAACTAGATATCTGTGAGGAAGGGGTGGGAGGAATGGCTAAACCCCAAACCTTATGCTTGAATTCTTTAACACACTAATATATAGTTGCAAACTATCCAGTTAACTTTTTCAACCTTACACTTTGCTTGTAGCAAAAAGCAAAAGACATTCTCAGCTGGGCACCCCAAAAAGGTTGTCATTCAGAACCCAATAGCCTATTTATTCTGTTCCCTCATTCATGCCAAGAGAGATAATTTCAACACAAGGGGGCAGACTAACAAAAGTGGAATAGCAGATATCAAACCTTTGCTTCTACCCAAGTAATCTCCAAGAAACAGCCCTTCAAAACCACATGTGAACAAGTCCTTAATGACAAGTGCGCAATCTGATATGCGTTAGCTAGTCCCTAGGTCAGCTGATGGCACATCAACAGGGTATTACATTTTAAATTACTGCCCTAGAATGCACACAGCTGACACCTTCAGAAAAGCGGAGCATCAAGTTCAGTTATGGTGCAATCACTTGAAGCAATCGTCCTACTTTAAAAACATAGAAGGAATATGGAGTTTATTTAAACTAGGATTTTTCTTATAAAATGTCAGATAGTGCTGCAGGCTCGATGCATGTTGATACAATTCCATAGTTGAACAACATCCCTCAATGCAACCAGATCTACTGCTTGCCTTTTTGTACACACGCATGACAAATGTCTGAAGAAGGGTCTCGACCCGAAACGTCACCCATTCCTTCTCTCCAGAAATGCAACCTGTCCCACTGAGTTACTCCACCTTTGTGTGTCTATCTTCAAGCCAGATGTTTCCTGATAATGCCCATTTATAATGGTGGATGTTTATATTACATTTTATTCTATGAGGCTGTTTGTATTGTTGCTTTTCACTTCATATGGATGTTTGGCAACTCAAATTTCACTGTACCTTAGTTGGTTAAGTGACAATAAACACAAACTTGAACTTATAACATCAGAAGAATGCCATACAAGCTCCTCCTTTCGGCACTCAAGCATCTACTGTGTTTGCCCATTTAATACAATATTTTAAGCAAGCCCAGTAATGATCCTTATGGTGCTTTAAAAGGTATGGGAAACAAGCCATTTACTCTAAAACACCTTTATTGGTTACTAATTCCTGGCTCAATGAAAGTTAAAAAAAAAAATAATAAAATCAATAATTATCCCCAATATGCAATATGCATATCCAAAATGCACACATGTCAATAGTGTTCTTATTCTGGCATGGGATTCCACAGAATAGACGTGACGATCTCTCTCTCCCTTTCCAATCTTAAAAAAACTTTTCCCAATTTACAATTTTACACAACAGACCGTCCTGTGCATTGAAGACAAATACGGCTTCCACATCCACAAGTCGGCTGTAGTACAAGGTGGAGATTAGCGACCTCAACAAACCTTGCCCGAGGAGGTAGTTACTATCGCAACATTTAAGAAACAGTTAGACAGGTGCATGGATAGGACAGGTTTGGTGGGATGTGGATCAAATGCAGGCAAGTGGGTCTAATATAGCTGGGACATGTTGGCAGGTATGGGCAAGTTGGGCTGAAGGGCGTGTTTCCACGCTGTATGACTATGACTCTTGGCACTGAATTCTAGGAACTGGGCTACCCGAACCCAGGGACTGAATTAGTTCCTGTCCCTCCTAAGGGAAGCATCTGTCCTCTTCATGGGGACTGCCAACTTAGCAGCACAAAACATGAAGCTAATCCAATATTTTTAGTACTGGAGCTTTAATGAACTGCTGCAACTTACATTTAGTTCCTGCAGATTACCAATGTAAAATCAAGGACACTGGCTTTACTTCTGCAACTAAATCACTAGATCAGATAATGACCAAAGAGCTTAAATGTCCTTGAAATGCTTTCTGATAACTTAACGTGATACAAAATTGACCAACACAAAAGTTGCTACCTAGATATACAGTTACTTTGCCTGAAAAGTTTCAAACATCCACAGTTATTCTTTGTATAAATTTCGTCATAGCTCAAAGCAGCATAGGTGTGTAATTATTCTGGGAGGGATACCTTCTAGCTTAAATTCAACTGAAGCACATTTTAAATATAGCAATAAATTCTTAACTTTGCAAATATTCATTTCATAGACTGTGGCTTCTGCGGAAAATTAATTACTTCTATTTTAATCAATAACAAAACTTGTTCAGTGGATACCTCAACTATAAAGCTGCAGGTAACTACAAATTCTAGCATTCGCAGAAGAGCAAGCAAGAGTATTTACCGACATCCTTCACCTCTCCCAGCTCCTCACTCAGAGGTTTCCACTGGTTTTATAAGATCACTTTTATCCAGGCGAAAAATAAGAGCAAGGTTGCAGGCCTTGATGTCAACCATTCAGTGGCTCCGAAATTCACTTTCATGAAGTGCTTCCAGAGACTGGTCAGGGCACGTTAATACCCCCTCCCAGGTAGCATTGATCCACTGCAGTTCACCTACCATCACAACAGGTCGAAGGAAGATGCCATCTACCTGGTCCTTCACTGGAACAAGGACACCTTTGTCAGACTATTTGTCGACCATAGCTCTGCCTTTAATTCCATCATCCCAAACAAACTCCACTCCAAATGCCTGAACTCAAAAGTCAGCACCCTACTCTGCCTACCAGATCCTCTACTTCCTAATCCATAGACCACAGTGAGAATGGGTGACAACTGACCACACCGATAATTGTCAATGCCAGTGCCCCACAATGGTGGATCTGCAGCCCTTTATTACACTCCCAATAAACTCACAACTGTTCTAACTCCACTTATACAAGTTTGTAGTTTACACCATGTTGCAGTGGGCTGGACCTCAAACAATGATGAGACAGTACAGAAAAGAGACAAAGAGCTTTGGGCCATTGTGTCAAGGCAACAATCCAGTCAGCGTCATGCTGCCAAAGTGGAGCTGGTTGAGAGCTTTAGGTTCCTAGGCGTAAATATCACTAACAATCTGCCCTGCTCTAGCCACGTTCAAGCTACGACAAAGGAACTCACCAATGTCTCTACTTCCTCAAAAGACTAAGGAAGTTCAGCATATCTTTAATTGAACTTTTAACTTGCACAGATGTACCGCAGAAAGCATTCTTTCTATGGTGCATCAGTTTAGTTTGGCAACGCCTCTGCCGGGCCAATAGCACGAGAAATTGCAGAAAATGTAGCCCAGCCAACACACAGATCAGTCTCACCACCAATAACACCATCTACACACCATTGGGAAAGCAGCCAACAGAATCAAGGACCGGTCATTCCTTTTCCCCCCGTTCAAAGGACAGAAGATACAAAAGCTTGAAAGCACATACCACCAGATTCAGGAATAGTTTCTTCCCACTGTTGTCAGACTACTGAACAGAACTTGCATAAGTGCATGGTCCCAATCTCCCAAGTGCTCTCTCTCATTGTAGCCCCTGCACTGTTGAACTGCGATGCCACAATACTGCAACACTATATTATCCATTCTGGTAATTCTCTCTGCGCTACCTATTGTGCTTATGTATAGCTTGATTGTACGTTAGAGAACTATTTGATTGGATAGCAGGCAAACAGTTTTTCCACTGTATCTCTGTACATTTGACAAATCAATAGAACTATTTTGTTCCAGGATGCAAGCTATATTTTTCACTATGGACACTCAACTTGAGGATTTGGATATTTAACCAAGTCAGAAGATGCACTCACTCAAACAAGTTTGTTTCCGACCATGCAATCTTCACTCATTCAACGCAAAATTAGATTTTGAACTACACACAAGATCCGTTTGGACAAGACAACATTTAACATTTCTAGAAATTAATTTGATTATAATTAAATGCAAATCAGACTCTGCTTATGTGCAATGACTTCTTTACTGAACTTCTGACTAGAAAGTTAATGCATCAATACGTACTCTTTTGTGTAGCCGTTCTGCCTCATCCTGGTAAGCAGCGAGTTGCTGCTTCCATTGTTTAACATTGGCAGTAGATTCCAGGAGGGCTGCTGTGAGTTTAGCATTGTTGGATTTTAAAGTCGCCAGTTCAGACTCCCAGTGCTTTCCTATTGTAGTGCTAAAAAAGGAAGCAAATTGTTCCCATTAATCATTGTGCTAAATTTCAGTAGCGACCTAAAGCCTATTGACATTGGACAAAGAATAAAATTCTCCCCTTGGCTTTGCTAGCCAGCAAAATACAATGAACACCTTGTCCCACAAATTCTCACCAACTTCCTTGCATGTTATCCCAAAGCTAGCATCTCTAGCTATTCTAATATCTTTGGGGTACACTGCTGATCTGTTATGTGCACTGGATGGAGACTCCAAACCCATTTCTCACACTCGACCTGCTTCCCTCCTCCTTATTTGGCCCAGCTTATCAGGTGGGCATTCAGCTGCTTATCCTACACTTTCTGATTTCCCATTCTATAAACCCCCCACCCCCCCAGACTCACCTTAAGATTAAAAACCCAACGCTCTGGCTAAGCTTGAGCAAACTCTCCAAACAATTTCCTTGTCAAATCTCATTTTCTCCTTGTTGGAGTTTGTTCACCATTGAAGGGACAGTGGAAGTTGTTGCTGTTATTAAGAACATGTCAGACTTTATTGTTCTTAATAACAGCAACAACTTCACTTGCAGCTCTTATGTACTCAAGTGTAGCTCTTCTGTGCCTTCATTATCTCCCCAGTCACGTGCAAAACACAAGGATGAGCAAAATCATTCAGCTTTTCACTATCAGCATCAATTAGCTTGGCAATTTACCATGAGCATGCATAAGCATTTGAAAATGGGTCATGTCAGAAGGTCCAACTCCGACAATCTGACCATCTGTGACCTGAACTCCACAGCCGTTTCAGAAATGGGCAGAACTAAGTGGGTCACAAACAAAAACAGAAGCCGAACAGTTGGTAATTAATGAGCTTGGACATTACACTACCAGAAACAGAAAACAGAGATGTGAAAGTTAGGATTTTTTTGGATTCATAAAATCAGTTGGTAACAGTACCCTCAACTTACACTGGTAAGCTCTAACTCAAAGAGCAATGCACATTCATAGATAGTAATAGTATTGATAGTATTCGCACTGCTTGTTGGCACCAATTCATACAATATTCATTCATACATTTACAGCAATGTTAAGTCAATGCAGTTGCAGCATTTAAAGCTAAAAAAAAACACCAAGAAAACAATCTTTATTTGCATTTACTACTTTTTTAATATTTACAGGTAGTTCTGTAATAGTTGTGTCCGTAAGAAACTTTGCATTATAGAAAATTGCATTGTTAGAAACAACTGCATCCAGAGAGAAAATGGAGTTAAGAGCTAGAGGACTTCAGACTTGCAATTAGTTATTTTTTCCCCCCCAAGGACTCAAAAAAAGGTTTCTCAATAGCAATAAAGATTGAATATTATATTGTTTAACAGAATATTGTTGCACAAGGGTCAATACAAGCGTGTAAGAAACTGCAGATGCTGGTTTAAATCGAAGGTAGAAGAAGGGTCTCGACCCGAAACGTCGCCCATTCCTTCACTCCAGAGATGCTGCCTCACCCGCTGAGTTACTCCAACATGTTGTGGCTAATAGAAGTGATTGCTGGCTAGTTTCAATGGGCCACCCACAGTTAAAGTAGCTGCTATTTTCTTGAGACAATGGTGTCTGATCACAGAAGGGAGGTTTAGTTTTACTTTAGAGATAGTGCGGAAATGAGCCCTTCGGCCCACCAAGTCCGTGCCGACCCTCGATCCCTGCACGATAACGTTATCCTACACGCTAGGGACAATGTTAAAATTATACCAAGCCAATTAACCTACAAACCTGTACGTCTTTGATGTGGGAAGAAACCAGATAACTCGGAGATAGCCCACGCAGGTCACAGGCAGAACGTACAAACTCTGTACAGACAGCACCTGTAATCAGGATTGAACCCGGGTCTCTGGCACTGCAAAGCAGCAACCCCATCACTGCGCCACCGTGCTGTTACATGGATACAGTATTGTTCCCCGAGACACCTTTCTTTCTGATTTTCAATTCACAAAGTAACTCTCAACTTCCTGAACGAAATCATGTTATAACCAACCTTAATAGCTCCAGTTCCATGCTTTCATTTCTTCATTTAAAGTATTGCTCTGACAGACCAATGTATATTAAACTTAAAAATACGCTACTAAGAAATGGCCTTGCATTAAACGTTTGTTTAATGGTAATTCTAAAGGAAAGGAATAGCAACATGGTAATGGTCATGCAGCTAAGCAAAACCTTTCACATTTCCCATGCTTACCTGTGAGTGAAGGGCAGAGAACTCTGGTTAATTTCAGCTCGTGCATCAGCCTCATGTGGCACATCCTGAATAGACCTTTCATCATCTGTCCCATTGATGCTCTCTGGTGTCAGAGGCGACTGCAAGTCACCGCCGGCAGACTCCTGTGAAGCAGATAATATTCTCAAAGTGTCGGTTTCAGATTGACATGAACAGCTAGCCATCGACTGGATAGAGAGGATGTTTCCACTAGTGGACCGGGGGGTCACAGCCTCAGAATAAAAGGACATTCCTTTAGGAAGGAGACGAGGGGGATCTTGGTGAATATGAGGGTGGTGAATCTGTGGAATTCATTGCCGCAGAAGGCTGTGGGGGGCAATCAGTGGATATTTAAGGCAGAGAGATAAGATTCATGATTAGCACGGGTGTCAGGGGTTATGGGGAGAAGGCAGAAGAATGGGCTTGAGGGAAAGAGAGATCGGCCATGATTGAATGGCAGAGTAGACTTGATGGGACTAATGGCCTGATTCTGCTCCTATCATTTATGAATTTATGACAGCAAAGATTTCAAATGTGTCCCACAGAGTAGAAATATAATCAGGTGTATTATATTCAAGGTACCTTTTCTTCGCCACACAACTGGTTGGCAGGGATGGTAGATTAATTGGGCATTGTAAATTGCCCCATGTGTGTAGGTAAGTGGTACAATCTGAGAAAAGTTAATGACAATATGGAGAGAATAAAATTGAATTTGATTTGGGGGATTAGTGTAAACGGGTGTTTGAAGGTCAGCGTGGACTCGGTGGGCCAGGAGGCCCATTTCTAGCCTGTATCTCTCCATAAAATTAATTTAAATTCACACCTACCTCTCCACTTCATTTCAATGAAAGATCTGCCTAGGGAATTATTTTAGGTGTTTCTTAGAATTGAATTTCTGATATAATTTAAATCAGGTCTATTTACCACATAAATTAGATCATAAAATTGAAACAGGATTCACTATCCCCACTATTATAGACAGACTCCACAATGTATCCAATGAATGCAGTCTATTTAATCCATTCTCATGAACCAGTGGTCACAGGACAGATGTTTAAGTTCATAAGTTCCAGGAGCAGAATTAGGCCATTCGGCCAATCAAGTCTATTCCGCCATTCAACCATAGCTGATACATCTTTTCCTCGAAACCTCATTCTCTTCCCTTCACTCCGTAACCACCTACACCTTTACTAATCAAGAATCTGTCAATCTCAGCCTTAAAAATATCCATTGACCTGTCCTCCCCAGCCGTTAGTGGCAATAAATCCTTTACCATCCTTCACCATTGTTTACTAAAGAAATTCCTTCTCATCTCCTTTCTAAAAGGTACGTCCTTATATTCTGAGGCTATGACCTCTGGTCCTAGACTGTCCCTTTCTCCCCACCTCATTCAGGTTAGGGGGAAAGATTTAGTAGGAACCCGAGTGGCAACTTTATTCTGTTCCCCACACCAAGGGCGGTAGGTACATGCCAGAGGAGGTAGTTGAGACATGTACTATAACAGTTAAGAAACATTTTGACAGGTAAATGGATAGGAAAAGTTGAAGGATATAACCATATAACAATTACAGCACGGAAACAGGCCCTCTCGGCCCTTCCAGTCCGTGCCGACCATTTGTTTTCCCGAAACAGCTGTCACTCGAATACTCTTCTCTTTCTCTCTGCCCCTCCAAGCCGAGCCAAACCTTTCCAGGGAGTCAGTCCAGCAAAGATACAAATAAGGCATGACTTCCAGTGCCAACTAGGTGGCCTTTCCTGACTGCAGTGCCATTGTGGCAGAGTGGTCATAGTTTTATAGTGAAACCCTATTCTCACAGAGGGCAGCTTTCCCTCTGATCGAAAGATAGGGTTTCTCACCGACCCTGCTCTGCTGACTTGAACAAACCATATTTTAGCTCTTGCCCAATTCTGTCCTGGTTCTGTGCCAGCCGCTTGATGCAAACTTTAAAATGTTAAAATCGTAATTTTAAATTACATTCCAGGTAATTAAACACAATCTGCATGTGTCATGATGGGCTACTTTACATAATAAGACCAGAATGAGCAGCAAGTTCAATACAATTACAGGAGGAAATAATTTAGCTGGAGAAAAAACTTAGAACTATCCAGAATCTGCTTTGCATTGACCAAATTTAGCCCCATTTAGTGTAAATTGACAAATATTATATATTAATATTTTTTAAAGCTTAAAATACAATGAGCCAGTAATGTGACTGTCCTAGCTCTGTGAACAATCGAATCCAAAGAGCAAGTCAGACACCTTTTCTCTTGCTGTGTCAGTGTTAGTTCATTCACAAAACCTAGGGAATCTCACCCTCGATTTATTCAAAACTAATTATTTTTGCCAGACATACCTCAGTTTGAGCCGCTCACAGGGCCCGAGTGCTATGAACTATTGGTGCAACAGCGAGTAGTAACAACATTACATCAACGTTAAAGCACACCACATGGCTCTCATTCAAGATCCACGACAGCATAATCATTAGTAGTACTCACCTGAGAAGGTGTGCTGGTTAATTCCATTTTTTCTTGCATTTTCTCTTTTGCTATTCGAGCTGCATCTTTAAATTCCTGGAACTTCTCTGCAAACTGCATTAGAAAGATTTTTTTTAGAGGACAGCAATCTTCTGATTCAAGTTGCAACACCAACAGATATCTGAACAGGACATTAAATACATGAAAGAGCAAATTCTAAACAATGGGATTTCCTGACATTTAACTCTGCTGAGTGAGAAGCCAAATATAGTTGGTACGAATGGAAGTAGGTTTGGTACAAAGTTATGTTGTTCGTTTAGTTGCAACAGGTTTAATTTACTCAAGTTTGAAGAAACTAGGTCTCATGGTCTCAGATTAACACCAGAGGCACCACTGTAGCTTTTATAGCTATCTTGTTCACAGCTGGTTCAATAAGCCATCTCAATTACATTTACGTTTAGTAGGTTATGTCATCAATACCTCCTGCAGATAACATTTACTTAGCCAATGCACGTCCATCACCCATGAATAGTTTTGGGATAAAGGGGAGCCAGGAAAGCTGCCACATAAATGCAGGACTGTCCTTTCCTTAAATATCTCCTGTGTAATTGAACCAAACCTACAGGGAACTGGATGGAATTAAAGATTTATGGCCGTCAGTGCTTTTCTGTGAGCCATCTGTGCTGGAACCAACCCTTTTCCTCCAAACCACACCCAATCTAAAATCGGCAACTTCCTCAATTTCCAGACATTATTAAAATCATACCCTTAATATTGAAATTATTGTACATGATTTTTCCATACTATCTCAGAGAATTTGACATTAAAAAAAGGCAATTTGCTGCATCGTATCAATGTCAAAAACAAAAGGGCTGCATATCTCCGAGCACTCTCAGTAGACCTGCAGGTCAGATGGCTCCTCAAGTATACACCCACCACATTAAAATGTAATGCGGATGCCTGCCTCTACACATTGGGAATGAAAATATCATTCTTCAGTTTCCGGCCAATATTAAGTTTAGGTTGATATGGATTAAGTGAAGAAATGGCAATTCATGTCTCGAGATGATGTAGAAGACTTGTGCAAATATGGACAACGTGCCACACTGCAGTGTCTGATTAATTCAGACCGCTCACCCAAAGTATCATCTTCGCCTCCTCAGTTCCAAAGCCAACAACCACAGCGTCTTATCTTTACTCAGATATCTTACCTTTACTCAGAACTAACATTTAAATACTGGCAACATATGTACAGATGATCTCCGTATTTAGAATATAGCACAGGAACAGCCCAGAATGTCCATTATGAACATGATGCCAAGTATAACTAATCTCCTCTGCCTGCAGATCAACAATACCTCTCCATTTCCTGCATATCCATGCATCTGTCCAAAAGCCTCTTACATGCCACTTCTGCCTCCACCAACACCTATGCAGCACATTCCAGAAACCCATCAGAAACATGCCCCACACGTTTCGTTTAAACTTTGCCTCTCACACCTTTAAGCTATGCCCACTAGTCTTTGACAATAGGTGCAGGAGTAAGCCATTTGGCCCTTCGAGCCAGCACCGCCATTCAATGTGATCATGGCTGATCATCCCCAATCAGTACCCCGTTCCTGCCTTCTCCCCATATCCCCCAACTCCGCTATTTTTAAGAGCCCTATCTAGCTCTCTCTTGAAAGCATCCAGAGAACCTGCCTCCACCGCCCTATGGAGGGCGGTGGAGGCAGGTTATGGGGAGAAGGCAGGAATGGGGTACTGATTGGGGAAGATCAGCCGTGATCACATTGAATGGCGGTGCTGGCTCGAAGGGCTGAATGGCCTACTCCTGCACTTATTGTCTATTGTCTATAAGCTTTGTCCAGCCCCTCTTCTCTTTCAGCTTATTTCTCCTCTTCCCCCCCACCCCCCAAAAAACGTCAGAAGGGTCCCAATCCAAAATGTCACCCACGCATATTCCCCAGAGATGCTGCCTGACCTGCCGAGTTACTCTAGCACTTCGTCTTGTTTTGTGTTCCACCATAATCTCACTGTCTCATTGTTCTACGCCTCAGGTGGTACTGCATCCCAAATGGCTATTTAAACAGCCATTCTACCTTTGAATCCGTAGACAACAAGGCCCCTCTATTCCAACAGAAGTTGACATTCTTCCATTTGTTATGTATTCCTTCAACTTGTTGGAAATGGAAATATATATATATTTATTTATTTTTTTGGCCTACATGGGTTTTATTTTTTTTTTAAATATATATTTTTATTAGAGTATGTAGACAGTGACTTAGCAAACACATGTTATGATTGCAATATTTCATGTACAACGGTCAAACATTATTAATATTCTCAAGTGAATCATTTTGACTCTAATAATTTTTTTTTTTAAGAGAGAAAAACAGAAAGAAAAATAATAAAAATCAACATCAAAAAAGAAAATCATAAAGTGTGGAATAATTTACTATTAATACATCATAGGAGATAAGATCAAGGAATATAAAATATAACTTTTCATCTAATCCCGAGTCCAAGTTTCAGTTAGGGTTCCCTGCCGAACCAATCTACCCTTTTAAGTAATCAATGAAAGGAGACCATATTCTAACAAAAACTTCTTGTTTGTCCATTAGGGCAAATCTGATTCTTTCCAGGTGTAGGGTCTCCAACATTTCCGTAATCCACATTTTAATTGTGGGGGATATAGGGCCTTTCCAAAAAGAATATTAATTTCTTCCCAATTATTATATTGTAATCTAGGAAATTTCTTTGACTTGTTGTACGAGTTAAACTTTGTTCTGATGTTCCAAGTATTATTAATTTTTGGGTCCGGATCCAGTTTAGTATTAATAACTTCAGAAGTTATTCTAAAAATCTCAATCCAGAAATTCTTAATTTTTATACAATTGCAAAAGTATGTGTTAAATTAGCCTCTGGATGTTGACATTTATTGCAGATAGAAGATATCTGTGGAAAGATTCTATTTAATTTAACTTTGGAGTAATGTAATCTATGTAATACTTTAAATTGTATTAAAGCATGTCTGGAGTTTGGCGAGCATTGATGTATATATTGTAAACTTTTGTCCCATAGATTTTTCGTTATGTATTGATTTATTTCATTTTCCCATGTATGTCTATATGATTCCGTCGATGGTATCTCGCTATCTAAAAGGGTATTGTAAATATAAGTTGTTAATTTTTCTGTATTAGGATGCTTATTCAGACATTCATCAAGGATTTCTGGTTCCTTATTCCTATAATCTTGTGTATTTGATTTAACATAATCTCTGAGTTGTAGATATTGAAAAAAATTATTTGAGTGTAATCCATAAATCTGTTGCAGTTCCTGAAATGAAAGATAAGTGCCTTTCTTATAAAGGTGTTCCATTTTTTTGATTCCATAGTTTTTCCATTGTATAAAGCCTTTATCCAGCATGGAAGGTTTAAATAAGAGATTGTTTACAATAGGGAGACAGAGTGGTACATTATCCAGTTTTAAAGCCTTTAAGTTGTTTCCAGATTTGTGTACCACTATATATTATAGGGTTTTCCCCATAGGTTTTTTTGTGCAATTTTGTCGGTGCAAATATAATCGAACCTTTTTTAAAAGGTAGACAATCCTCCTTTTCCATCCTTAACCAATCTGGTTGTTGATCCATTTCTTCCAGCCAAAAACTCATGTTTTTAATATAAACCGCCCAAAAATAAAACAAAAAATTTGGTAGAGCTAAACCTCATTAATCTTTGATTTACATAAATGTTTTTTTATTTATTCTATGATTCTTGTAATCCCAGATGAAATTTGTAGCAGTAGAGTCTACTTTAAAATATATATCGGGATTGACTGAAATATAGCATTAATTCTACCGAACATTGAAATAGGAAGTGTTTTCCAGTATTGAATATTCTTATTTAGTTTATTCAGTAAAGGTGGGAAATTTGATTTAAATAAAGAACTATACCCCTTAGTTACATAAATACCTAGATATTTAAATTTTTCTTCAACTATTTTAAAAGGTGGCTGTCGTAGTATATGTAAACTGTGATCCGTTATTGACATGATTTCGCTTTTATTCCAATTAATTCTATATCTGAGAACTGACCGAATTGAGTTATTAGATTGTTGGAAATGGAAATAATTCTGTGGATCAAATTTAATTTGCCATAGTCTGCCCAGCTGACCTGAATATCTATATCTTCATGCAGTCTACATTTTTTGCTTCAGTCAATCACATAGCCACTTTATGCATCATCTGCCATTTTCTTCATCATGCCATCTACACAAATCCAAATCATTGATAAACATAAAAACAGGAAACTGAATTGAGTCCCACTGGATTTTTCCATCACAAAAGCACCAGTCAATCGACCCTTTGCTTCTTTCCATTGAGCTACAGGACAGTTGCGGCAGCTCCTCTAGTTAATCTTCCTCACTCCATTTCATTGCTCACATTTTTTATTTTATTTTTTAAATTGGGTATAAGTGAACTTACCATATCAATGCAGAACATTCCAAATATTACAACTGGTAATAAGAGTATATGAACATCAGCCTTGTTCAGTTCTACACTTTAAATCAATATTTTGCCAGGTAATTTTCACCATGGTCTCCACTATTACATCTACTGTTTTCTAAGCTTAATCCAATATGAAGAGGAAAATACTAACATCAATTTTGACAGCTTGGTTATTCTGTTGCTAAACGGCATGGATTAAGTGAAGAACTGGAAATTTCTGTCTTGTCAAGGTGAAGGTTTTTATGCAAATACCTGGATAATATGCCTCTGCCATTCTTTCTATCAATTAGCTTTCTGAATTTTGCATTGATCATTAACTACAGAAGCACAGTCCCTGGCTGGCTTTACTCTGGAGCAGAAAAAACACAAATTGGTAGATTGGAATCATGTAGGTATCAACATACAGATGCCATAAAGTCAACTGCTAATCATAACTTGCAACTCAATATCCTGGGATGTTAAATGCTATATGTAAATAAAAGTTACTGAACTATCCAAGTAAAATACATTTTCTATATTAATTAATTTATCACTATTAATTTATTGTCTATGCGCTTGATATTATGCCTCAAATTTTCCAGAATTTAAAGCTAATCTAATTACAATTAGGCAAATCAGAAAATTTATGTTACCATTTCCCCAAAATTAGTGCACAATGGAAACAATATACAAACAATGGCAAAAAGAAAAATCACGTACTTTTGTCAGATGGTGCTCGGAGGAAAAACCTAGACCATAAACTGTATTTGCACGGCTGTCTGGCCATTGACCAAACTTCTGAGACGTTTTTGTAAATGTCATATTTGGAGTAATTGTGCTGTTGATTATTGCCTGAAAGAGAAAAATGTTAATGTTAAGAATCATATCATTCAAAACACATTTTGAGAGATTTTTTTAAAGAAAGATCATTGGCTCTGCATTCTGTAATCTTGCTAATTGACCACTTGGAAGTTCAAATCTCAGCAGGGGTATTTCATAGAACATAGAACTGTATAACACAAACATGCCCTTTGGCCCACAAAGTGCATGTGAACCACGATGCTAAATTACATTTTAATCAATTCTAGTGTGTCGGGATATTAGCTGAAGTTGGCATCCATAAATAGTACAGGTGTCAGAGATTATGGGGAAAAGGCAGGAGAATGAGGTTAGGAGGGAGAGAAATATCAGCCATATTGAAAAGCGGAGTAGACTTGATGTGCCGAATGGCCTAATTCTACTCCTATCACTTATGACCTTATTATCCAGAAAATCAAAAAATGCCAGGTTACCAGACAGAGGTTTACTATAACTCAAGGCCAGTATCAAAAGATAGAGTGGATAGCATGTAATATTCCCATGCACCACTCTTGCCTCCATCTTGGAATACGCTTGTGGAAAACTATTTCTCAGTCATCATTATAGCGTAGGTTAGGAGAGATCACAATTTGTTCATCAAAATATTTCACAATTTAAAAGTTATGGTCAATTATTAAACTACAGAATATCTGTGGATCAGAAAAAACTTTACAACAGATCCCTGTGCCCACGATATGTTAATTTAAACTGATCACATCTATACCCTTCTAGTCCCTGCCTGTTCATGTGCCTGTCTAAATACCTAGTAACCATTGCTATCGTATCAGCTTCCACCATTTCCCATGACACCTACCATTTTCTGCTTGCTTTGCAAATTTCCTTTAAATTTACCCCCTCTCACCTTAAAGCCATGCCCTTACGATTTGACAGCTCCATCCTGGGAAACAGATAGTCAGTCTATGCCCATCATGATAACATATGGTCTGTTAGGGAGCCCCTCAGCCTTTGTAACGCCAAATCCCATCCAGATTTGCCCAACCTCTCCTTGCAGCTAATACCAGTCCAATACAGGTAACATTCAGGTGAACCTCTACTGCACCTTCCCCAGTCTCCATATTTTTTAATGTAAAGTGGAGCACCAGAGCTGCATAAAACTCCAAATGTGACCGAACCAAAATTTTAAGCTGCAAGATGACTTCCTGACGATTATATACAATACCCCAATCGATAAAGACAACTCTGACGCAAGCCTTTGTTACCAACTTATCCATGTTACCACTTTCAGGGAGCTAAGGACTTGCACCCCAAAATCCCACTGAGTATCAATTCCCTTTAGGGTTCACCCGGGTTTTCTAAATACCTTCCTTTTAAATTTGACATCCCAAAGAGCAACACCACACCTTTTTCCAGATTAAGCTTCATTTGCCATTTCTCAACCCATATTTCTAACTCTGACAGCACAGAAACAGGCCCTTCGGGCCAGCCCATCCATGCCAACCAAGACGCCCATCTAAGATAGTCCCATATGCCTGTTTGCTCCATATCCCTTTAAACAATAGCTATCCATGTACAGTCTATACCTTGTTGAATCCTTTGACAATCTTCCTCATTATCTTAAACTCCAATTTTTGTGTTGCCTATAAAAAATAATCAGCCATCTCTACATTTATGTTCAAATCATTTATATATTTCAAACTACGAAGTCCCTTGACATGTTCCTTGCAGAACATTGCTCTGAATACCTGCAGTCAGAATAACACCTCTCCAACAATACCCCGTCTTCTAATACCAGGTCAATTTTGATTAGGATGAGTGTCAGAGGTTATGGGGAGAAGGCAGGAGAATGGGGTTAGGAGGGAGAGATAGATAAGCCATGATTAAATGGTGGAGTAGACTTGATGGGCCAAAAGACCTAATTCTACTCCTATTCCTTATAGACTCAATTTCAGAGAACAGCTTATATGTGAACATTTAACGATTTTAACCCTTACGCAGTCATTTGGTTTACTGAACTCTGGGTGAAGTCTAAAGTGGCCTCACAGCTTATTCTTGATCATAATACATTAGGAAAATAATTTCATTTAAGTATTGAACAGAAACATGGAAAATAGGTACAGGAGGCCATTCGGCCCTTCGAGCCAGCACCGCCATTCATCGTGATCATGGCTGATCATCCACAATCAATCAGATTTATTCATCACATGCACAATAAAGTGAAATGAACTTGCAATACACAATACACAATAAAAATTTAACACAATGGATGGATGGAAACTTTATTGTCATTCAGACCTTGCCATCTGAACAAAATTTCGTTGCCTACAGTCATACATATAGTAAATAACAAAACACACAATAAACACATATTTAACATCCACCACAGTGAGTTCACCAAACACCTCCTCACTGTGATGGAAGGCAAAAATCTTAAGCCTTTGGCTCTTCCCTTCTTGTTCTTCCACTGCGCTGAGGTGACCCGGGCCTCCGATGTTGTGACCGCACCGGGTGATGTAAATAAGTCCCGCGGCTGAACCATGCTCCGCGAGCGGGCCGGTTCAACTCCGCGGCCCGGGGCGGTCGAAGCTGCCACCCTCCAGTCCAGCGGACGCAGCTGTTGCCGCGGGAGCTCCGGAAAAACAGGTCACCAACCTGTGACCTGCGAGCTCCCGACGATGTCGTCCACTGGGCCCGCGGCCGAACCTCCGAAGTCGCTGCCGCCGCCACCGGAAAGCCGCCACAGCTCCGAGTCGGGCCGCCGGAACCTGAAGTCGGCCAGCCTCGCGCTGCTAAGTCCTGGCTCGCTCTGCCTCCGGAGCCTCGGGTCTGTCGCAGTTAGAGTTGGAGGCTGTCAGCTCCACCATTAGGCCTCAGCGCAGACGGAGACGGGGGATACGACAGGAAACGGGGGAACAAGACAAGACAGGAAAACAGACGGACTGCAGGCGAGCCGCTGCTGCCACTGTCTGCCCACCAAACATCCACCACAGCATTCTTCACTGTGGTGAAAGGCACAAAGTATAGTCAGTCCTCCTCCATTTTCCCCCGTGGTCGAGGTCATAACCTCAGTACCCGTGCCTGCCTTCCCCCCATATCCCTTGATTACAGCGGAGTCAGGGGATATGACGAGAAGGCTGGAACGGCACTAATGGTAACTGATTGTGGATGATCAGCCATCATCATATTCACCATGGCTGGTACTTGCTCGAAGGGTCGAATGGATCCNACTCCTGCAACTATTGTCTATTCCACTCTCCCCAAGAGCTCTATTTAACTTTCTTTTAAATTCATCCAGTGAATTGACCTCCACTGCCTTCTGTGGCAGAGAACTCACAACTCTCTGGGTGAAAAAGTTATCTAATCTCAGTTTTAAATGGCCTCCCCATTATTCTTGGACAGTGGCTCCTGGTTCTCGACTCCCCCAACACTGGGAACATTTTTCCTGCACCTATCTTGTCCACGCCTTTTTATAATTGTATATGTTTCTATAAGATCCCCTCATCCTTCTAAATTCCAGTGCAGGAATAGACCATTCGACCCTTTGAGCCAGCACCGCCATTCAATATGATCATACAAAATCAGTAATCCGTTTCTGCTTTCTCCCGATGTCCGTTGAGTCCGTAATCAAGTAATTACCAAAATGTGGTAATTTCTTTTAATAGTATTTAAAATTGCAAAAAATATGGCAATATGACAATGCACAGGTCAATTCCCAGGATGGCAGCACTGTCATGTGCTGAGAGAATGGAACAGCTGGGCTTGTACACTCTGGAGTTTAGAAGGATGAGAGGGGATCTCATTGTAACATATAAGATTGTTACGGGCTTGGACACGCTAGAGGCAGGAAACATGTTCCCGATGTTGGGGGAGTCGAAAACCAGGGGCCACAGTTTAAGAATAAGGAGTAAGCCATTTAGAACGGAGATGAGGAAACACTTTTTCTCACAGAGAGTGACAAATCTGTGGAATTCTCTGCCTCAGGGGGCGGCGGAGGCAGGGTCTCTGGATGCTTTCAAAAGAGAGCTAGATAGGGCTCTTAAAAATAGTGGAGTCAGGGGATATGGGGAGAAGGCAGGAACGGGGTACTGATTGGGGATGATCAGCCATGATCACATTGAATGGCTGGCTCGAAGGGCCGAATGGCTCTGTGTCTATTGTCACTGATTCTTGAATTGATTATGAGGCAGTTTGGCAAATAAAAAGCTTTTGATAAACAAAACATGCAATTACCAGATACAAAGTTACAGGTAAACTTTTACAGGAAGAGCAGAGCAACTTTTGCAAAGAAAACACATTTAAGCTGAAAAGTATTACATTTACTTTTGAGATCGGGAGGTGAAGAGCAAGACACAAAGTCTTCAGATACATTTTAATTGACTGGATCAGGTAGGTGGAGACATTGTGTACCAATAAGCTGTAGTAACACATGTTGGAAAAGGTGATGATATGATGTATGTTTACAAGGAAGACCGCTCCAAAGCCAGATATATTTACTGGGAACGAGGGGCAAAATGTAATCAAGGTCCTCACTCTTCTGGTGGATAGTTCCAATTTCAGCTTGTCAAATTAAATAGCCAATTTCACGGAACTATGCTTGCACTTAAGACCCTTCTGGATATTAATGTCCCTGACATTCACGCGTCATGTGGTTGCCAAAGCATACAATTAGAACAATAATAATTGATGCAAACAAACCATTGAAAAATTGAGACAAAATTGGCGTGAGCCTTCAAGACAGTCTCAGGAAATTATGTCAGCGTGCAAGGGCAATCCAGGCATAAACTAAGATTAAGGAAACCCAAAAGACAATGCCAATTTAAGTCACAAGAGACTGCAGATGCTGGAATCTGGAGCAAAAGAAAACCATTGGACTAACAGTAGATCAGCATCTGGAAAGGAACGATCCAAGTTTCAAGTCAAGGCCTTTCATCATGACATAATTCTTGATCCAAAACTTTCACAAATCCTTCTTTTCCTTGTTAATGAAAAAAAAATTAAAAGAAAATGCCTTCAAAAAACAAGGTACTACAAACTTAATTTTTCAAAGTCAAGAATTGAAAAAAAGATTAGGGTTTATGATTGATCAAACAGATATCTTCACAGTGCAAGACAGTCACTGAAAAAGGGTATAGCTGGGACTGTGGACAATGAGAGCCCATATTTCTAAATTTTCTAAGCCACTGTGAGCTTGATAGAACAAATGATATCCTTCTGCCATAATGATTGGTCTTGCCTTAAAAGAGACTAAATTGATGGTCTTGCCTTAAAAGAGACTAAAATGGCAGGGGAAATTACCAGAATGTCTTCAGGTGCTTAAATTACAAAAAAAAACCTTTGTTAATCCATTTATCAACTTGTATGCTTTTGCATTAATGGCCTGAAGTTAGGGAAACGAAATGGTGTTGCATGAGGAATTGTACTTGCAAGCATTTCTCACCTTTGACCCATCAAGGCTGATTATTCTGTAGACATTTCTTGTACTGTCATAGAAGTAGGACACAGTCACAGCATGTTTGCTGGTGGGAACCCAGTTCTTCTTTGTCGTGGGATCAATCTGGAAGACATGGGCTCGTGTGCTGAAAATGGGCTGTTCCCTGAAAAGCAAAAAGTTAAGTCGCTCTGATAAGTCACTATATTTACTTCAGTATTCATTAAAAGCAAACAATTGAAAAGTCTTTGAAGGTCTCAATTACACTTGAGCTATTCATTCAGCACATTTAACAACTAAAGAGACACAGAATAAAGCTCCACCACTTGCAAATGAATATCCTACTAATGTATCGCAACATCAATATTCAGGAATGACTCAATTTCTTTTCTAAAATAATAAACTTGGTTTATTAAAAAATATTATCAGACGTTAATATCAGACTGATAATTGATAAATTGTGGAGGGGCTGTAAATAAGAACGCTATAATTCAGAGGGACATAAAACAGATGGGGAAATGAGGGATAAGGACAAGATCTTTACAGGACACCATGATGCACCAAGACACTATGAGGTAGAGCTAGTTATTCACAGGCGACTAGTGGACACAAGGTAGTGGCACAATGGTAGAGTTGTTGCCTTCCAGCGCCGGAGACCTGGGGTGGATCCTGACTACGGGTGCTGTCTGTAAGGAGTTTGTACGTTCTCCCCGTGACCGTGTGGGTTTTCTCCGAGATCTTCAGTTTTCTCCCACACTCCAAAGATGTACAGGTATGTAGGATAATTGGCTTGGTGTATGTGTAAATTGTCCCTAGTGTGTGTAGGATAGTGTTAATGTGCGGGGATCGCCGGTCGGTGCGGACCCGGTGGGCCCAAGCGCCCGTTTCCACGCTGAATCTCAAAATTAAAACTAAACCTTGTGGAGGTGGTGAGTGGAGTAGTTGCGTGCAATGTGCACAGTGGTTGATGCAGGTTGGTGTTAAATTGTATCAAAAAACTACAGCAAAGTCAAGAAAGATTTCTCCATCAAAGCTACATAGAGCAACTGGCAGGCACGGAAATCACTATCAAAACATGGGGGGACCGGGCGACAAAATTTCTTGGCGGCCGCTCGCGCATGCGCATACTCACACACACGCGCGAGGCTTCGGAGGCTTCAGCCCTGGGCCCTGTGGACAGTAATTACGGGAATGACTGCCCAGGCTTACGGCCAGTGCGGAGAAGCAGCGCTAAATGCAGCTAAACGCTGCCCGTCTCGCCGGTTAACCTACAGCCCTGCCTGGACTGACGGGACACCTGCTTCTCTGCGCTGGCTGTTGACCTGGGCTGTCGTTCCTGCAAGTCTAGGCAGGGCTGTAGGTTAACCCGGCTAGTGGAGTCAAGGGATATGGGGAGAAGGCGGGCACGGGTTATTGATAGGGGACGATCAGCCATGATCGCAATGCAGGGCGGTGCTGGCTCGAAGGGCTGAATAGCCTCCTCCTGCACCTATTTTCTATGGTTTCTATGTTTCTAACCTGCAATTCCACAGGTATTGAGGACACTCATGATAGAGTTTGGACAGATAAATGACATGGAATAAATGTTACCACATTTGTACCAGGTAAATAATCACCATCAGGTCTCTAACCCCTCCCTAGCCTTTTAATGCATTACAGATGCTGAATCCGCCACTACCATCACCTTTGGGAATACAAATGAATGGAAATGTAACACACGCTGTTTCAAGCACAGGCATTCAAGAACAGTCTGGGAATTCTGTAGACACCAATTCCAAAGCCTCCGCAAGTCAAATTCGTGAAGGTTCCTCTCCTGAACAAATATATGCAAATATATTCACCACACGGACAAGAGTGACAACTCATCAACACCTTCAACCACAAGTCAGTATGGACAATTTGGGCTGAAGTGCCTGTTCCTGTGCTGCATAGCTGTGACCACAACAATTAGATGTAGGTAGTAAATGCTGGCATGCCAGCAATACAATGATCCTGCACATTTAGAGAGTCATAGACTCAGAGTAATACAGTGTGGAAAAAAATAAAGTAAAGTATCCTTTATTGTCATTCAGACCTTTCGGTCCGAACGAAATTCCGTTGCCTTGCAGTCATACATATAATAAAATAACAAAACAAGGAAACAGGCCCTTCAGCCCAACTTGCCTACACCGGCCAACATGTCCCAGCTACACTAGTCCCACCCGCCCGCGTTTGGTCCATATCCCTCCAAACCTGTCCTATCCATGCATAAAGATATTTTAATTCTTGAATAGAGCACATAGATTCAAGTACTTGCATCGATATGGTGCTTATCACAATTGAATTTAGAATACCAATGATTTTGGCTCTCATTTTCATAATTGTAATACATCAAAAACCTTGAAAGTTTACAACCACTGCCATGCTGTTCCAAACCAACTTGATTCATACATTCAAATACACTGAATAAAATTACAGCTGAAACAAAAGCTGAAAGAAGCTTTCATTCAATCCTGCAAAATTACCACGGTTGGCTGGAACACACAGCTGCAGCCCAAATTACTACAATCAACGCTCCTGAAGTGTTCATGGAAGCAAGGCAAGATAGGTCACACTTTACATGCCCAATTCATTTTTAAATAATTCTCCAACTAATCTTTAAATGTGTGGTTTGCATAGAACAGAACAGGTCAGCACTAGAACAGGAGATAGACAAAATGCTGGAGTAAAAGCCCTGTCCCACGGTACGAGTTCATTCCAAGAGCTCTCCCGAGTTTGCCCTGATTCGAACTCGGAGGTTTACGGTAATGGCCACTCGTCGGTACTCGGGGCTCTCGTGGACATTTTTCAACGTGTTGAAAAATCTTCACGAGTCTTCCCGTGCTTACCTGCTGTAACGAGTCTTCCCGAGTACCTGCCGTTAGCGCTAAGAGACGTCCCCGAGCTCCGACGTACCCGCTGCGTTCATTCTCCGTGCTTACCATGAGTTTGATTTTTTTTTAAACTCGGGAGAGCTCTTGGAATGAACGCATACCGTGGGGCAGGGCTATTACATAGAAACATAGAAAACAGCACAGGCTCGAAGGACCAGGCAGCTCAGCAGATGTGAAAAGAACAGATCAAAGCAGACAATGCTCAAGGAAATAGGACAGACTCTTTGGCCCACAATGTCTGTGCCAAGCAAGATACCAAATTTAAATAATCTCTGCTGCCTGGACCTGATGCGTATCCCTCAATTATCTGCTTCACCACCATCCGTGGCAGCACATTCCAGGCACCCACATTTCTGTGCAGAAAATATGGCCTGCAAATCGCCTTTAAAATTTCCTCCCACTGACCTTAAAACCATGCCTGCGACTCTTTAATATCTCCACCCTGGGGGAAAAAGGTGGCGTCTATCTGATGTCCTCAATTTTATATATTTCTATCTGGTCACTTCTTTAACCTTCGCTCTAAAGAAAACTAACCAAGTTTGTCCAATCTCTCCTTGGAGATAATAGTCTAATCCAGGTAGCATCCTGGTCAACCTCTTATGCATCCTCGCAAAAGCCATCACATACTTCCTGCAATGGGACAACCACAACTGCAGGCAATACTCCAAATACAGTTTAATCAAAGTTTTAGAAAGCTGCAACATGCCTTCCTGAATCTTATATTGAATGCCCCGACCGATGAAAGCAAATATATCATATTCCTTCTTTATCACCATCTACTTTTTTTAGTTTAGTGATACAGCGTGGAAACTGGCGCTTCGGCCCACCGAGTCAGTGCCGACAAGGCTCACCCATGCACTAGTTCTATCCGAGACTAGGACAACTGACAGCAGCCAATTAACTTACAAACCTGCATGCCTAGACTGTGGGAGGAAATGGGAGCACCTGGAGAAAAGGCAGTCACAGGGAAACTCTGCACAGACAGCACCTGTAGTTAGGATTGAACTGGAGTCTCTGGCACTAAGGCAGCAACTCTACCGCTGTGCCATCTACGTGATACTATTTTCAGGGAGCTATGGTCCAGGACACCAAGATCGTTCTGTTAAGCATCTTACTGTTCGCCCTATACTTTACACTTGCATTCAATGCCCCGAAGTGCAGCACTTCGCACTTGCTCGATTAAACTCCATCAGACATTGTTTCCCATCCATAATCTGTTACTGATCTATATCCTGTTGTAACCTTTTGACAATTTCTTCACTATCCACAACTCCATTGATTTGTGTCGTATGCAAACTTGCTAACCCAATCGCGTTTCGTTCACGTCCAAGTCATTCATACATATCGCAAACCAGAGGTGCCGCACTGTTCCCTGCATTAGACCATTGTTCACAGACCTCCAGTCGGAATATTACCTTTCCACCACTATGATGCTCATCCTGAAGCTTTTTTTAAAAACGCTTGAAACCGAAATCAATTTACTTTCCATTTTCCAAGTGGAAGATTTATCGAATTACTTCCTCATCATGCTCATTTTGATGTTCACACTGCTTCAGTAGCAAAATAAAGCCACTCTTTTCTGCATCTCCCAATTAGAGTTCAGCAAGTAGTATTGAGAGTTTAGTCTCAATGAATCTACTTGATAATTAATACCTCAATGTTTATTACTGGAAGCAGCAGCTCAGAGATTTAGAAACTCTGCAAGCAAAATATTTAATTTAAATTGAGTGAGTAATGATCACAGACATTTTCTCTTTCCTTTGGGATCAAGAATGACTTGCTTCCACTGAGGAGTGCAAGGTGCCTGCGCGATTTCCATTGATGTGGAATAGCTATTGTTCACCAACTATCACAGCGTCTTAACAATAATTGAGCCTGACAGTAAGGAGGTTCAATACAAATGGAGTCTCGACTGCGCTGCATAGGTTCAACAGAAACACACACACAATGTACTCTAACACTCACTACAAACACAGACACACAATCTTTCTCGTCTCTCACCCAACCCCCATTCTCCTCCCTCGGCCTATATTCGATCTGTTGCCCCCAACTATCTCTTTCCTTTCTACAGATACACTATAGAAAGCACGCTGTCAGTTTGCATCACAACTTGGTTTGGGAACAGCTCTGCCCAAGACTGCAAGAAATTGCAAAGACTTGTTGATGTGGCCCAGCCCAGCACACAGACCAGACTCCCCACCACTGACTCCATCTCAACTTCACAATGCCTCAGGAAAGCAACCAACATAATCCAGGACCTTTTCCACTGATCATTCCCTCCTCTTCCTGCTCCTGTCGGGTGGAAAATATTAAAAGCTTGAAAGCAAGTATCACCAAACTCAGGAGCAGTTTCTTCCCTTCTGCTATCAGCATTATTTAGTTGAGATTGTCACCTGTACTGAGGTAGAGTGAAAAGCTTACCGTCCCTATTTTCCAATCTACCTCTTTGCTGCCATTAGATTCTCTCTTGAATTTCTAGGCTACAATGCTGAGAAACTATATTCTGTACTTTATTTCTCTTTGCTGTACCTGTTGTACTTGTTATGGGTTAGTTGTGTTCATGTACAGTTTTATCTGTTTCAATTGGATAGCACAAAAGCTTTTCAGTATCTCTACTGTCATGACAATGAACCAATACCAACTACCTACCGAGGGCCTGCTCCCTCAGCTCCTATATACACCCTCCTAGTTACTCGGTTCCTTTTCCTTTCCAGTCTTGATTGCCACACATCCACTCCACCCTCTCCAGATGTTGGCTTTTTCACCCCCTTTTCTGGGGTTGTCCCCCTGTATGCCAACCAATTACCATTGACACCAGCCAAGCCTTTATAACAAGAGGAATCGAATATAGGAGCAAAGAGGTCCTTCTGCAGTTGTACAGAGCCCCAGTGAGACCACACCTGGAGTATTGTGTGCAGCTTTGGTCCCCTAATTTGAGGAAGGACATTCTTGCTATTGAGGGAGTGCAGCGTAGGTTTACAAGGTTAATTCCCGGGATGGCGGGACTGTCAAATGCTGAGAGAATGGAGCGGCTGGGTTTGTACACTCTGGAGTTTAGAAGGATGAGAGGGGATCTCATTGAAACATATAAGATTGTTAAGGGTTTGGACGCGCTGAGGTAGGAAACATGTTCCCGATGTTGGGGGGGAGTGCAGAACCAGGTACCACAGTTTAAGAATGAGTAAGCCATTTAGAACAGAGACAAGGAAACACCTTTTCTCACAGAGAGTTGTGTGTGTGTGGAATTCTCTGCCTCAGAGCGAAGTGGAGGCAGGTTCTCTGGATGCTTTCAAGAGAGAGCTAGATAGGGCTCTTAAAAATAGCGGAGTGAGGGGATATGGGGAGAAGGCAGGAACGGGGTACTGATTGGGGATGATCAGCCAGGATCACATTGGGCGGTGCTGGCTCGAAGGGCTAAATGGCCTACTCCTGCACCAATTGTCTATTGGCTGCCCAAAGCATACAGCCTTTCCCATGAGCATGGAAGGGTGGGGTTAGTGGAGTGGAAAAGGGATGTGGGAGCATAAAAATAATGCAGCATTCAGATCCCCAAGCACAGGGCCACTTTCTGCTGGATGAAGCGAGATACTCCCTCACTTGCAGGAAGTATATGCCATTCGCTGGGGGAAAAAAAAATAATCATACACTGGAGCCCAGCGGGAGATCACAGAGTGCCATCCTCAGTCATGGGATCAAAATATTATTGTGATGACTGGGTGGCTGTCGGGAGAGGCAAGGGAACGATGGGAGGATTAATAGAAGTAAAGCAAATGGCAACACAAAAAGTACCCACATCAATGAATGATTTTAAAAGCATGAAGATAAACTGTATTTATTAAAGGTTGCACCCAATCTTCACTGCTTAAGTTCAAATCCTCGACGTCAGCCACCAATATCCCCCTCTCAGCAGATTCAAATTATCCTCTGGAGACTGTATAACCATGGAAACACATTCCCAGCAACATTAAACCTCCAGCATTAACCCCGTTGATCGTGAAAAAAAAATCTCCACTCTTCTAAAGGATACATTTAGCATGGGTTCCTCCTAAAGAGATCCACCGAACACAAACATAACACAAAATTAACCATCAACCTTGCTCGATATCATTTGCTTGATACAAAAACATAATTTTGTATTTAAAGTGTCAATGTCACTGAGCATTTGTTTGCAATACAATCCATTCTATAGCAGCAGTTAGGAGTAGGCTATCCGGCCCTTCGAGTCACCACCGCCATTCAATATGACCATGGCTGATCATCTAAAATCAGTACCCCGTTCTGGCTTTTTCCCCCCCATATCCCTCGATTCCTTTAGCCCCAAGAGCTAAATCTCTCTTGAATATCTCCTACTAAATGAAATTGGATCATAAAACTTTAACCAATTAAAATGTTGATATTAGACTTGCATAAGCTTGTCATAAGAATAGTTCAATGTCACAAGTACAGTGATATTGTTTTGCATACAACTGAGTGAAATCTTACGATACGCGAACAGAATTATACCCGAGTACAAGAATGCAACAGTAATAAGTTATATACCAAGGCAGTCCACAAGAGTCGCCATGTTTCTGGCACCATCTTGTATCCTACAAGTTTAAACTGCAATATAGTAAAGAGTCAATAGTAATATAGATTTGTAGCCATTTCAGCACTTTGATAATAGGAAGCCCATTTGGCAGTCTAGAAACACCAATAAAAAGTTAAGGAACAAATTCCAGAAAGGTTGGAGGTGGAGTAGGAATTCATGAGGGCAGAAAAGTCAAGGCTCCAGTTCAATAAAATGAATAAACCATTGGATACATTTCCAAACATGCATACGTTTGTGCTATGGCAGAAAAATCTGGAAGGCCACAATGCCAATGTAGATTTGGTCCCAAGGTTACCCAATAACATTAACAGCTGCAGTTGACAGACATGAACTGTGCAGACTGGGTTAATCTAGGCTCTGCAATCAATCACTCCCTGCATTGTTCCATTAAAGGCAGCAAGTGTTGGTTCAGTAAAGTGGGAAATTGCACTGGATGCCAACAGGCAGTTACTGATTGTTTGGCACACAATTTACATTTTAGCTGCTGACTCCAGTACATTATTGCTTAAATTAGAATTGACAATAAAGGCTTCCACACAGTAAAAATGCTTGACACAATTGGTTTATTTGGTGACAGTAAGAGGTTGCGGGAGGGAAAAAGAGAAGTAATCGAATAGGGAAACTGAAAATTGTTCTCTTCCATCTCCAAATTTGACAAAGCACAAAGTATTCTAAATTAATCAAATGTTATTCTGGACTACATCAAAATACAGCAGTTAAAATATACTGTACAGACATACAGATTGCAGTATTTGAATAGTTGTGGTTTTGGAACATAAGACTGTTTTCTATTTTAACCCACATTACAATTAAAATACTGATATAAATGTGTATCATAGAGCTATAGGACAGTCATGCAGTACTGAAACAGGCTCTTTGGCCATGCCAACCAAGATACCCCACCTACACTAGTCCCACCTGCCTATGTTTGGCCCAAATGCCTCTAGAGGTTTTCTACCCATGAACCTGTCCAAATATCTTTTAAATATTGTTATAGTATCTGCCTCAATTACCTCATCTGCCGGCTCGTTCCATATACCCTCGACCCTGTGTGGAAAAAGCTGTCGTCTCGTGTTCCTATTAAATCTTTCCCCTAACTTTAAACTTATGTCTCCTGGTTCTTGATTCCCTGACTTTAAGGAAATTACGATTTACCCTATCAATTCCCCTCATGAACATATACACCTCGAAGATCACCCAGCCTCCTGTGCTCCAAGGAATAAAGTCCAAGCCTGTTCAACCACTCCCAATAACTCAGGGCCTCAAGTCCTGACAACATCCCCAGATCTTTTCTGTGCAACTTATAATATCTTATATATCTTGATATATTACTTACATTCATATATATTTATATATTAATCATCTTAATCTTATATCATAACTAAATATCTTGAATAATTACTCTCCCAAAACATTTTAAATGCTTGCATTGCATATTTCTTACAAATTATCCTCCCGGAAAATAAAGTTATTGCTAGAGGTGGACAAATAGTTCCACCCTGTATAAGCAATCTCACATTGAGGACATTCTTGTACAAAACAACAAATGCCAGAAATTCTTAAGTCATTACATTGCAAAATGTGTTGAACATGAAAGTTATTACATGTGTCAAACACTATAAACATTTTTCTACTCTTCAATATGTTCTACTTCTCAACTCTTTCTAACGCATATGTAAGTAAGTACGTTTATTGGCCAAGTATTCACATACACGGAATTTGCCTTGGTGCTCTGCCGCGTGACAACATGACATATCTTGGTCCATTTCAAAAATATTTTTAGACCAAATATTCAATTTTTTACCAAGGTGGATAGAGTGGAATGCTTAAGAAAGAACTGCAGATGCGGGTAAAATCGAAGGTAGACACAAAATGCTGGAGAAACTCAGCGGGTAAGGCAGCATCTATGGAGAGAAGGAATTGGCAATGTTTCGGGTCGAGACCCTTCTTCGGACTGATGTCACAGGAGGGGGTAGGACAACGAAAGAATGTAGGCGGAGACAGTAAGACTAGTGGGAGAACTGGGAAGGGGGGGGGGGGGGGGGGGGAATGAATAGAGAGAGCAATGACTCCCTGAAGTTAGAGGTTAATGTTCATACCGCCGGGGTGTAATCTATCCAAGCAAAATATGAAGGTAGACAAAAATGCTGGAGGAACTCAGTGGGTGAGGCAGCATCCATGGAGCGAAAGAATAGGTGACGTTTCAGGTTGAGACCCTTCTTCAGACTCAAGCGAAATACGAGGTGAAGTTCCTCCAATTTGCACTGGGCCTCACTCTGACAATGGAGGAGGCCCAGGACAGAAAGGTCAGATTGGGAATGGGAGGGGAAATTGAAGTGCTAGGCCACAGGGAGATCAGCTTGGTTAAGATGGAGATAGTGGAATGCCGTTTAGTTGCGCATATCAATGCAAGTTCTACACAAAAGCATAAACAGGAGGAATAGACTGACTCTACTTACCAATGGACCCACCCACAAGCTTGGCCATACACTTGATCTGGTGCTATTGTCCGGTCTCCCAATTTGTAATATAGAAATTATTGATGCTTGTCTGTCAGATCATAGTGTAATCATATTTGATGCATCTCTGCCTTTCTCTCCTTCAAAATCTCATCGCCTTGTTCGTTACTCGCGCTACATAAACTCATTGATTGCCGGTATGTTCTCTGAGGCCCTCATAGCTGCTCCCGACATCTGCACCATCGAGGCTTCTCTCCCCTCCATCTCAGCACTGACGATCTCATTTTTCTATTCAATACCACTTGCTCTTCCATCCTGGATTCTGTTGCTCCCCTTAAAATGAAAAAGCCTAAAGGTTGGCCTTGGCTCAATGACCACCAGAGCCCTAAGAAAAGTGCAGAAAATCAGAATGGAAGTATAAATGTGATAAGTTTCAAATTTCCTTCGGACTTCTGAGAAACAAATACCAGGAAGCGGTAAAGTCTGCGAGAACACAATACTTCTTCAACCTTATTTGCCAAAACGCTCATAATTCCAAGGTCCTATTTAGTACTATTACCTCTGTCACATGTCCCACCCCCAGTGCCAGCTTAGCTGGTCCCCTGCTAAGTGCGAAGAATTCTCGACATTTTCTACCATCAAAGTTGAGAACATTAGAGCAAATATTTCCCCTCCCACCCGTGACCTAGCTGTCTCATTGGTCTGTTCTTCTAAAAAGACTGCTTCCAACCCGTTACTCTACCCTCCCTTATAAAGCTGGTCACCACTATGAAACCTGCATCCTGCCCCCTTGACATTGCCCCCACTGCCCTTCTGGATGTCATTGCAATAACCAGTCCCAGCATCCTCTCTATCATCAACAGTTCTCTGGCCACTGGCACTGTTCCAACCTGTTTCACGCACGCGGTGGTCCAGCCCCTCCTGAAAAAACCTAACCCCAGCTTGCCTAGTAACTACAGACCTATTTCCAAACTGCCTTTCCTCTCAAAAGTCCATGAAAAGGTAATCTAGACCAACTAATGCCTTACCTACACCAAAATACCATCCTGGAAAGTTTTCAATCAGGTTTCAGGGCCCACCACAGCACAGAGTCTGCCTTGTTGAAGGTACAGTACGACTCAGGCGACTGTGCAATCCTGCTCCTTCTCGACCTCAGCGCAGCGTTTGATACAGTGGACCACACCATCCTAATTGACCATCTCCGGTACGGGGTTGATGTTGATGGCACTGTCCTGAGCTGGTCCGTTTCCTACCTCAAAAATAGGAGTTTCTCTACCAACATAGGCAACTCTTTCTCTTCCCCAGCTTGCCTTTGCTGCGGGGTTCCACAAGGCTCCATGCTTGGCCCCATTCTCTTCTCTCTGTACATACTCCCCCCTCGGCCAAGTCATTCAAAGGCACCGCATTTCTTTCCACTGCTATGCAGACGATACACCGCTCTCTCTCCCCCTGAAACCCAACAACCGGTCCAATTTAATCAGCCTCATGCACTGCCTCGAGGATTTAAAATGTTGGATGGCCCAGAACTTCCTGCCACTAAACGAGAGCAAGACTGAGGTCATCCTACTCGGCCCCTCCGACTCCATCAAAGCGATAACAGGCAGCCTTGGAAGCCTAACCTCCTTAGTCAAACCGCACGTCAAAAACCTTGGCGTGATATTTGACTCCGCATTAAAGTTTGACAACTCTGTGGTAAAAGCTGGTTTCTTTCAGCTTCGTACCGTAGCTAAAATCAAACCATTCCTCCAATTCGACAACCTTGAAAAAATCATCCACGCATTCATCTCCTCCCGCCTTGACTACTGCAACTCCCTATACACTGGCATCAGCCAATCATCCCCGTCCCGCCTGCAATTGGTTCAAACCGCCGCAGCGCGACTTCTGACGGGTCGCGACCCGTAAAAGGGACCACGTCACCCCGATCCTGCCTCTCTCCACTGGCTCCCAGTACAGTACAGAATCAACTTCAAGCTCCTCTTATATATACACAAAGCCCGTAACGGGCTTGCCCCTCCCCCCATATCAAAAATCGATTAACCCACCATTCTACCTCCAGGTCCCTGAGGTCGGCCAACTTGGGACTACTGACTATCCCGCGGTCTAGGTTTAAGCTCAGGGGTGACCGCGCTTTTGCGGTTGCAGCACCTAGACTGTGGAACAGCATCCCTCTCCTCATCAGAACTGCCCCCTCCATCGACTCCTTTAAGTCGAGGCTCAAAACCTATTTCTACCCCCTAGCGTTTTTGAGGCCCTCCGAGGTGGCGCTGTAAACAGTTTATGTATGTATTGTTAGGTCTGTGTACATTTACATGTAGCGCATTAGTACCTGCACTGATCTACAGCACTTTGGTCAACGCGAGTTGTTTTAAATGTGCTATACAAATAAAATTGACTGACTTCCCATTCTTCCAGACTCTATAAACTATCCTGCTCCAGGTAAATGAATGGTTTGCTGTATGTCCTCTAAACCAATTATTGCCTTTTTAGGCAAGGCAACCAAAAATGTGTGCAATATTTTAAGCGTGTTCTTACACGTGAATTTCCTAAATGACAAATGAAGCAACCAGACAAGTGAGCCCACAAACCGAATGTCCAAGCACATAATGAAAGTAGAGTACAACACAGGAACAGACCCTTTGCCCTCAAATTTGGTGTCAAACATGATCCCAAGTTAGACTAATTCTCTCTGCCTTCATGCAATCCATATTGCCTTGCATATCCATGTGCTGTTGGGGAATATATGCAGAGGCATACATCACTGTATCACTTTACATGTAGTTACTCACATTGCACAATAACCTACCAATCTGCACATTTTTGGGATATGAGAAACAGGAGCGTCCAGAAGAAATTACTAGAGTAAAAGTGAGGGTGTGCAAACTTCATACAGACAATATCAAAGGTCACGGTTGAATCTGGGTCTCTGGCATAAAGGCAGAATTCTACTAGCTGTGGCACTGTGCCACCCACTGCACGGGAGCCTTAGCTCTCCAGTATTGTCGAACCATGCATGATTCCTTCATGAATCTGGAGGGCTGGATTACTCCTGCAACTATTGTCTAAGATTCTATATTATTAATGTAAGTGTGACACAAGGGACTGCAGGTGCTGCAATTAAACAAACTGCAGGTGCATTTCATTAGCAAGATGAGAAGAGGGTTTATGGCAGGAGCTTGCAAGAGATAAGGAGGATCCAGGCGGCACTTTCCTTTCGCGCGCGGCTGCTTCGCTAGCTGTCTGCCAGTTCTTTCACCCTTTTTGTTATTTTTAGTCTGTTTAAAAGTATGTTTTTTGGATCTTAATTTTTTTTAATGTGGGAAGGTGGGGAGGGGAAGAGGGGAAACCGTTTCCCATCACTTCCTGGTCTGTATTTCCTCCCAGTATCTTTGCCCCCTCCCCTGCCTTACCATATGGATTGTGATAGCTTCAAGACATTACCATCGCAGAGCAGGCGATGCCTTATCGTCGTGTAGAGGCCACTTTGACACAGTTTGCTGAGCTTTCTAGCGCTGACTGTAACATCGCAGAGTCCTGGGATCCTTTGCCGAGGGTCGCCAGTGTTGGATTCGGCCTCTGGGAATTATCGTAGCTCCGATCATCCTGGCGACCCTGAACATCAGGCCGTCCATAGTGGCGACCCCCCCCCACGGGAGAACAATAAGGAAGATGACCGAACTTTATTGCCTTCCCTCAGTGGGAACGTTGATCCCGGTATGTTTATGTTAAACACTATCGTGTATTGTGTTCTTTTTATTCGAATGGCTGTATGGTAACTCAAATCTCAATGTACCAATTGGTGCATGTGACAATAAATGTAACTTGAACTTTCTTCTACCATTTAAGCAATAAACAATAGACAAAAGGTGCAGGATTAGGCCATTCGGCCCTTTGAGCCAGCACCGCCATTCAATGTGATCATGGCTGATCATCCCCAATCAGTACCCCGTTCTTGCCTTCTCACCATATCCCCTGACTCTGCTATTTTTAAGAGCCCTATCTAGCTGCCTCTTGAAAGCATCCAGAGAATCTGCCTCCACCACCCGCTGAGGCAGAGAATTTCCCACACGCATAACTCTCTGTGAGAAAAGTGTTTCCTCGTTTCCGTTCTAAATGGCTTACTCCTTATTGTTAAACTATGGCCCCTGGTTCTGGACTCCCCCAACATCGGGAACATGTTTCCTGCCTCTAGCGTGTCGAAGCCCTTAACGATCTTATACGTTTCAATGAGATCCCCTCTCATCCTCCTCAACTCCAGTGCGTACAAGCCCAGCTGCTCCATTCTCTCAGCATATGACAGTCCCGCCATCCCGGGAATTAACCTTGTAAACCTGCGCTGCATTCCCTCAATAGCAAGAATGTCCTTCCTCAAATTAGGGGACCAAAACTGCACACAATACTCCAGGTGTGGTCTCACTAGGGCTCTGTACAACTGCAGAAGGACCTCTTTGCTCCCATATTCGATTCCTCTTGTTATAAAGGCCTAACATGCCATTCGCTTTCTTCACTGCCTGCTGTACCTGCCTGCTTACTTTCATAGACTGATGTACAAGGATCCCCAGATCCCGTTGTACTTCCCCTTTTCCCAACTTGATGCCATGTAGATAGTAATCTGCCTTCCTGTTTTTGCTACCAAAGTCAATAAACTCACATTTCTCCACATTAAACGTCATCTGCCATGCAAATGGTAGATTCTAAGAAGGAAGGAAAGCGAGCAGTGAAATGTTGAACAAGAGGGAGGGGTGGAGTAGTGTCAGAGTGATACACCATGGAAACAGGCCCTTCAGCCAACTTGCCCACACCAGCCATCTTGTCCCAGTTATACCTGCCTACATTTGGTCCATATCCCTCAAAACCCGTCCTATCCATGTACCCGTCTAATTGTTTAATTGTTGGGATAGTTCATGCCTCACCTACCTCCTCTGGTAGCTAATTCCATTTACACATCACCCTTTGTGCTAAAAAGTTACCGCTCCTTGCAGCTGCAACTCCACTTTGAAGGAACTATGCACCTGCACTCCGAGATCCCTCTACTCTACATCACTACTCAGATCCTTACCGTTCACTGTGCAGGTCCTGCCCATGTTAGACTTCCCAAAATGCAACATCTCACAGGTCTCTGCATTAAATTCCATCAAACATTCCTCAGCCCACCTGGCCGATCAATGAAAATCCGGCTGCAATTTTTCACAACCATCTTACCTGTCTGCAAAACCACCCACTTTTGTATCATCTGTAAATTTACTAATCTGCAGATGATAGATAAAATCACCTGGGCCTGATGCAGTATATGAGAAATACTGTGGGAAGCTTGAAACTAAATTGCAGGAGCCCCGGTTGAGATAAACGCAAGATAGTCAGCCACAAGGTGCAGGGAGACTGGAGGGTGAATAATGTCACATCTTTATTTAAGACGGGCTGTAAAGATTAACTGGGAACTACAGGTCAATATGCCTAACATCTGTAGTAAGGTTCCGGAAGGAATTCTGAGGCTTTAGATACATATATGCACTTGAAAGACAGAGGATGATTTTGGATAATCGACATAGCTTTGTGTGGGGAATCTTGTCTCGCAAACTTGATTTGAGTTTTTTTTGTAACAAAGCTGGTTCATGAGGGTGGAATAGCACACAGTCTACAGGGACCTCAGCAAGGCCTTTGTTAAGTTTCTGCACGGTAGGCTGCTCAAAGGTTAGACCACATGGGATCCAGGGAGAATTAGCTAATTGGATATATAATTGGCATGATGATAGGAAGCAGAGGGTGATGATGGAAAATAGTTTTTTTGAATAGGAGGCCTGTGACTAATGGCGTGAGCCATGGGAGTGGGCCCATTGTTGTTTGTAATCTTCAATGATTTGGAGGAGAATAGGGTATTGTTAGCAAGCTTGCAGATGGCCCCAAAATAAGTGATATTGTGAAGATGGTTATCAGAAATTACAGCAAGAACTTAAACAGGTGGGTAATTGAGCTGATGAATAGCAATAGACAATAAGTGCAGGAGTAGGCCATTCGGCCCTTCGAGCCAGCACCACCATTCAATGTGATCATGGCTGATCATCCACAATCAGTACCCCGTTCCTGCTTTCTCCCCATATCCCCTGACTCCGCTATTTTTAAGAGCCCTATCTAGCTCTCTCTTGAAAGCATCCAGAGAACCTGCCTCCACCACCCTCTGAGGCAGAGAATTCCACAGACTCACCACTCTCCGTGAGAAAAAGTGTTTCATCGTCTCCATGGAGTTTAGTGGAGCAAGTGTAGCTTAATTCAGATAAGTGTGTGTGTTCCATTTTTGGGAAGTCAAACCAGCGTAGGACCTTTGAGGTGAATGGAAGGCCTCTGGCAGGTGATGTAGAACAGAGACACCTAGGAGTGCAAGCAGATAGTTCACCAAAGGTGGTGTCCACAGGTAGACAAGGTGGTGAGGAGCTCTTATGGCATGCTGGCCTTCAGTTAGGGCATTAAGTTTAGCAGTTGGAACATTAAGGTCTAGTTGTACAAGGTGTTGATGAGGCCGCTCTTGGTGTAATGTGTACAGTTTTGGTTATCCTGCTATAGGAAAGATGCCATTAAGCTGAAAAGAGTGCTGAAAATATTTACAAGGATATCTAGAACTCAAGGTGAATGCATAGAGTCTGCTTCCCGGGGTTGGGGATTCAAGAACTGACGAGCATTGGTTTAATAGGAACTTGAGGGGCAACCTTTTCACTCAGAAGGTGGCGGGTTTATCAAACAAGCTACTAGAGGAGGTAGTGGAGGCAGTACAATAACATTTAAAAGACATTGGACAAGTACACGAATAAAGGTTTAGAGAGATATGGGTTAGACGGACATCTTGGTTGTAATGAACAAGTTGGACCCAAGTGCCAGACTGAAACAAGGGGAATTCCTCTCTTACTTATGATTAATATATTTGTTGTTCCCCTTCAAGTAAAACTGCTCCTACAGGCACTGAATAGATGCAATTGGCGTAGCAGGGGGTGGAAACATTCTAAATGCACAAGTTTCCAAAGGTGCCAGAACAGGTTTAAAGAGGTGGGTAATAAACATAAGGTTTTGTAACTAGAGACCAAGTGCAAAAACAGGAAGGAGAGTTAAATCTGTGCAATCAACACAAATCAGGCTTCAAGTGCAGAACTGTTCATTTTTTGGTGCCAAAGTAAAGATAGGAAAGCTTTCGGGCAGTGCTGGCAGAATTTTCCAAAACAGCCCAGGGATGAAAATTACAATTTTATGCAGTGCGGTTATTGTTTTATAAAGAGGATTAACCAAAGATCTGACGGGACTATTTAGAATGGACACAAAGTGCTGGAGTAACTCAGCGGGTTTGGCAGCACCTCTGGAGAACATGGATGGGGATGTTTCAGGTCGGAACCCTAAAGGCTGAAGATGCGAAGGATTCCAATGAAGTAAATAACGCCTAAATAAATTTCCAACGATTGAAGGCTTGATAAGCACAAGGTACAAATTGTGGATGATCTGACATAATCCAGGGCCCAGATCAAGAAAAACTATTTTTTAGATTAGGGTGGTGAATAACAGTTCAATATTATGCATCAACCAGGAATTAGAAAAGTGTTGGAAAAAATACTGTGAGATGATCTAAAGTGCAACTGACTGGATTGCTTATCAAAACTGCCAGCACTAATTAAAACAGGCAAACTCCTCCTGCTCTGTACTGATTCATATTTACAAAACTAACACAATGGGCTTAATCCAAATCTCGTTCAATCTTGAATACATTTCATACATTAGAAAACAAGCCCTTTAAAGCAATTTCTTCCTGAGAATAACACAACGCAATAATACAAAGATTTCTTGATAAGATTGGAAGTTTAAACAACTTGGTGGACAACTAGTTCAGGATATGTTTTGCAAAATGTTCTCTTTAAAAACGCAAGATATGGAAAATGAATTATGGGAACATGTTTGGATACCAGAAACTAGGATTCATTGATTGAGATTGGCAAAACTTCATGCAACCTTAACAGCTGACAACCGCAATGTTCCACTTTGGACTTTGACACAGCAGGACCTTGAACTATATGTGGACAGGATCATATTACATTTTGAACTAGTACTTCAAACAAACTTGTCTAATTACCGAATCATTCTCAAAGTTTTAAACAAAGCCAATGTTGTGAGGTTCAGATAAATCCATTTAGTTGTTTAAACCGATAACAAGCTTTGAAGATAGGAATTCAACCAGCGCAGATTTAAAGCAATCAAAAAGTTAATTATCAGCATGGGAACATTAAAAGGAGGGAATTTATGCTTTCAAGTGTAAAAATTATACTAATTTCTCCAACTTAAATATTTTAGTTACTACAAGCGGGGATCATCGTGAAGGACTCAGAAGTCAAGCAGCATCTCTGGAGAGAACCATAGGCTAAATTGGCCGAGCAGCTAATGTTGGACCCCCACATTTCAATGTGCAGGATGACCAAACCTCTAATCCACTCTACTTTAATTTCCCGGATATACTTTTACCTTGGCCTCTAGGCTTTTGATGCATGGAAACCACAATTTAATACGAGTCCAAGCTTCTTGTTTACTATGCTCTTACTATCCTTTTATCATTTATTGTCTTTCATCCCACACATATTCTCCTTTTATCCCTTCCACAACATCCTAAAACATGTCCTTCCAACTTCCCCACACCAAAGCCCATTCAATGGGCTGAATTATCCATTTCTCTCCCCTTAAATGCAGTCCAACTTCAGCATCCAAGCTTTTGTACGCATTTCAAATTTCCAAACTCCTGTATATTTAAATTCTACAGAGCCGTTGGTGAGCACTTTTGCTATCCATTAGTTACCATTTTAAACGGCACACAAAGGGTGGTGGGTGTATGGAACAAGCTGCCAGAGGAAAGAGTTGAAGCAGGTATTATCCCAACATTTAAGAAATAGTTAAACAGGTACATGGATAGGACAAGCTTGGAGGGATATGGACCAAACGTAGGCAGGTGGGACCAGTGTAGCTGAGACTTTTTTTTTGAGATACCTCGCATAAACAGGCCCTTTGGCCCAGCGAGTCCGCACCAACCAGCGATTCCCGCACACTAACACTATCCAACACATATTAGGGACAATTTACCCATACACCAAGCCAATTAAGCTGCATACCTGTACGTCCTGAGTGTGGGAGAAAACAGAAGATCTCGGAGAAAACCCACGCGGTCACAGGGAGAAATTACAAACTCCGTACAGAAGCACGTGTAGTCGGGATGGAACCCGGGTCTCCGGCGCTGCGAGGCAGCAACTCTACCGCTGCGCCACCGTGTGGGCAAGTTGGGCCAAGGGGCTCGTATTCACTCTATGACTTTAAAAGTCATCAAAAGAGGAAGATTGGATGCAAATGCAATTTCTGCACAAGAATAATGCAACGGCATATTACCAGAGGCCAAAGAAATAAATCTTACTCAAGCGAGGCATCCTGCAGCTTGCACAGTTTGACTTTTTCTTCCCACTTCAGCTCCAATATTATTTACGCTACAACTTGCCGTAAGGGTGAATGGAGAATTGCAACAAGAGAACAAGCGGGTCAACAGTAAAACCTGTTGGGTAGGGAGATACGATGGTTGAAGGAAGGAAAATAACAGGCGGCGTAAAGTCATAACAGGTGGAAAAGTAGAAAATAAGCGGATAATTAAATGGAGAGAGATGTGGGGGAAAAAAAAGCGAGGACAGAGGAAAATTGATTTTGTTCAAAACTTCATCCCACCACCTGATAAACTACCTCATGATTCCACTGTCAGAATGTTCATTATGCTACAAGCCAAATTCTTAGGCATCTGCTCAAAAAGGGCATTAAAACATAAGACTACTAACAATTTAAATGGGTCACTACAAATGTTAATATGCTATCCAACAAATCCACCACAAAGTAATAAAAAAAATGCATGTTTCTGGATCTCCTGAGAATTGTTCTTTCTCCAATTTGAAGCATCTCTTGATGATTGTGAAGGCACAAATTAATGCAGTCAGATTGCGACAATTGTATTTACTGGCTTCCTTATTCTGGCACAGCTCCCTTTATACAAAACCTCATTCCAAATAGATGTGGATGTTTAAGAAGCTGCTTTCCTTATTGGAGCATCAATATAGTGACAACACATGCCCCAGCTACTCCCATTCATTTCCTACATACAAGAAATACAACTGTCTACAACAAGTTATGTAAGCTGCCTGCAGCATATGGCACGTACAGCGCATTCAAAATGTATTCACACCTCTTCACTTTTTCCACAATTTGTTACGTTACAGCCTTATTCTAAAATGGATTACATTCTTTTTTTTAAAATCATCAATCTACACACAATACCCCATAATAAAAAGAAATAACAGGTGTTTAGAAAAAAGTATTCACACAAAATTGAGCTTTGGTGCATCCCATTTCCATTGATTATACTTGAGATGTTTATACAACTTGATTGGAGTCCACCAGTGGTAAATTAAATTGATTGGACATGATTTGGAAAGGCACACACCTGTCTATATAAGGTCCCGCAGTTGACTGCGCATGTCAGAGCAAAAACCAAGCCATGAAGACGAAGGAATTGTCCGTAGACCTCCGAGACAGGATTGTGTCGAGAGACAGATCTGGGGAAGGGTATAACACAATTTCTGCAACATTGCAGGTCCCGAAGAGCATGAGAAACAAGATTCTCTGGTCTGATGAAACCAAGATTGAACTCTTTGGCTTGAATGCCATGCCTCACATCTGGAGGAAACCAGGCACCGCTCATCACCTGGCCAATACCATGCCAACGGTGAAGCATTGTGGTGGCAGCATCATGCTGTGGGGATGTTTTTCAGCGGCAGGAACTGGGAGACTAGTCAGGATCGAGGAAAAGATGTATGGAGCAAAGTACAGAGAGATCCTTGATGAAAACCTGCTCCAGAGCGTTCTGGACCTCAGACTGGGGCAGAGGTTGACCTTCCAACAGGACAATGACCCTAAGTACACAGCGAAGACAACGCAGGAGTGGCTTTGTGACAAGTCTGTGAATGTCCTTGAGTGGTCCAGCCAGAGCCCGGACAAACAACTCTGGAGGGACCTGAAAATAGCTGTGCATCGACGCTCCCCATCCAACCTGACAGAACTTGCAAGGATCTGCAGAAAAGAATGGGAGAAATTACCCAAATATAGGTGTGCCAAGCTTGTAGCGTCACACCCAAGAAGACTTGAGGCTGTAATCGCTACCAAAGGTGCCTCAACATTACTTTGCAAAAATGTCTAAACCTGTTTTTGCTTTTTTATTATGGAGTATTGTGTGTAGTTGATGATTTAAAAAAAAAAAAAAAAGAATTTAATCCGTGGAAAAAGTGAAGGGGTTTGAATACTTTATGAATGCACTGTAAACAGAAAAACCCTATATCCCCCCAATCTAATCCTCAATGTATTTTTGGTCATTTTAGAGATCAAGTCCACGGCATACAATTTTATTCAATTCTTCTTCTTAAGTAACCATTTTAAGACTAACTGTAGAGGAGATAGATACAAAAAGCTAGAGTAAATCAGCAGGACAGGCAGCATCTCTGGAGAGAAGGAACGGGTGACGTTTCCGGTCGAGACCCTTCTTCAGACTGGTTGGGGAAAAGGGAAACGAGAGATATAGATGGTGATGTGGAGAGATAAAGAACAATGAATGAAAGATATGGAAAGTGCGACTTGTGTGGGAGAAGGATAGAGAGGGAGGGATTGCTGGGGTTACTTGATGTTAGAGAAATCAATATTCATACCGTGTAGGAAAGAACAGCAGATGCTGGTTTAAATCGTAGACAAAATGCTGGAGTAACTCAACAGGACAGGTAGCATCTCTGGAGAGAAGGAACGGGCGACGTCACCCATTCCTTCTCTCCAGAGATGCAGCCTGCCTCTGAGTTACTCCAGCATTATATATCTATCTTCAATATTCATACCACTGGGCTGTAACCTGCCCAAGCGAAATAGACGCTGTTTTTCCAATTTGCATTTACCCTCACTCTGACAATGGAGAAAACCCAGGACAAAAAGGTCAGTGGGAATGAGAAGGAGAATTAACTGTAGAGGAGACTACACACACAATAGCTGGTTACAAATATGTTATTGGAATACAATGTTAGAATATAGTGTCTCATTACAGAATAAAACAAATGCCAATTAACAGAATGAGGATATCAAACTCCATTAAGTTCCTATCTTCCAAATACAGATGTGACAAGGGAGAGCAAAAACTCATTCCATATGACCGAAAGATACAATAGTTTTGCATGCAGCAGACACGTTTGCTCAGTATAAAAAACTGATTACAGCAAAGACAAACTGAAACAATTTTTCAAAGTACCTTAGTAAATAGAATTAGCAGACAAACAAAAAAGCATAATGCAAAAAAAGCAAGATGATAACCTACTTGAGACTGCCATCTGGTTAACCCACTCCGTTAAAGAATTTAAGCAATAAAAATACAGATTCTGCATTTGGCTTTGAGAATATGGACAGTCAATAAAACCAAATGTAATTCTGGAAAGAAAACACTGATGAGAAAGCAGACCAAATTACTTCAGTTAACATGCCAATTATTTCTTGGTCTGTAGTCAAAATGCCAAATATCTAGGGATAAGCAAGCTGTTAAAATCCAAGAACTTGATTAAAAAATTAATTAAAAGTGAAGATTTAACAATGTTGCTAAAAATGTGCAGAAGAGTGCTTGAGGTCATGTTTGATTGAGATTGAAACATTCAGCAAGTTTAAATCTTTATTAATGAATGTGTGTTTTATTTACATATCTTCATTTTTATTCAAGAAACCAGTATTTGGCCGTTGCTCATATAAAATCCATTGTCAGAGGACTCAAAATTCATCATCTGATGGTGCCCGCTCCAATTGTTGCCAATATATCTTCCAAATAATTTATTCATAGTTTAAGTATGACTACTCATAAAATACTAAAATATTGTTGCATTATAAAGTAAAGCAATATTTTCCAATAGCAACAATATACAGCTTGAATCCACGAACATGAACGTATCCTTGCGACAAATAGCAGGATAATTCATCATATTGTTAGCCTTCAAACCACTAAAAATACACGTGCCAGATTTTCATACTTCTTTCCAAAACGTTATCCAAAAGGAATATTCTGCTTTAATGATACCAGCAGTTTTTAGACTAAAGTTTACACCCACTATTAATGGGACAAATTATTATTATTATTCAAAACTGATGATTTTCCCCCCACCACAAGGTAGCTGGCTTTTCTATCTAAAAAAAAGCATTATTAAACTTTACTAGAATAATTGTTTGTAAACTAACATGTAGTGACATTGAAAATGTAATAAAATGGGAATGAAGTACACTGGAGAGAACATACAAGCACAGTAAACCGTGTCACAAGTACAAATACTATCGAAGAAACAGCTGTAGTTTAGTGATACAGCGCGGAAACAGGCCCTTCGGCCCACTGAGTCCCCCACCGACCAGCGGTCCCCGCATATTAACGCTATCCTACACATACTAGGGACAATTTTACACTTACACCAAGCCAATTAACCTACAAAACCTGCAAGTCTTGACTGCGGGAAGAAACCGAAGATCTTGGAGAAAACTCACAGAGGTCACAGGGAGAACGCACAAACTCCGCGCAGACAGCACCCATATTCAGGATCAAGGCCTGATCTCTGGTGCTGTAAGGCAGTAGCTCTACCGCTACGCCACCGTGCCACCCTGTAGCAATTGTTATTAACTCGCACTTCTCCCTCTTTTCTACAGTACTAGCCAGCTCTGGGATTGATTCCTACAAAATGTAAACTGCCATCATTTGATTTCTTTGAGGGAAGAGAAAGAGCTGGGCAGAATTTGCAAACTTCAGGACATGTTAGAAACATTTACAAAGATTAATCGTCAGGATTAGCAACCTTGGGTTACCTTTACAGCCTCGTGAACTCTGAACTCAAGACAGCACCTCATGTTCAATCAAGGAATTAGCCTAGAATCTAATTTTACTGTTCAGTGGCACAGAGGAAAATCAATGAGCTCAGTAAGACTTCAACATTTCCCAACTTCACAACAAAAACACGTAGAAGATAATTGAAAGAATGGTTCACAGCCTAAAAGAATGTTATGACAACACGACAGAATGGTCTTGATTCGAAACATTGCAAATTTCCTTCGCTCCATAGATGCTGCCTCCCCCGCTGAGTTTCTCCAGCATTTTTGTCTACATTCGATTTTCAGCATCTGCAGTTAAACCTCATGACAAAAACTGATTTCTGCAGGCTTTTGCAAATACCTAGTTCACCCGTTTAGCTCAATAGTGTAACTCTACACCCTTTACAGATGAAGACACTCAAGTACTTATAGTTTCAAGCTATCTAGTTATCAACCTCACTATTTTGTTCAAACTATTTGGTGAAACTTTGAAAGAACCTTTGTGCCAACAACTGACACACTGTTTTGGATCATTAACACATCTGTTGCCACATACTATTTTAGATTAGTTTAGAGATACAGCATGAAAACAGGCCCTTCGACCCACCAAGTCCATGCTGACCAGGATCACACATGCTAGTTTTATGCTGCACACCAAAGACAATTTACAGAAGGCAATTAACCAACAGGATCGACCCTGGGTATCTGGCGCTGTATGGCAGTAACTCTACCACTACCCCATGGTGCCACTCCTGTATTGTAAATGTACATTGTGAAAATTCCAATCTTGTATGCATCAACTATTGAATGTTCGTCTGCATTTAACTATTTAGTCCACACGGAAGATGCTTCTATGAGGTACATTGAAGTAAACTAACAGATCAAATATGACCTGTGCAGTCAATAACTATGCAAATGATGCAGCTAAATATTTATTAGTTACTAAATTGAAACTATAATTTGAACCACTGCTGGAAAGATAAATGCCTGACAGAGGAAAGAAAATCTCTTATTTTCTATGTGATATCCAAGGCTTACCGATGTAATGCATGGCTAAAAATGCTTTTATTAGATCTCTAATTCATTGCAAAACAGTTTAACGAAAAGTGGCATCAGATGGTAGCATCTTCACTTTTGAATCAGGAGACAAAGTATAGTGATTACCGATTACACAAACTCAATCTAACAGAAGGGATACATTAAATTTAGGCAGATTTGCTTATTCTAACACTTCCGGTGGATGTTAAAGACAAGATAGAACCGTTTCCAAAGAGGTGTCTCTTGGCTAATGTTTCTTTCGCAGTCATGAACACAAATTTTCATCTATCCAAAAAGTTATAGTATTAACTTGCATAATAGCAAACATTCTACTCCAAAGAGTAATTCAATACTTTGAATATTTCTCAGAAGGATGGTTAATTCCTCTTGACAAAATAATGTTCTTTCTTGACTTTTTCCTAAATAACTAAAATAGTGCAGTTTAGTATAGTGCTTACTGATTCAATCTAAAAACCACTTCCAAATCTTGCAAGTTGCCAACTAATTCCTATTAACTTAAAATTTTAAATTAAAATGCTGGGGTTTTAGTTGTAATCCTTGATCATAATCATAATTTATTAGCCAAGTATGTTTTGTAACAAACGAGGAATTTGATTTGCCACACCAATAAAAAGCAACAAGACAGACAAAATACATTTTAACATAAACATCCACCACAGTGACTCCTCCACATTCCCCACTGTGATGGAAGGCGAAAAAGTGCTCAGGATAGAGAATTCTTTAATGCACTTTGAGGATTTACATCTCCTGTTTTTTTGATGTTAGATATTATCATGGTGTTGAAAAAGACTGGCTATTCCAAATAATTATTTCAAAGTTCAATATTAATTATTTGACTAATAAATAAGATCCTGACACCCAACAAAATGCTCTGCCATCTTCACAAGGAAAAGACACAAGGCAGAAAATAATTTAATGCATGATAGGTTCTGAAGCAACCTTAACCATTTACCTCCCCCATGCCAGATTTGATAGGTGTTTTTTTTCAAAGAAAGACTTTATCCAAAGATGCTGGCTATTGCAATTCAGTTAGTTGAAATAATGCCAGATTGACTGATGTTCAAAGCAACATTACTACTTAAAAACACAAAGAAATAAATGGGGTTCAGCGATACATCTTGGACCATAATGCATAAATTACAGAAGTCAAGCTCGAGTCTTTAACAAGTTTGTAGCCAGATGATGCTGGCTGTATTTCAGATCGCACTGGGTTGCAGCTGCTGTTGCAGGAGGCTGATCTGTACCAACCCACTTCAGTTGTGCCGATCTATACGCTTAACAAAATAAAAGATGGGTTCAAAGGCTGAGAGGTTAGGGGAACAGGATAGACAAGATAACACTTATTTAGAAACTCTTCTCAAAAAAATTAGTTGGATGGCCACACAAAAGAAGCTGTGTTCCAAGGTGGATCATTTCAGAGAAATTACTATCCATCTTCCTATAATTGGGATAGAAAACGGGTGGGCATGGCTGAAGTGATGATTCATTTGAGGGTTTACCTCTCCTCTCAAATCACTATAAAAACAGGTCGGCCAAAGGAAATTACGAGAGGAAAGCTATGACAAGAGAAGGCGGCTAATTTAATACTTTGAGGCAGTCAAATTGAATGACTCAATGACAAACGCTATTCATGAAAGAGCTATGTGGTATATTAACCATCATGTTACATTACCACTTTTCAAACAAACTAACAACTTTATTACTTTTCAAACTTTAGTTAATCCACAATCTGCTAAGGAATATTAATATTTTACATAGGGTTGATAACCAGAGGATACAGATCGACGACAACCAGCTAAGGAAGTAGAACTGAAAAGCAAAAGTAGTTTTGCAAATCCAAAAATAACTATGAATTGAAATTCATTTCCATCAAGTGAGTCAATAATACATTTCAAAAATAAATCTGGGTGTACAGTATGTGTACAGTGCCCGCCATAAGTTTGGGACGAAGACCCATCATTTTTGCCTCTGTACTCCACAAATTTAGATTTGTAATAGAAAAAAGATCACATGTGGTTAAAGTGCACATTGTCAGATTTTAATAAAGGCCATTTTTATACATTTTGGTTTCACCATGTAGAAATTACAGCAGTGTTTATACATAGTCCCCCCATTTCAGGGCACCATAATGTTTAGGACACTGCAATGTCATGTAAATGAAAAAAGTCATGTTTAGTATCCTTTGCATGGCTGTGATTCATGGACATCATCAGTTGTTGGGTGTCTTCTCTGGTGATGCTATGCCAGGCCTGTATGCAGCCATCTTTAGCTTATGCTTGTTTTGGGGGCTAGTCCCCTTCAGTTTTCTCTTCAGCATACAAAGGGCATGCTCAATTGGGTTCAGATCAGGTAATTGACTTGGCCACTCAAGAATTGACCCTTTTTTTAGCTTTGAAAAACTCCTTTGTTGCTTTAGCAGTATGTTTGGGATCATAGTCTTGCTGTAGAATGAACTGCTGGCCAATGAGTTTTAAGGCTTGTTTGAACTTGAGGTCAAGGATGTGTCTATACACTTCAGAATTCATTATGCTACTACCATCAGCAGTTGTATCATCAATGAAGATAAGTGAGCCAGCACCTTCAGTAGCCATACATGCCCAGTTCATAACACCACCACCTGTGTTTCACAGATGAGGTGGTATGCTTTGAATCTTGGGCAGTTCCTTCTATCCTCCATACTTTGCTCTTGCCAGCACTCTGAGATAAGTTCATCTTCACCTCATCTGTCCACAAGACCGTTTTCCAGAACTGTGGTTGCTCTTTTAAGTACTTCTTGGCAAACTATAACCTGGGCATCCTATTTTTGCAGCTAACCAGTGGTGTGTATTGGTTGCGGTGTAGCCTCTGTATTTCTGTTCATGAAGTCTTCAGCGGACAGTGGTCATTGACAAATCCACACCCGACTCCTGAAAAGTGGTGCCTTGAAATGAGGGGGAGGGGGTTCTCTGTATAAACCCAGCTAAACGTTCTACATGGAACCAAAATGTATAAAAATGGCCTTTATTCAAATCTGACAATGTACACTTTAACCACAAGTGATTTTTTTTCTATTACAAATTTCAAACTGAGGAGTACAGAGGCAAATAAATAAATGATGGGTCTTTGTCCCGAACATTATGGGGGGCACTGTATATTTGTTGAGCGTCACTGAGAAAAGAAGAGTTCAACTAATTAGACAATCCCTTGAAAGTGCAAGGACACAAATGATGGGCTAAATGCACTACAAGAACCTACAGCCAACACTAAATTAATACACAAATTACCTACTACAGAATTTTGACATTTATATTGCTTATAGTGATGAAGAAAACCATCAGTTTAGATATTATAGTGCTGCACTCATATATTAAGTTAAAACCATGTGCAGTAAAGAATCGCAGTTAATTACTTTGTTGTGCAGTTTAAATCAAGGATGCAATATATCAGTCCAACAGTCACAAAAGCTTTGGTGAAAAAAATTGGAAACAAATTTAGTACCATAGAATTGCAAGAGAAACATCTACTGAAGTATTTTTTTCTAAATACAAGGTCATCCCCAAGTTACACGAGGGTTATATTTCCAAGAACTGTCCATAAACGGATTCCCCCAATCAGATACTATTTCAATGAGGGTCAATTAACATTATCAGTTATTTACTGTCCTCCAGTATATTAAACAGGCACAGAAATAAAATGTCCTACATCCAACAGCTAGTTGCAATGTCCTTGAAGTGTCAATGGATGTTATATTGTCAGTGGAAGAGGTTGCCTTGTCAGTTTCCAAAATCAAATCCTTTATTTTACCTCCCGCTACGAACTGGTGCCCATGTTCTTAAAGACAATGGTACATTTTTGATTGCTGTGGAGGTTACAAATAAAGCTTTTTTTTTAAACTAGTGATCATCATTTGAATTAACTAGCTGTAAGTCTACTACACAACTTCTGACAGCATTTGCATTTCTGTAAATAGCCTTCAAATCGTGACAAATGATTTAAAGTTTATGGAAGAATTTGTGAAAGTTAGATTTCTGTGCATCGGATCTTTATAACCTGGGGTCTCCCTACATTTTGATTTGATTTAGTTTCTTTGTCAGTGCCACCTCCACTAACATTCAAATCTGTGCTTAGTCTGGTGAGCGATATGTTGAAATAACTGTCAAAAGGTCAATGTTTGGAATTATTTTCCATTAAATTTACCACGGACTAATCTGCATTTAGACGTTAATAAATTGTTTTATGCAAATTCACTCCACGCTTATTGTGCCATGAAAATTTCACTATACCTTATGAACATAATCCAATTGTTTAGGCTGTCAACTTTGACCCGGTGCTGGCCCACTCAGAAATCCAAAAAGCAAAAATCTGTATTTGCTGGAAATCCAAAATAAAAACAATATTGCAAATACTCAGAAACATCTGTGGAGAGCAAGAGAACTAAACTTCCATCCACGGATTTGAAGTCTCCAGTAGAAAATCTGAACTTTCACTAGCCTAAACAAAATCAGCAAGACTTCGACTTCAGGTGCTGGCAAACACTGATATCCAAGATGACTTAAATCCCAGCTGGTACATCTGTCATAGACAGCACAGCTACTGGTGGAGTTGCTGGCTCTCAGCACAAGAGACCCAGGTTCGATCCCGACTTCAGATGCTGCTTGGGTGGAGTTTGCACATTCTCCCGATGACTGCGCTGGTTTCCCCTGGGTGCTCCAGTTTCTTTGCACAACCCAAAAATGAGCAGGTCTGCAGGTTAATTGGCCGCTGTACATTATGCCCCTTGCGTTGAGTGGGATAACACAGAACTAGTGTGAGTGGGTGATCGATGGTTGATGTGGACTGTGCACTTCAGGGCCTGTTTCCACGCTATATCTCTAAACTCAATTTACACATGTGGTTCAATACCACGTGGAAGCTAAAGGCAAAGCTCTTTACGGCAGCATTACATGAGCAAAAAGCAATATTTTAATACATCGGAGGTCATTCCAGATTAGCGACTTCAGTATCAGTATTTATCTTAGTTGCGGGGTTCTACAGATGAGCCATGGCTGGGAAGGAAACAATTAAAATGAGAGCTCTGAATAAATGGACTTCTTGATGGAACGATAATGGGGTCAGAAACGCAACTCAGTGTGAAACAGGATACCGACCGGATCGAGCGTAGATTGTGATAATGAAGGGGTTAGAGGCAGTGACTTGGAAATAGCTTGAGGCAGCGGCTGTAGACCAGTGGCTAGGATCATCTCATTTAATATAGTTAACCAGTATCGAATGTTGAATGAGCAATGTGGCAGGTAAGGTGCTTTGGAGGAGCCAAGATAAATCATTGTGAGGTATAGCAGGGTGCCCACTGTGCACATGTGAAGTTAGGCATTGTATTTTCAGGTGATGCTGCCAGCAATAAAAAATCCTATTGGCCAAAACTACTACCATTCACAACAATGCCTGCCAAGAGGATAAAATGTAGCAGATGACAAATTCATTGAACAGGTCCAAATGTTCACAAAGTGAACATGCATCTCCCACCACAATCTTTTCACCTCTTCCATGCCAGGATATTCCTTCCGGTGTCCAATGCCCTATATTAATGTTAATATATTTTTACAATATGCCCTAATGTTAATATCTTTTGACATGTCTCCATAATTTGACAATACCTGGTAGGGTACTTTAGGAATTTTTAACGTTAAAAGTGCTATCATCACCCAATTATTTGCTGTTCTCATACAAAGAGATTAGCATGTTATAAACTGCAGAGAAAGTGTGTATAATTTAAACAGAAACAAGAGAATAATGATGGAACAGGTCAGAGAGGTTGGCCGAAATTGGGAGGGTGGCGAGGGGGATGCAGTTGGGGGTGGTAAAAGTGAAATTGGGATAAGGAAGTGGAGAATCAGAAGAATTGTTCTTACTCTACAAAGTGCATTGACTATTGTGCGAGTGAGTGGGTCCTATTTTGCCTGAAGGGCAGCAGTTGAGAATGCACTGTTTATGCAATTTCAAATTTAAGCTTCTTTTTATACTCCCTCTGCACTATGTTCAAATGGATCAGGCCACCAATCAACTCCTTTAAATAGATATTCTCACTTAAAAAGAGCGAACACAGAAGTTTTTTGTTGCATCACAATCAGAAAGTAGTTTAAACAATCCTAGGTAAAGATGTCAAGGACATAAATAAATTTTATGAGGTGTTTAGATTGTAAAAAAAAAATCTTTACTTTGATTTTCATTTCAGTGAAGCATGACACTTAATATTTGGTGATTAAAAGCTGCTGCTGCTGTTTTCATATAGAATGGAACCCCACCACACACACATAGGCCCATTTTCTGTGTGTATCTGAACTAATAAGGTACTGTACCTATTTTCTATGCAGAACATTGTGACTTAGTTGCAAGGAGGCAAAAAGAAATTCAACTGCAGCAACCAAAATTGTTAAACTGAAACAGGGATGTAATGCTGAGGCCGCATTTGGAGTATTGTGAGCAATTTTGGGCCCCATATCTGAGGAAGGATGTGCTGGCTCTGGAGGGTACAGAGGAGGTTCTACAGATGCATGGTCGAGAGCATTCCAACTGGTTACATCGTGGCATGGTTCGGCAACTTGAGCGTCCAGGAGCGAAAAAGACTACAAAAAGTTGTGACCCCTGTCCAGCCCATCACCGGTCTTGATCTCCCCACTGTCGAAGGGATCTATCGTAGTTGTTGCCTCAAAAAGGCAGCCAAAATCATCAAGGACCCACACCATCCTCACCACACACTCATCTCACCATTGCCATCAGGAAGAAGGTAGAGGAGCCTGAAAACTGTAACGTCCAGATTTAGGAGCAGCTTCTTCCCTACAGCCATCAGGCTATTAAACACAACAACAAATAAGCTCTGAGCTCCGTACTGCAAAAGACTATTATTTGTTATTTGCACTATATTTGTTATTTATTGAACTTTTTCTTTTTTTCCCCTCTTCCCCCGTTATGTGCTATGTTTACACATTCACATATTCTGTTGTGCTGCAGCAAGCAAGAAATTCATTGCCCCATCCAGGACATATGACAATAAAGCACTCTTGAGGTTTACGAGAATTATCACAGAATGATGAGGGGGACCTCATTGAAACTTACCGAATAGTGGAAGGCCTGGATAGACTGGGCGCAGAGAGGATGTTTCTATCAGAGGTCATAGCCTTAGAATTAAAGGACATTCCTTTAGCAAGGAGATGATTTTTTGTCAGAGGGTGGTGAATCTGTGTAATTCATTGCCACAGAAGGCTGTGGAGGCCATCAATTGATATTTGTAAGATAGAGAGATATATTCTTGGCTAGTATGGGTGTCAGGGGTTATGGGGAGAATGGGGTTTGGAGGGAGAGATAGATCAGCCATAATTGAATGGTAGAGCAGATTTGATGGGCCAAATTGTCTAATTCTGCTTCTATCATTTATGAACTTATGAAACATACATTGATAATATTTTCAGTAACAACCCAAGCTCCAGAGGCCGATTAACTAATTATTTGCAAAGCAAAAGTATATTTGTTAATAATTGTGATAGCAATATTACAGACAATGCTTTTGTACCTTAGCTGGCTACACACACCTGTTCCATTATTAACCTAACATAATTCAGATTCATAACTCTGATTTTACAAACTGAATGAACACCCCATGGTATTACAGAGATTTGTCATTCCATATAAAAATGTAAAACTTGTACATACAATCCAGAGGAAACAGGTTAATATTTCAAATCTCAAAACAAGATCAACCTCAAAACATAATAAAACAGGCATAAAATAAAGCAAGGGATTGTGCATATTCTATAGTACTTGCTATGGGATTATGGAGAATGGTTCAACTCATGTTAACACGTCTAAAGTGGTGTACAATTCCAGCATTTTCTTTTATCTTTCAGCTTAAAAATGTGACAATTTATTTCCAAGAATTTTAAGAATATCAGAGTGGTTTTGATGGAAAATGGTCGCTTTATGGATACCACTAGCCAAGAGGACAACACAACATAAACAGAATACACATCAATCTGGATAAGCACACGTAATTCACCCGTAGATGCATTAAAAGCTTTGGTGAGATGACTAGTACGAAGCTACAAGACTAATACTACTTCAAGTATTTCAAGAGCAACACACCACTCACCACCTTATGTTATAGTTCAAGGGATTGCAAATAAACACCTCTTCCCACCACCACCCAGAGATAGCAACGGAACTATTCCCACATTGCAGGGAAACACAAATGTGCTGGGGAAATATTTTTAAAGATTAATCGGCCTTTCCTAAGACAGTGATACGTCTTTGCTTATCCAACTGGAGTTAGTGCCAGAGAGCCAAGTTCAATCCTGACATTGAGTACAGTCTGTGTGGGTTTTGCATATTCACTCAATAATCCTGTGGTTTTTCTCCAGGTGCTCTAGTTTCATTCCACACCACAAAGATGTGCAGATTGGTAGGTTAAATGGCCCGTTAATGACTTCTAGTCAATACGCAAGCAGGAAAATGTGAGGAGTTAATCAGTGTGCAGGAAGACTAAAAAGATGGGATTAAAGTGGGAATAATGTAAATGGACAATTGATGGTCACCGTGGGCCAAAGGGCACTATATCTGTGTTGTATCTCCTTAGGAGTCCAAAATGGTAGAGACTATAATTTAGGGGGTTAAATTAAATCCGAATGGAACTGGGCAAAGTTAACATGGTTTTACAAAAGATAAATCATACCCCACCAAACTCTCTCGGTTCCTTGAAGTTGCGACATGTGTGGTGGATCAAAAGGAACTGCGTACATATTACACTTAGGCTTAATATGGTTCTGCATCAAAAGTTAGCAAGAAAAATAAAAAGCACATGGTAAAAAGAACGCATTGGCATGGACTAGTTCATGGCAAAACTTTAAACATAATTGGTTCGCTTTGCTGACGAAGCATAGATGGGTCATGAAGGGGGATAAATTGGTTATTGTGCAATTAGTGAGTGAGCAAAATTCTGATGAATGGAGAATGATGCAGGAAAAACATGAAATTGTAATTTCACAGGAAAAATAACAAAGCAGCATGTTCTCTGAAAGGTGAGAAATTTCAGTTCTGAGTATTCTGGGTGCGATTCCCAGAAGGACATGATAAAGGTACACAATGTGTAAGAAAGAACTGCAGATGCTGGTTTAAATCGAAGGTAGACACAAAATGCTGGAGTAACTCAGCGGGTGAGGCAACATCTCTGGAGAGAAGGAACGAGCGACGTTTCGGGTCGAGACCCTTCCTCAGATCAGACTGAGGGTGGAGACCCTTAATGATCAGACTGAGAAAGGGTCTTTCTGAAGAAGGGTTTCGGCCCGAAACGTTGCCTATCTCCTTCGCTCCTTAGAAGCTGCTGCACCTGCTGAGTTTCTCCAGCTTTTTGTGTACATTCAGTTCCTAGATGGTTAACTATTCTGATACATAGATTGGCAGTGATACATAGGTTGGCAGATAGTCGGCATGTAAGGAAATACTATTGAAAAATAGGTGCAGAAGTAGGTCATTCGGCCCTTTGAGCCAGCACCACTATCAGATAGATTACATTTGTATCTGCTGGAGTTCTGAAGAGGGAGAAGAAATTTGATTGAAACAGAAGTTCCTCAAAGGCCTTGATAATGAATCTGAAGATGATTTCTCCTCCAGAGAGAGAATAGAGCACTATTTAAAACAGGGGTCACCCATATAAGACCAATGAGGATCAGAGACGCGAGTATATTTTCTCAAAGGGCATAACCTTTGAACATATTTAAGGCTGAAGTAAATAGATTCTAGATCCACAATGAAATTACAGCAAAATATAGGAATGCTAATTTGAGGTTACAACATATCGGCCATGATAAAACAAGTTAGAAGGGTTCAGAACAAATACAAATATGAATGGATCATTCTATAGCAAACTACATAAAAGGTTTAGAACTCAAAAATGGCATAGTACTTCATAGTGAAAGTATTACACATACCACATCTAAGGAAGTTGCATGAACAAATCCTCCCCAAATCAGTTGCTTTAACTATTGACATTAAAAACCTTTGCAAATGCAACACAAATTATTAATAACTGCTCTAACAAAATAATTATGCACCCCTCAAGTGTAAAAATTTGCATCTGCACAAGTTATTTACACACAATTTCAACACTCATGCACCTTGTTTCGCTTTTTGACCTCGTCTTGATTCTTTTTTTTTAAAATCAAGATTCAGAAGTTTGAGTCTTAAAACCTTTGAATCTGAACCATCAGCCTAAAATGCATGCAGAATTTGAACTTTCAATATACCAGAAATTGTTTATAGTATATGCCAAATAATGGGCAAATAAATATTTAAGATGTAGATCGAGTTGGTTTATAAATATAAATCATTCAGCTAGATTGAAATTGATCAATCAATTCCAGCTGTTTAGAATTTTTGTGTAACTAACTTTTACTTCCAAGTGTACATTTGTGTACATTTGCATTTGCAAGTGTACAAATGTGTACATTTAAAATCTACTCAATTCAGTAAAATATCACTAAATTTGTGTCACTAGCTATTGGCCTTTGAAATTTAATCAGGGGGAGTTCTTCGTTTTGGATGGGAAATAATCAAATGCAAAAAAAAGACGAATATGTTGAACTGCAACGATTGAAATGTTGCTTTCTAGTCGGTTTCTACAAAATGAAAATACATGTACAGTCCCGAATCCATGGAACAACAAAATGGCTTCAAAGCAAATCAAGTCAACTTTATTTGTCACACATACAAGATGTGCAGTGCAGATTTGGGTGCAAATTAAAATATGTAAACTTTACCAAAGTTTAATTAAACAAGCGTTATTTAAAATATTCTGCTAGCCCAGTACACTTGATCCCGTGCAATGAATACTTAGAACACAAGTGTTTTTTTTTAAAGAACTTCGCGTCCTCGAATGACACGGTAAATATTGAACATGATAACAATTTAAGTTCTGAATATTATGAAGCTGATTAGGACGGTGTCTGAACTTTCTTGAGCAGCTACCGAAAAGTCAAGTTAATTTTCGAACCAAAATTATTTTTTGAATGTTACATCTAAAACGTTTGGGGATGACTTCGCAGACTGACAAACCTCGGACTTCGTGCGATCAATACCTATTTTAAATTGCATGCATTTCGCATCAGGCAGGGGTGCAGCTAGTTGTGAGTTGGAGGTGGTTGTAGAACTGATCCTCAGTTGCAAAAGTGCCAGGGCGCTTGAAACACCTGCGTCAGCGACCCTTAAAGCCCGTTAGCTGCTGAATTGAGGGGGGCAAACGAGTCAGAGAGAGAATTGAACCGATTTAAATCAACCCATTCGATTTTTAAATACAATACAGCAATAAACAAACGCTTGTCTCACCCCATTTTTCCCCTTCCTGCCGAAGACACGCCGACTCTTCGCTTGCGAGGAATGTTGTCGCCCGGTTTGTACTGCCTTGGCCGTGGAGATAGAAGGTGCTCGCTTTCTCAGCTCAGCAAGGCATTGACTGTCGGTTTCATCCCCGCACCGGCCGCCTCCTTAAGTCCCTCAGATCTCCCTCACTCTCTCTCCCCCCACGGTGTGGCTTCAGTTCCTGGCGAGTTGGGGGTGGTGATAGTGATGGGATGGTGGTGGAGGGAGGGAGGGGGAGAGCGGGAATGGGAGTGGAGTGAGGGAATGGGTGGTGGTGGTGGTGGGAGCTAGAGAGGAGGGAATGGTGATGGAGTGAGGTTAATGGTGGGGGGGGGGGAGAGAGGTGATGGTGGGTGAGGGGGAGAAGGAGCTGTTGGGGAGGGGGGGAGGAGATATGGTGGTGGAATGAGATAGGAGAGGGGGTTGGAGGGTGTAAATGGAGGGGGGGGGGGGTAGAGAGGAGGAGGGAATGTGGCTGAGGAGGGAATATGGTGTTGAAATGAGATAGGAGAAGGGGGTTGAAGGGTGGAAATGGGGGGGGAGGAGGTAGAGGTAGAGAGAGAGAGAGAAGGGACAGAGGGGAATGTGGTTGTGGAGAGGAGGAGATATGTTGGTTGAGTGAGATAGGGGAGGGGGGTTGGAGGGTGGAAATAGGGGGGGGGGTGGGAGAGGAGGAGGGAATGTGGTTGTGGATTGAGAGGAGGGAATGTGGTGGTGGAATGAGATAGGAGAGGGGGGTTGGAGGGTGGAAATGTGGGGGAAGAGAGAGGGGGCAGAGGGGAATGTGGTTGTGGAGGGAGAGGAGGAGGTTGGTGGTGAGGGACAGACAGACAGAGGGGGGGGGGAGATATGGTCGACTGCGGCCAGTGGTTGAGGTGAGCGAGGGCGAAGGCGATCAATAGCGAAGTCAAGGGACGTGGGAGCTGCAGGTTGAGGTGGGCCGGGGTCGCGATCAGACGGCGGCGGCGGTGGTGGCGTTGTCCCTCAGCGCCGTGGTGGCGGTGGTGGCGGTGGCGGCGGCGTTGTCCCTCAGCGCCGTGGTGGTAGTGGCGGCGGCGTTGTCCCTCAGCCCCGCGGTGACAGTGACCGCGGCCGCTCCGCTCGCTTCTGCCCGGCCATCCTCCGCTCGGCCCACCCTTTATATAGACGTCATGGCGTCAGCACGCAGCGCCGGCCGCCCGCCCCGTCAACACCACCGCCCCTGACGTCAGAGACCGCCAATTATGCGGTGACGTCAGGACGCCCCCTCCCCCTCCCTCCCCCCCCCAGCACTCGCTTCTAATTATAACCCGCAGCAGCATCCTGCCGGTGCGGATGATGCCCTATTTTGGTAGCAGAGCCAGCCCAGCGTCGCCGGCAATGGTCCCAAGCAGCGTAACAGGAAGTCGGGACGGACTTTGGTGAGAGAGAGATATGAAAGGAACTTTTAACATTTGGAACCAAGTGTTTAATCTGCCCGCAATTCTTTCCCGTTTGCGAACAGGCGGAGTGTGCATCAGGTGCAATGTTAGTGTGCATCAGGTGCAATGTTGGTGTGCATCAGGAGCCCTGTTAGCGTGCATCAGGAGCCCTGTTAGTGTGCATCAGGAGCCCTGTTAGTGTGCATCAGGAAGTGCAATGTGAACGATGCAGCGCGAGTGTGCATTAGAAAATGCAATGTGAGTGTACATGAAAAGATGCAACATGAATGTGCATTAGAAGATGCAACGTTAGTGTGTGTATTAGATGCAATGTGTGAAAGAAGAAATGCTACCTTCATTGTCATTCAGACCTTTCGGTCTGAACGAAATTTCGAGCCTGCAGTCATACATATAATAAAAATAACAAAAACACGCAATAAACACAAATTTAACATCCACCCCAGTGAGTGCACCTCCTCACTGTGATGGAAGGCAAAAGTCTGAATCTTAAAACCAAGTTTTAGTCTTAAAACGTGTGGGTATTAAAAAGTACGTGAATGGGCATTTAGAGAATGCAACGTGGGTGTGCTTTAGGTGAGGGTTGCATCAGAAGGTGCAATATCACTATGCATCAGACAGCAATGTTCATGTGTATTTTTTTCCCCGCAGGGTGAAAATGGCATAGACTAGAGGGCATAGCTTTAAGGTGTGAGGGGCAAAGTTTAAATGAGATGTGTGGCCACATTATTTATTTATTTTTACACACACACACACACACACACACACGGTTGCATGGATCTCGCTGCCAAGGGTGATGGTGGAGGTAGATATGGTAGAGGTATTTAGTACATTTTTAGATAGACACACAGATATGGATCATATAAAGGTGGAAACGGGCCCTTCGGCCCAACTTTCACACACCAGCCAAAATGTCCCATCAACACTGCATGCATTTGGCCCATACCCCTCCAAACCTGCCCTATCCTTGCAGCAGTCTCATTATTCTTAAACTTTGCAATAGTTCCAGCCTCAACTATCTCACCAGCCAGCTCGTTCCACACACCCACCACCCTTTGTGTGATTGGGTAGATGAGACTAGCTTATCTTGCATTATGCCAGCAATATGTTTGGCACCGGTCCGGTTCCCGAGCTCAGCTTTTCAATGTTCTGTTCATTCTGGTTTTCTAACACCTTACTCACTGTGTTAAAGAAGAAACTGCAGATGCTGGAGAATCGAGGGTACACAAAAAGCTGGAGAAACTCAGCGGGTGCAGCAGCATCTAGGAGCGAAGGAGATAGGCGACGTTTCGGGTCGAGACCCTTCTTCAGACTGGTCAGGGATCAGGGAAACAAGAGATGCATATCTTTCATTCATTGTTCCTTATCTCTCCACATCACCGTCTATATCTCTCGTTTCCCTGATCCCTGACCAGTCTGAAGAAGGGTCTCGACCCGAAACGTCGCCTATCTCCTTCGCTCCTTAGATGCTGCTGCACCCGCTGAGTTTCTCCAGCTTTTTGTGTACCTTACTCACTGTCCCTGACAGATTGTGTCACACTATCCACCATTTCAATATTCTTTTGCAGATCTAGTCCAATTTTCACATCTCTGGAATTCTCTTGACCATTATTTTTGAACGACAGTGGCAAAGTCAGATTGCTACAGCCATTCTTCTAAAATATAGTACAAAGGGTCATCTTTAGATTTATTATTGTCACATGTACCAAGGTACAATGAAAAGCTTTGTTTTGGTTGCTATCCAATCAAATGGGCAGAACAGTGGCGCAGCGGTAGAGTTGCTGACTTACAGCTCCAGAGACCCGGGTTCAATCCTGACTACGGGTGCTGTCTGTACGGAGTTTTACATTCTCCGTACAGACTCCGTGACCTGCGTGGGTTTTCTCCGGTTTCCTCCCACACTCCAACGATGTACAGGTTTGTAGGTTAATAGGCTTTGGTAAAATTGCAAATTGTCCCCAGTGTGTGGAGGATGGTGTAAGAGTGCGAGGATCGCTGGTCGGCGTAGACTCGGTGGGGCAAAGGGCCTGTTTCCACGCTGTATCACTAAACTAAAGAAAACTAAGATAATGCTGTGCATGAATACAATCAAACCAAACAGGGGTACAACGGGTAAAGCAAAGGAAAAGATAGAGCACAGAATACAGTTCTCTATATTGTAGCACAATTGTTCCAGAGACACGAGGTCTGAAATGAGGTAGAGGGGATTTGGACAATACCCTAGCTTATGGTAGGACCACTCAGAAGCTTGATAGTAGAGGGGAAGAAGGCGTTGGAGTCTGATGCTGCGTGCTTTCAAGCTTCTGTATCTTCTGCCTGAACGGCGTGGGATGAAGGAGGAACGAGCAGGGTGGGAAAGGTCTCTGATTATGTCGGCTGCTTTCTCCAAGGCAGCGTGAAGTGTAGATGGAGTCAGTGATGGCGAGTCGGGTCTGTGTGGTGGACTGGGCTGCATCCACAACTGTCATTTCTCGCGGTCCCAAGTTGTTCCCAAACCAGGCTGCAGTGCAACCCAACAGTGATATCAGCCACATTTCACAGCTTGCACCGTGCTGTGGGATCAGGAAGGCCATGGACAATGTTCCAGGAGATCATCATTCATATGTTCCTCTCTGGGCAGAGAGGAGCAGGCAGCTGGAACAAGAGAGTTTGGCAGCCTCGCAGAATAGTCAACAGTGCAGGACGTTATTAACTGCACATGCCACGTTTAGTTTAGAGATACAGCGCAGAAACAGGCCCACAAGTCCGCACCGACCAGCGATTCCCACACATTAATACTACCCTACACACACTAGGGGCAATTTTACATTTATAACCCAGCCAATTAACCTGCAATCCTTGATATCTTGAGTGTGGGAGGAAACCAAAGATCTTGGAGAAAACCCACACAGGTCACGGGGAGAACGTACAAACTCCATACAGACAGGCACCCGTAGTCAGGATCAAACCCGGGTCACTGGCGCTGCAAGGCAGTAGCTCCACCTCTGTGCCACCGTGCGGTTTGAACGCTGGGACAGCTTGCAATCAGAAAGTTTTCCTTTCACTATTTGAGGAGCCAATGTGAAATCATAACCAGAGCTTCATGAATATCTAGCTATCAGCTCCAACACTTTTACTTTGAGCATTTCTATACTCCCTCTATCTTTTGGTCACTTAGTTTAGTTTAGAGATACAGCATAGAAACAGGTTGAGTCTATGTTTCTATGAGTCCGCATCAGCAATCCCCACACAAACACTATTCTACACACACTAGGGATAGTTTACATTTATACCAAGCCCAATTAACCTACAAACCTGTATGTCTTTGGGGTGTGTTATATCAGGCCAAAATCTAGTTCCTGGAAGATAGTGGCTAGGCCCTTATTCCTTGGAGCACAGGAGGCTGAGAGGTGTTCTTATAGAAGTGTACAAAGTCATGAGACAAATAGATAGGGTGAATGCACAGACTCTTTTACCCAAGGTAAGGGAATCGAGATCGAGAGGATATAGGTTTAAGGTGAGAGGGACAACCGTTTCCATTCCAGTGTGGTGAGTATATGAAACAAGCTGCCAGAGGAGATAGATCATAAGTGATCTTAGTAGAATTAGGCCTTTTTTGTCTAATCGGGTCTACTCCACCATTCAATCATGGCTGATCTATCTCCCCCTCCAAGCCCCATTCTCCTGCCTTCTCCCCACAACCTGTGCTAATCAAGAATCTATCTATATCTGCCTTAAATATATCCACTGACTTTGCCTCCACAGCCTTGTGGCAAAGAATTCCATTCCAAAGACATACAGGTTTGTAGGCTTGGTAAATGTAAAAATTGTCCCTAGTGGGTGTAGGATAGTGTTAATATGCTGGGATCACTGGTTGACATGGACCCAGTGGGCTGAAGGGCCTGTTTCCATGCTGTATCTCTAAACTAAAAAGATTCATCACCCTTTGACTAAAGAAATTCCTCCTCGTCTCCTTCCTAAAAGAACATCCTTTAATTCTGATCTTATGACCTCTAGCCCTAGACTGTACCATGAGTGGAAATATCCTCGCCACATCCACTCTATCCAAGCCTTCCACTATTCTTTACGTTTTAATGAGGTCCCCCTTCATTCTTCTAAACTTGAGGCAGGTACTATAACCGCATTAAAAAGACAGGTACATGGTTTAAACATGGTACAGGAAAGGTTTAAAGGGACCCTCTTTCTTAGGCCCCCTTTGGTCATGGCTGACCATGGGCATCTCCAGGGTGCTATTCCCTATATGGAGGACGCCTGTGTGTGACTTTGTTTAACGTGGGGAGACTGGTGCACAGACAGCCACCCCACGGTCCTTGACAAATCTGGGTCAGGATCCAGTGGCATGGAGTCCAAGACGACCGGGGACCCTTTTCTGCTGCAGCCTTCATCCGCCTTCCCAGCCGTTGCGACGCTCCACTAAGGTCAGCCATCATCCTCCGCCTGTTCCACTGTTGAGGTCTTGGTCGGATTGCTCTTTGTCAGAGTCCTCCCCCTCGACCTTACCGCCATGGGTGGCCCTACCTGGAGCGTAGCTCCAGACGGCATCGCTCTCAGGCCCACACAAACTTCTCCACCACGACAAGGTGACAATCCATGGAGAAGTTAAAGAGATATGGGCCAAACAAAGGATGATGGGGGGGGGGGGGGGGGGGAAGAACCTCATTGAAGTGGATGTGGAGAGGATGTTGCCACTTGTGGGAGAGTCTAGGACCAGAATTAAAGGACATTCCTTTAGAAAGGCGACAACGCATAATTTCTTTACAGAGGACGGTGAATCTGTGGAATTCATTGCCACAGAAGGCTGCAGAGGCCAAGTTAATGGATATTTAAGGCAAAAAGAAAGATTCTTAATTAGTGCGGGTGTCGGGGCTATGGGTGGAAGGAAGGAGAATGGGGTTAAGAGGAAAGGCTAGATAAGCCATTATTGAATGGCAGAGTAGGCCTATTCTGTTTCTACCACATCGTATGAAACACTGGCATATGGAACTAGATTGGAGGAGCCATCTTGGTCAGCACGGATGAGTTGGGCCAAACGGCCTTTGCCGTATGACTCTGTGACTACAGTTTTGGAGTGGCTGCCTTTGGCATCGAGACAGCATTTAGTGAAGTGTTGCTTCAAAACAAACCTGTTAAAACTCGAGTCATTAAGGAAAAAACATAATTTGGAGAACGTTGTATCTGATAGTAGGGGGCCAGATTTCTCAACCCCCACGTCACTTTGTAGGACTTCTCAGGCCAATGCCTTGGTCCCAAGCCGTATTCAGTTGTTCAATCAATGACCTTGCTCTTGCAAAATCTGCAGTGGGAATGTTTGCTAATGATTTACAATGTTCAATTCCATTTGCAGTTTCTCACGAAAACACAAAATAGTTTTTTGCCCGTAAGCAGAGAGCTAGTTAATATTCAGCATGGTCTGATAAGTGCCAGATTACAATCTGAAGAAGAAGGCTGCCGTCTCAAAGCATCACCTGTCCATTCACTCTACAGAATTAGCTCAGTTTAGAGAAACAGCATGGAAACAGGCCCTTCGGCCCACTGAGTCCACACCAACCATCGATCACCTGTTCACACTATTTTTATGTTATCCATTTTCACAATTTAGGTTATAACGTTAAAAATGAAGCTGTACAATAATTGCATAATTCTGGATGCCGAACGTTTTATCTTTGTACAATTGCTTCTAATACAATAAAAATAAAAATAATAAAATGTTTATGTTATCCCACTTTCACTTCCACTCCACACACACCTGGGGGCAATTTACAGAGACCTGTTAACCTACAAGCCCACACATGTCTTTGGGATGTGGGAGGAAACCCACACAGTCACAGGAAGAAAGTGCAAACTCAACCACACACAGCACCCTCAGTCAGTGAGGCAGCCGCTTTACCAGCAGTGCCACTGAACCGCCCGATCTGCAGAGTTCCACCAGCACTTTGTGTTTTTGTCACATTAAACCCCTGCCTGAGAACAAGCGATGACCCACCCCCAACAAGAGAGTCTAACTACTGACTGCATTTGATCTTCAATGGTATTATCAGAATTGGAACCCACTATTAACAGTCATACAGCATTGAAACAGCCCCTTCAGCCCAACAAACAAGCCCCATCTACACTTGTCCCACCTGCCTGCATTTGGCCCAATTCACTCTAAACCTATCCTATACTGTTGTCCAGTAAATTAATCATCCTACCACAATCAGTAAATTAATTATCCTACCACAACCAGATTGCAGTAATGAATTACTGTCTACTTCACTGGTGATCCTGAACTATCCTTGATCAGACTTTGCTGGCTTTACCTTGCACTAAATGTTATTCCCTCACCATACATTGTAAATGGCTCAATTGCAAACATGTATTGTCTTTCCACCGACTGGTTAGGACACAGCAAAAGCTTTTCACTGTACCTCAGTACACATCACAATTATGCATGTACGGGTCTGACTACACTATAGTCATCATTGATTAGGATTGTAATTGGATCGATGAAATTAATTTGGGACTACAAAAATAATTAAGAGCTACAGTATCCAATGGTGAGAGATTCAACACTTTATTAGTTAAAGTTAAAAAAATATCTAAATGCAGAATGTGATTCTTGTCATGATGAGTACAGTGCCAACAAAAATCAGAGAGCAAGTCTGATCAACCATCCTAAATATTCACAGCTTGTGGCACAGGCACTGTGTGTTCCATCTACAAAAATGCACTGCAATTACTTGCTTACAACTTCCTAAACCCGTGACACCATCAGGAAGGGAAAGGTGGCAAGTACATTCCAATGTCATCACTTGCAGGTTTCTCTCCAAATTACACACCATCCTTGCGTAGAGATACGTTAGTGCTTCTTCATCACTGTTGCATCAAAATCCCTTCCCACCAACACTTCATCACCAGGAGGGTTGCAGCATTTCAAAAAGCCTGCCCACTCTTCACTGCTGAGGGGAACTAGCGATCAGCAGTAAAGGCCAACTGTTGCCAGCTAACTCATGTCCTGTAAATGACATTTAAATAAAAATAATTGTAGTCAAACAATGTTTCATCTTTGAATTCTTCAATATTAGGTAACCTCTAACTAAACCCCACACCCACTCTTTCTCTCCCCCTCACTTTCCTCTCCCTGTGCCCCACCTGGACTCTCACCTGTTTCAATCCCCCCCCCCCCCCCCAATCTATTGTACTCATTTGAAATTATTCTCTGTGTATGATATATCTGATCAGATAGTATGCAAAACAACACTTTTCACTGTACCCCAGCACACATGCCAATAATAAACCTAAACCCGTTTCTCCAGAGGTGCTTGCACTTTTGTGACCTGTGGGGTGTGTGGCATAGTTCATGACACCAGATCAATAATGAATACTTTGGACACACTGCAAGGCACACACTGTTGTGGGACGTATCATCGATGGGGATGAGTCAGAGTATAGAAGCGAGATCGAGCAACTGTCCATATGGTGCCAGCACAATAACCTGGCCCTCAACACCAGCAAAACCAAGGAACTGATTGTGGACTTTGGAAGGAGTAGGATGGTGGACCCACAGTCCCGTTTATATCAACGGGTCGATGGTTGAAAGGGTCAAGAACTTCAAATTCCTGGGAGTGCACCTCTCTGAAGATCTTTCCTGGTCCGAGAACACTTATGCAATTATCAAGAAAGCACGTCAGCGCCTCTACTTCCTGAGAAGATTACGGAGATTCGGTCTGTCAAGGAGGACTCTCTCTAACTTCTACAGCTGCACAGTAGAGAGCTTGCTGACTGGTTGCATCGTGGCTTGGTTCGGCAACTTGAGCGCCCAGGAGAGGAAAAGACTTCAAAAAGTAGTAAACACTGCCCAGTCCATCATCGACTCTGACCTTCCTCCCATCGAGGGGATTTATCGCAGTCGCTGCCTCAAAAAGGCTGGCAGTATCATCAAGGACCCACACCATCCTGGCCACACACTCATCTCCCTGCTACCTTCAGGTAGAAGGTACAGGAGCCTGTAGACTGTAATGACCAGGTTCAGGAATAGTTACTTCCCCACAGCCATCAGGCCTATTCAAACCTGGCTCGGACAAAACTATGATCATTAATAACCCATTATCTGTTATCTGTTATTTGCACTTTATCAGTTTATTTAATCATGTGTGTATGTATTTATATAATGGTATATGGACACACTGATCTGTTTTGTAGCAAATGCCTACTATGTTCTGTGTGCCGAAGCAAAGCAAGAATGTCATTGTCCTATCAGGGACACATGACAATAAACTCACTTGAACGTGAACTCACCTTTATTTCCAGAGACAAACAAGACAATCTTGAATCCTTCCCCCACTGGGCTCCATCATTTGTAAGGGGTCGGTCTGTAGGATCAGGTTAATTGGTCCAATTACCCTTAAATGGACTTGGCTGTGGCTCATTTGCCTCTGGCCAGGACAGGTGCGGTTTTAAAGGGGATGTGTTGTATGGTACTTTATTTGGCACGTACTGAGGTACAGTGAAATTCATCTTTGTATACAGTTCAGTACAAGTATCACTATATATAAGCGCTTAGATACAACTTAGATAAGCATCTCAGATACAGTGCAAATGTGTAGAGACAGTATAGAGAGTCGCCAGTTTGGGGCATTTTTCAGGTCCCAGTTGTTGTAAGTGTAGGGTTGTTGTTGTTGTTGTTGTTCTTGCGTAGGGCGTGCGCAGCCTAAAGTTGTGGGACAGCTTGTTCTATTTGATCTTATTTGATTGTGACTGCATTCGTCGAAACAGGGTGGACCACGTGAAGGGTGCAATCTCCCGCCCGCAGGGTTCTTGACCTGATCACAAAGATCCCATCGTCATTGCTGCTACACATGTTAATAACCATAGTGAATGAATCGATGCCTTCAGGAGGAAAGGGACAAAGAAAAAAGAAGAGAGGAGGCAACCTCTGGAGACTCATAGAAACATAGAAAATAGGTGCAGGGGTAGGCCATTTGGCCCTTCGAGCCTGCACCGCCATTCAATATGATCATGGCTGATCATATTGACTCGTGCAAATCATGACTAATTCATCAATTTTAGAGAAAATAATCCCAATTATCAATTACATTTCACTTCTTTCTTTCCCTCAGTTTTTGTTTGTCACAGTTTGACCTCATTAAGATCACAGGAATGTAAGAAATATCGGGTGCGGCAGCGGTAGAGCTGCTGCCTTGCATTGCCAGAGACCCGGGTTCGGTCCTGACCATCGGAGCTTGCCTGTGCGGGGTTTGTACGTTCTCCCCATGACCTGCGTGGGTTTTCTCCGGTATCTCTGGTTTCCTCCCACACTCCAAAGACATACAAGATGAACATCTGTTTAAGAAGGAACTGCAGATGCTGGTCTGAAGAAGGGTTTTGGCCCGAAACGTTGCCTATTTCCTTCGCTCCATAGATGCTGCCGCATCCGCTGAGTTTCTCCAGCACTTTTGTCTACCCAAGATGAACATCTCCAAGTTTGCAGATGACACAAAGCTGGGTGGTAGTGTGAATTGTGAAGAGGATGCTACGAGGCTGCAGGGTGACATGGATAGGTTGGGTGAGTGGCCAGCTGCATGGCAGATGCAGTATAATATGGATAAATGTGAGGTTATCCACTTTGGTGGCAAGAACAAGAAGGTAGATTATTATTAGAATAGTAATGAATTAGGAAAAGGGGAGGTGCAACGAGACCTGGGTGTCATCAGTCACCTGGGCGTCATCAGTCACTGAAAGTAAGCATGCAGGTACAGTTGGTAGTGAAGAAAGCTAATGGCACGTTGCCCTTCATAGCAAGAGGATTTGAATATAGGAGCAGGGAGATCCTACTGCAATTGTACAGGGCCCTGGTGAGACTGCACCTGGAGTATTGTGTGCAATTTTTGTCTCCTAATTTAAGGAAGGACATTATTGCTGTTGAGGAAGTGCAGCGAAGGTTCACCAGGTTAATTCCCGGGATGGCGGGACTGACATATGATGAAAGAATGGACTGGGCTTATAGTCACTGGAATTTAGAAGGATGAGAGGGGATCTTAGAGAAACATATAAAATTATTAAGGGATTGGACAGGCTAGATGAAGGAAAAATGCTCCCCATGTTGGGGGAGTTCAGAACCAGGGGGTCACAGTTTACGAATAAGGGGTAGGCCATTTAGGACTGAGATGAGGAAAAACATTTTCACCCAGAGAGTTGTGAATCTGTGGAATTCTCTGCCACAGAAGGCAGTGGAGGCCAATCCACTGGATGAGGTGGATTGAGAGGTTTAGATATAGCTCTTAGGGCTAACGGAATCAAGGGATATATTGGTAGGAACCAGGAACAGGTTACTGATTCTGGATGACCAGCCATGATCATATTGAATGGGAGTGGGCTGAATAGCCTACTCCTACACCTATTTTCTATGTGTCTAAGTATGTAGGTTAATTGGCTTGTTAAGGGGGTTGGTAAACAAAACGTTCCTTCCTAAAACTCTGCTTGACTGCCATTCAACTTGCTAAGTGCCCTATTGTTACCCCTTTAAGAATGAATTCCAGAATTTTCTCATTAATGGTAATCTAGCTGATCTACTATTTCTCGCTTCCCGTCTCCTTGTGTTTCTGAATACAGTGAAGTACTAGTTCCTCAGATGAAAAGTCTGCATGTAAGGAGACTGAGCAAGCCAGACCAAAGATCCTATTGCGGGGCAAGATAGACCACTCCTGCTAAATGCAATGGGCTGACGTGTAGTACGCAACGGAACGTAACGTGGGCCTTTTTTTCATCCATTTCCGTAACCCGACCCGATCTGACTCGCAGTGTAATCAACGTTGCGGGGGAACAGTTTGTGTTAATAAATTAAAATTCTGAAAATGAGGAGAAGATTTTTACCAAATAAACCGTTTTATTTTTACGAGGTTGTTTCCGTAACCGGCTTCCGTCTCCGCACTAGTTATCTTTGCTCCGCTACGGGATCTTTGGTGCGGAGACGGAAGCCGGTTCCGGAAATGGGGTCGAAAATTGTAGAAAAATGGGAGGTAACCTCATTGAAATGTATAATAGAGACATGGAACATGGGATTTGGGATTATATATTGACAAGAATCTATTAGAAGATAAAGTTGAGATGAATGGGTCATTTTCAGATTAGCAACAGATTGCAACCAGACAATGAGAGAGCACAGAATGTAGAAAAAAGGAGCTGCATTTGCTGGTTTACCAAGGAATGACACAAAATGCTGGAGTAACTCAGCGTGTCAGGCAGCAGCCCTGGAGAACATGGATAGGTGAGGTTTTGGGTCGGGTCTTCTTCAGACTGAATAGTACAAGTAGGTCCCAGATAGGTTTAAAGTGCAGAAACATGGAACTACAGATGGTGGTTTACAAAAAAGTCACAAAGTTCAGGAGTAACTCAATGGCTTGGGCAGCAGTTTGTGTCTTTTTTAGGTTTAGCGTGCATGCATTTAAATGCAGTGCATTAAAAAAAGGTTGGTGTGCAATTAATTCTGTGCGATTAGTGAAGCAAGAGTGTAGACCTATCCAAAATAGTGCAGGAGTGGACCCTGTATATTCCTGCATACAAAAAAGTTCATGAGAGGAAAACAAGTGTTGCCCAGCAATTAGACAATAGACAATAGTCAATAGGTGCAGGAGTAGGCCATTCGGCCCTTCGAGCCAGTACCGCCATTCAATGTGATCATGGCTGATCATCCCCAATCAGTACCCCGTTCCTGTCTTCTCCCCATATCCCCTGACTCTGCTATCTTTAAGAGCCCGATCTAGCTATCTCTTGAAAGTATCCACAGAACTGGCCTCCACCGCCCTCCGAGGCAGAGAATTCCACAGGCTCACAACTCTCTGTGTGAAAAAGTGTTTCCTCGTCTCTGTTCTGTACATCTCACACTGTACACTAGTACTATCCTACACACAGGACAATTTACTATTTTTACCGAAGCTAATTAACCTACAAACCTGTACATCATCCTTGGACGGTACACAAAAGGCTGGAGAAACTCAGCGGGTGCAGCAGCATCTAAGGAGCGAAGGAGATAGGCGACGTTTCAGGTAGAGACCCTTCTTCAGACTGGTCGGGGATCAGGGAAACGAGAGATATAGACGGTGATGTGGAGAGATAAAGAACAATGAATGAAAGATATGCAAAAAAGTATCGATGATAAAGGGAACAAGCCATTGTAAGCTGTTTGTAGTGTGAAAATGAGAAGCTAGTGCGACTAGGGTGGGGGAGAGAGATAGAGAGAGAGGGAATGCCAGGGCTGAGGGAGAGGTGGGAAGGAGAGGAGACAGCAAGGGTTAACAGAATTGAGAAAATACAATGTTCCATTGAATTTCAATGTTCCATTGAATTTTCTCAATTCTGTTGACCCTTGCTGTATCATCCGTAAACTTGGAGATGTTGCATTCAATTCCCTCATCCAGATCATTAATATATATTGTAGATATATGTACAAACTCCATACAAACAACATCCGTAGTCAGGATCGAACCCGGATCACTAGCGCTGTAAGGCAGCAACTCTACCTCTGGCCACTGTCCCGCTCAAGAATTAAGGAGAATACTATTGTGCTGGAGAAAGTTGGAGTGATCTGGACAGAAGCAATCTGCTCAGAAGGTTAAAAAAAACGTGTAGTTATGATTACAGTGCAGCGACTGGTCTATAGGCCACCAATTTATGGGAAGATATTGAAAAGAAGACCAAATATAATTGCGGGGATGTGCAAAAATCATGAGTTCTGAAGATGGCAGATATCAACTAGTTACATTCCGTCTGTGATAGCAACAACACAAGGGGCAATGATGGGTAAGAGTCTCTGAGGAGAACGTTCTTGATCGATAGGTCTCTGGCCAAACATTGCTGAACTTGGCTCTGGGAAACGAGCCAGGCCAAATGGAGCAAATATCAATGGGGAAATGTCTAGGAAACATCTATCAAAATACCAAAAGGTTAGAACAGCTATGAAAAAGGATATAGACAACTCAAAGGTTAAAACAGTCAATTGAACAAGGGCCAATTAAAAAAGGGATGAGAAAAGATCTGGCTTGGGTGAATTGAAATCAAAGTCTGGCAGTCAAAACAGTAATTGCACAATGTAAAGTAATTAAAGTGAAGATGTTTCAGCAGGAGTCGAGATACATTTCTACAAAGGAAAAATATGTAGAAATACTTGCACCAAACTTCCATATATAATTAAAATACACAGAGTAATGTAAAGCAATAAAAAAACGTCCCGCGACATAGACCAGACTGAACATAAGTGACAACCATGCTGGTTACAGAAAGTTCAGGGGGGATGTAAAAATAGGACATAAGAGAGAGAGAGACTGTAAGATAGAGATGCATCGTAGAAAGCATTTTATCGTGATGTATCGCAGCTTGGTTTGGGAGCAGCTCCATCCAAGACCGCAAGAATTTGCAGCGAATTGTGGACGCAGGCCAGTCCATCACACAAACCAACCTCCCTTCCATCGACTCCATTTATACCTCACGCTGCCTCGGCAAGGCCAGCAGCATAATCAAGGACCAGTCGCACCCTGGCCACTCCCTCCTCTCCCCCCCTCCCATCGGGCAAAAGATATAGAAGTGTGAAAACGTTCATCTCCAGATTCAGGGACAGTTTCTTCCCAGCCGTTATTAGGCGACTGAACCATTCTACCACAACCAGAGAGCAGTGCTAAACTATTATCTACTCATCGGGGACCCTCGGACTATCTTGGATTGGACTTTACCGGTTTTACCTTGCACTGAACGTTATTGCCTTATCAATGGCTCAATTCTAATCATGTGTGGTCTTTCCACTGGCTGGTCAGCACGCAACAAAAGCTTTTTGCTGTACCTCAGCACACGTGACAATAAACTAAACTGAACTGAACTGAACAGAGTGGCAGTAAACATAAAAATGGAACCAGAAATAGTCCCTGGTCTTGTGAACAGGAACGAGGTTACAAGATGAGAAGGCCGATCAGAAACCACGATGACAATGTACTCATTAAGGTGGAGGCCATGGCTGAGATACTCAGTAACTACTTTACATCGGTCTTTGCCAAGGAAGAATATTCTGTGGGAGCCTCAGCAAAGGAAGATGCGAACTTGCTTCTGTGTGGGCTGAACACTGATATAGAAGAGGTAGCTGGATTTAGTGGATAAAGATGGTCGACGAATAAAGTAAGTACGTTTTTTAAGTAAGTCAGTAAGCTTATTGGCCAAGTATTCACATACAAGGAATTTGCCTTGGTGCTCCTTCCGCAAGTAACAACATGACATGCAGTGACAGTTACGAATGACTCAGAAAACACTAAACATTAATAATAATAAAACATTAATGATAAAACGCCATTGATCAAGCATGTGAATCAACAAAATACCAGATCAAAGGGAGGCTACAGATTTTTGGCTGTTGAGTAGAGCAACTACTCGTGGATAAAAACAGTTTTTATGTCTGGCTGTGGCAGCTTTGACAGTCCGGAGTCGCCTTCCAGAGGGAAGTGATTCAAAGAGTTTGTGGCCAGGGTGAGAGGGGTCAGAGATGATCTTGCCCAGTGCAGAAGGGATGTATTATTGGTTGGTTATACAAGAAAGGTGAAATTGGCTATAAAACTTGCAAATATTACCGTATCGGTATAGACTCTGGGATGGTGCATGAGGATTAGAATATTGTAAATGTTACCCCTTTGTTCAAAAAATGGTTTGGGGATAAACTCAATGAATTTAACAGGGGCTGTGGGAAAACATCTATAAACAATAATGTGTAAGGAGTTTGCTGCCAATTGGACAAATGGAATTGATCAGAATGGATTTGTAAAAGACAAACACTGAAGATAGACACAAAAAAGCTGGAGTAACTCAGCAGGTCGGGCAACATCTCTGGAGGGAAGGAATAGGTGATGTTTTGGGTCGAGACCCTTCTTCAGACTGTCTTTGTAAAAGATAATTTGAGTCTAACTTAACGATAGAGATTTTCCAATGGACATAGAACATGGAATAGTACGGCATAGGAACAGGCCATTCAGCCCACAATATCTGTGCCAAACATAATGGCAATGCCTCCACCTTCCTGCCTGCACATAATCGGTATCCCTCCATTCCATATACACGTGCCTATCCGAAACTCTCTAAAACGCCATGTTCCTATCTGCCTCCACCACCACCACCACTGACAGTGCATTCCACACGCTCACCACCCTCTGTAAACAAACTCCTATAAACTTTGCCCCTCTCACCTTATTAATGATCATAGGTGATAGGAGCAGATTTAGGCCATTCGGCCCATCAAGTCTACTCTGCCATTCAATCAAGGCTGATCTATCTCTCCCTCTTAACCCCATTCTCCTGCCTCCTCCTCATAAACCCCTGACACCCGTACTAATCAATAATCTATCTATCTCTGCCTTAAAAATATCAATTGACCTAGCTTCCACAGCCTTCTGTGGCAATGATCAAATGTTGGAGTAGACTCGGTCATAACATTATAAGTGATAGCTGTAGAATGAAGCCATTCATCCCATCATCTACTCCGTCATTCAATCATGGCTGATCTATTTCTCCCTCCTAACCCAATTCTCCTGCCTTCTCCCCATAACCCCTGACACCCGTACTAATCAATAATCTATCCATCTCTGCTTTAAATATACCCACTGACTTTGCCTCCACAGCCATCTATGACAAAGAACTCACCACCCTCTGACTAAAGAAATTCCTCCTAATCTCCTTCCTAAAGGAATGTCCTTTTATTCTGAGGCTATGACTTCTGGTCCTGGACTCTCCCACTAGTGGAAACATCCTCTCCATGTCCACTCTATCCAGGCCTTTCACTATTCGGTAAATTTCAATGAGGTCCCCTCTAATCCTCCTAAACTTCAGTGCTGTGAAAAAGCTCAGTGCCATCAACATTAAAACTATGCCCAGACAGTATTTGATTTTTTTTCATCCTGGAAAAAAAAATTCTGATTGTCTACCCCATCATTCGCTGCTTCCCATAATTTTGTGTACTTCAATCAGGTTTCCCCACAACCTCCATTTGACTCAAGAATAAGAATATCCTAGCAGCAAACCTAGGGATGTAGAATAATAAGGATTATTGCCTGTAATACTGATAAAAGACTGTCTAATGATATATCTATGAATATCATTGCCATATCCAATTAATTAATATATAAAATAAATCTTTTGAATTCTACAGGATTTCCGAATTAATCAACTGAAACTTGTACAAGTGACAACTCATTATTCATTCTTCCCTCTAAATCTTGATAAAACTTTTAAAGTCCACCTGTTTAAAGTTGCATGAAAGAGTGTCAGATACTTTCTATTTGCCTTCATGTACATTTTAGTTGGATTCAGTAAAAATGTAATTATTTAATTGAAAACCACTTCCGCGGTGTAAATCAAGGAATCGCTTTTGCCTAAACGTCATGAGGTAGATTTTAAATTATTTATACGAAATAATTAAAAATCAACGAAAATGAGCATCAGATGTTTTTTACAACAGGTGGGCGGCACGGTGGCGCAGCGGTAGAGTTGCTGCCTGACATCATTTACTGCGCTAGAGGCCCAGGTTCAATCCCGACTGCGGGCGCTGTCTCTACAGAGTTTGCACGTTCTCCCCGTGACCGCCTGGGTCTTCTCCCAGATCTTCGGTTTCCTCCCACACTACAAGGACGTACAGGTTTGTAGATTCATTGGCTTGGTATAAATGTGAAAATTGCCCCTTTAGGACAGCGTTAATGTCCGGGGAATCGCTGGGTCGGTGCGGACTCGGTGGGCCGAAGGGCCTGTTTTGCGCGGTGTATCTCTAATCGAAAAACCAAACTAAAGGTGGTTATTCCAGAATACCATCGAAAAGCCAAATTACAATTTTAAATTCTCCCTCCTGAACTCCATGGGTGGCTTATACCTGTAACTTAACCAGTGTTTCTTGCAGGTGGTGAGGATTTGTAACGTATTTCTTAAATAAAATTTTGAAATCCGTAGAGAATTGCACCACATTATTTTCTGACAAGAAGGGAAGCTTCTGTGTTAATATTGCAATTCTCCACCTAATGTGTTACTTCCCGACTCACAGTTAGCACAATGTTTGTAAATGCCTTGCCTTGCAGATGCAAATCTGATTTGCTTCTTTTAAGTGTCTGAGAAGTAGAAATATGTGTTTTCTTTCAGGCAAACCTAATCATTGTTGGGGTTGCAGTTCAATTATACAACTTAGCAACTATTTTGGACGATCAAGATAAGACATAGGTCTTTGCGAGCTCTGCTTCCATCGGGGAATTATACTCAACTTTCTGTTCACGATAATCCATAATCAACAATAGTGTAATTAATACAGAAACGAGGGCAGAAGTAAATTAATTAGCTCCTCCAAAGCGGTCTATCACCATAAGGCTATGAGACATTGGAACAGAATTAGAACATTTGGAGTATTGTGTGCAATTTTGGGCACCATATCTGAAGAAGGATGTGCTGGCCCTGGAGAGGGTCCAGAGGAGGTTTACAAGAATGATTCCAGGAATGAGTATGATGTGCGTTTGACGGCACTGGGCCTGTACTTGCTGGAGTTTAGAAGAGGGGGGGAACCTCACTGAAATGTACAGAATAGTGAAAGGCCTGGATAGAGTGGATGTGAAGAGGATGTTTCCACCAGTGGGAGAGTCTAGGTCACAGCCTCAGAATTAACGGACGTCCCTTTAGGAAGGAGACGAGGAGGAATTTCTTTAGTCAGAAAGTGATGAATCTGTGGAATTCTTTGTCATAGATGGCTGTGGAGGCAACGTCAGTGGGTATATTTAAAGCAGAGATGGATAGATTATTGATTAGTACGGGTTGTCAGGGGTTAAGGGGAGAAGGCAGGAGAATTGGGTTAGGAGGGAGAGATAGATCAGTCATGATTGAATGACGGAGTAGACGATGGGTCGAATGGCCTAATTCTACAGCTATCACTTATGATTTTATGATTGAGTCTACTCCAACATTTGATCAATGATCTATTCTACATTTTCCTTGAACAGCATCTCCTTTGATGTCTCGTTTTCACACCGCACCCGTTCCTATCTCTATGTCTCCCCCTACCCTGACTCTCAGTCCGAAGAGGGGTCTCATCCAGAAGTGTCACCCATTCCATCTCTCCAACGATGCTGCCTGTCCCGCTGAGTTACTCCAGCACCTTGTGTCTGCCTTTGATCATGGTTGATCTATTTTTCCCTCCAACCCTATTCTCTTGCCTTCAACCCCATTCTCCACTTGATTTTACAACATTGATTGAATGAACAGGAGCAGCAAAGGAGACAGCTCGGTACAGAGTCACGTGAGCTTTTTCAGTTTAGTTTGGTTTATTATTATACCAAGCGTACCGACCGAGGTACAGTGAAAAGCCTTTTCCTGTAGCATGTTATCCAGTCAGCAGTAAAAGACTGTACATGAATACAACCAAGCCATGCACAGTGAACACAGAGAGGATAAAGGGGATAGCTTTTAGTGCAAGATATAGTCCGATTAAAGATAGTCCTAAGATCAACATGCATGTTCCCGATGTTGGGGGAGTCCAGAACCAGGGGCCACAGTTTAAGAATAAGGAGTAAGCCATTTGGAACGGAGACGAGGAAACACTTTTTCTCACAGAGAGTGGTGAGTCTGTGGAATTTTCTGCCTCAGAGGGCGGTGGAGGCAGGTTCTCTGGATGCTTTCAAGAGAGAGCAGGATAGGGCTCTTAAAAATAGCGGAGTCAGGGGATATGGGGAGAAGGCAGGAACGGGGTACTGATTGGGGATGATCAGCCTTGATCACATTGAATGGCGGTGCTGGCTCAAAGGGCCGAATGGCCTACTCCTGCACCTATTGTCTGTTGTCTATTGTCTATAAGATGGTGCCCTATTGGAGAATAGCAAACAGGTTCACTGCCCTCTGTAAAGTGCCTCCAGTGTGTAGGGAGTGGATGCAAAATCGGGATTAGTGTGAACGGGGCAATGAACGAAGGATGGACTCGGTGGGCCGAAGGGCCTGTTTGTATGCTGTATCTTTCAACCAATAATGATACCCAGGAAAGGGACAAGCAAGTATATGCAAGCGCACCTTTGGAGTGGGAGGCTAATGCATTGAAGCTGTATTCTTAGTGCCTCTGCACTGGTCCAGTGGAACCTTGCAATGTTCACGCTGCAAAATCGTGGTAAGTTGCATGCCACATCCTAAAAGATCTGAGCTTTGGCCCAGTGAAAGAGATCCATGCTGAATTGGTGGGTGTGTTGGACAATTTAAGGGCAGCATAGTGGCGCAGCGGTGGAGTTGCTGCCTCACAGCACCAGAGACCCGGGTTCGATCCTGACCACGGGTGCTGTCTGTACAGAGTTTGTACGTTCTCCCCGTGACCTGCGTGGGTTTTCTCCGGGAGCTCCGGTTTCCTCCCACACTCCACAGACTTACAGGTTTGTAGGTTAATTGGAATGGTAATATTAGAAATTGCCCCTAGTGTTTGTAGGATAGTGTTAATGTGTGGGGATCGCTGGTGCGGACTCGGTGGGCCGATGGGCTGGTTTCCGCGCTGTATCTTTAAACTAAACAAAAACTAAACTTTGATGAGGCACTTGGTGGGTTCCCATGGGAGGGAGAAAGATGCAACGCCAGCTGTTTGAGTGGTCAGAGTGTGTTTGGCTGCTGAAGATTTCAGATGGTATTGAACTGGTTTCTAACATCTAACATCACACATTCTACAGCCCACTGCAGGCGAACTGACAGCTGCTGGGAGAAACTCTTCAAACTTGTTTGTAACTTTTAATGAGGAATACAAACTTTTGCACGATTTAAAGTGTACTGATGCCAAATGAATACACCTTTCATGGCCCCTTTTGTCCGATATCTGAAGTTTTGATATCCGAGGGATGTTATTTTATAAACAGATGAAAACAATTTGTAATAATGAACAATTTATTGAACCTTTGCTGTGTATATAGGAGCAAAGAGGTCCTTCTGCAGTTGTACAGGGCCCTAATGAGACCACACCTGGAGTATTGTGTGCGGTTTTGGTCTCCCAATTTGAGGAAGGACATTCTTGCTATTGAGGGAGTGTTATTGGTTCATCAGGTTAATTCCCGGGATGGCAGGACTGTCGTATGTTGATAGAATGGAACGGCTGGGCTTGTATACTCTGGAATTTAGGATGAGAGGGGATCTTATTGAAATATATTAAATTATTAAGGGTTTTGACATGCTGGAGGCAGGAAACGTGTTCCCGATGTTGGAGGAGTCCAGAACCAGGGGCCACAGTTTAAGATTAAGGAGTAAGCCATTTAGAACGGAGATGAGGAAACACTTTTTCTCGCAGAGAGTGGTGCATCTGTGGAATTCTCTGCCTCAGAGGGCGGTGGAGGCAGGTTCTCTGGATGCTTTCAAGAGAGAGCTAGCCGGAGCTCTTAAAGATAGCGGAGTCAGGGGATATGGGGAGAAGGCAGGAACGGGGTACTGATTGTGGATGATCAGCCATGATCACATTGAATGGCGGTGCTGGCTCGAGGGGCTGAATGGCCTACTCCTGCACCTATTGTCCATTGTCGATTGTCTATCCATTATTGTCAGGTGGGAACGTAATGTTTCAAATACAGGCACCTCACATTTTATGGGTGCTTGATCTGAGTTTGAGTTTAGTTTATTGTCACGTGTACCGAGGTACAGTGAAAAGCTTTTGTTGCGTGCTATCCAGTCAGCGTAAAGACAACACATGATTACAATCAAGCTGTCCGCAGCGTACAAGTACATGACAAAGGGAATAATGTGAATAAAGTTTAGTGTATGATAAAGTGCAGTGAAGTCCGATCAAAGATAGTCTGATTCTGCAATGAGCCCAGGACTGCACTCTAGTCGTTGGTAGGATGGTTCAGGATGAGTTTTGGGTTTTTGAAATCATGCGCTTATTTAATTAATACCAAAACCTAATTTATGCATTGTATTTTTGTTACATGCGCTCAAAATTATGCCTGTTTAAATGTTTAATATACGTTTGTTTGAATTACGTGCAAACTCCTTCAACAAGTTCGACGTATCACTGATGGGGAAGAGTATATGGGGAGTATAGAAGCGAGATCGACCGATTGACCAAATGGTGCCAGCACAATAACCTGGCCCTCAACACCAGCAAAACCAGGGAACTGATTGCGGACTTTGGAAGGGGGAGGATGGGGTCTCACAGTCCCGTTTATATCAACCGGTCGATGGTGGAAAGGGTCAAGAACTTAAAAATTCCTGGGCGTTCATATTTCTGAAGATCTCTCCTGGTCCCAGAACACTGATGCAATCACAAAGAAAGCACATCAGCGCCTCTACTTCCGGAGAAGATTACGGAGGGTCGGTCTGTCAAGGAGGACTCTCTCTAACTTCTACAGGTGCACAGCAGAGAGCATGCTGACCGGTTGCATCTTGGCTTGGTTCGGCAACCTGAGCGTCCAGGAGCAGAAAAGGCGGCAAAAAATGGTAATCACTACCCAGTGCATCATCGCCCCTGACCTCCCCACCATCGAGGGGATCTATCGCAGGCGCTGCCTCAAAAAGGCTGGCAGCATCATCAAGGACCCACACCATCCTGGCCACACACTCATCTCTCCGCTGCCATCGGGTAGAAGGTACAGGAGCCTGAAATCTGCAACATCCAGATTCAGGAACAGCTGCTTCCCCACAGCCATCAGGCTATTAAACACAACTTCAAACAAACTCTGAACTATAACAACCTATTGCACTTTATCTGTTTACTGATGTGTATATATATATATATATTCTATGGTATATGGACACACTGATCTGATCTGTATTTATGACTACAATATCCTGGCGTGCTGAGGCAAAGCAAGAATGTCATTGTCCTATCTGGGACACAAGACAATAAACTCTCTTGACTCTTGCTGCTTTTGTAACCCCTGCTTAAAACGCGAGGTGCCAGTATCACATGTTATTTTACAACATAATACTGGTGTAAAGATAATTGGTCCTTTGTTCCCTGTTTCTGCTTTTCGTCCTTTTTATAATAAAAAGGTTATATTTGTCACCCTCCAATCTTCAAGAATCATAACCTATGCTTTGTTTTGAAAGATGAAAATCATTGCATCGATAATTTCCATGGCTAATGCTTAGATTCATAGTCACACAGCATGGAAACAGGCCCTTTTGCCGAACTCATCCATTCGGATCAATATCAGGATGCATCACAGCATGGTCTGGGAACAGCTCCATCCAAGACCGCGTGAAATTGCAGCAAATCGTGGACGCAGCCCAGACCGTCACACAAACCAACCTCCCTTCCATTCATTCCATTTATACCTGGGCCAGCAGCGTAATCAAGGACGAGTCGCACCCTGGCCACTCCCTCTTCTCCACTCTCCCGTCAGGCAAACGCTACAGAAGTGCGAAAGCGCACACCACCAGAGTCAGGGACAGTTTCTTCCCAGCTGTTACCATCCTATCGCAACCGGAGAGCTGTGCTGAACTACTATCTACCTCAAGGGCCGGCAACCGGGCCAAATGCGGCCCGTAACCCGGAATCATCCGACCCGCAGACGGATTTTTTTTCCCCGTAATCATCTGGCGCCGCGTCGAGCACGGCCACGCACCTTCTGCGAACACGTTTAAGAAAGGACTGCAGATGCTGGAAGAATTGAAGGTCGACAAAAATGCTGGAGAAACTCAGCGGAAACTCAGCAAGGATTGCATGAGGCTGCCTCACCCGCTGAGTTTCTCCAGCATTTTTGTCGACCTTCTGCGAGCACGCGATTTGATGCCTGCCATCCGGGGCGGGATGGGGGAGGGATCCATGTTTACACGTGATGGATGTGGCCCGCCATCCGCTTACAGACATGCGTCCCAGCCCCTATGCAGGACAAGGTTGCCGACCCTCGATCTACCTCATTGGAGACTCTCGGATATCTTTGTTCGGACTTTACTGGGTTTATCTTGCACTAAACGTTACTCGTGTTATTCCCTTAATCATGTATCTGTACATTGTGGATGGCACGATTGTAATCATGTATTGTCTTTCCGCTGACTGGTTAGCACGTAACAAAAGCTTTTCACTGTACCTCGGGACATGTGACAATAAACTAAAACTGCAACTAATACTAATTGTATTAGTATTGTTCATGTAGTGCCTGGCCATTTTTGCTGGAAGTGTCACCATATTTTGGAGACAAAGGGTAAGGGTCACGGTAAGAATGTGTGGGTTTTGCTCATCATTTTCACCCTCACGCATTGAGAATTAATATTACCTCCTCCACATGCGGACACGCCAGTAATTGTGCCACATTTCAGGCCTGAGCAGGCGAGTGTTTAGCATTTGTTTGAGTGAATTAATCGACTGTAGTTTCCTTTATTTAGTAGATACAGGTAGTGCATGTGGTGAGAGGAGGTGGTATTGAGGGGGGTTGTTCTGGGACACCAGAACCAAGTGTTGAGCCTTCCCGATGCGTCATGAGCCTAACTTAATGAGTGCCACGCAGCTTTGGCATTCTCCATTGCAGACAGCTGTGGAAGCTGAATCATCGAAAATGTTGCAGTCTGATTTAGATGTTTGATAAAGAATCATTGTTGCTGGGGACTGAAAGGAAAACGGAATTGAATGCAGAGTCAGACAGCGTGGAAAACAGTTTTTCGGCCCAACTTTCCCACCCCGGACAACATGTCCCATCTGCATTATTCCCACCTGCCCGCATTTGGCCCATATCCCTCTAAACCTGTCCTATCCATGTATCTAACTGTTTCTTAAATGTTGCGTTAGTACCTGCCTCAACTACCTCCTTTGGCAGCTCTTTCCACCTCCATTTGCATGAAAAGTTACCCTTCAGATTCTTATTAAATCTTTCCCCCCTCACCTTCAACCTGTGACCTGAATATGTACCTGAATCTATTCAAAGATGAGCAACCATGACCTTCTTAAATGATGGAACTAACTTCAACACTGTATATTCTTACAGAAATGCAGATCCTAAACGTATTATTCTATGCTCTCTTATCAGGGTTGTTTATTCCGTGGATCATACGGTCAAAAGGTTATAAGGTCGGCACTGCTGGGCCTGTACTCGCTGGGCCTGTACTCGCTGGGCCTGTACTCGCTGGGCCTGTACTCGCTGGGCCTGTACTCGCTGGGCCTGTACTCGCTGGGCCTGTACCCTCTGGGCCTGTACTCACTGGGCCTGTACTCACTGGGCCTGTACTCACTGGGCCTGTACTCACTGGGCCTGTACTCTGGGCCTGTACTCACTGGGCCTGTACTCACTGGAGTCTAGAGGAATGAGGAGGGACCTCATTGAAACGTGCAGGATCGGGAGGTTGCTCGGCAGTCGTGGTCACGACCCGAGACCTGTATTGTTGCCATGCAACGCCTTCTGGAGTACATGCGGTGGGCCCGTCTTCTGGCCCAGCATCCGGACTCCACACTGACTGGTTCAACACTCGCGGACCCCGGGCCGTCTGTCCCCGCGGCCGGGGTGGTGGGGACAGACCATTTGGGCATTTTTTAACTGGTAAGAAAGTACTCGTTTTGTGTGTTAACAGTGTATGTGGGAGGCTGCCATGTCCTCCAGAAGGATTTAGCTGTTCCGTGCGTCACGCCCTTTGACCCGATGGCTTTGCGTGCAAACCCCCCTATAGTGAAAGGCCTGGATAGAGTGGATGTGGAGAGGATGTTTCCACTAGTGGGAGAGTCGAGGACTAGAGGTCATAGCCTCAGAATTAAAGGACGTTCTTTTAGGAAGTATATGGGGAGAAATGTATTTAGTCAAAGGTTGGTGAATCTGTGGAATTAATTGCCACAGAAAACTGTAGCGGCCTAGATAGTGGATATTTTTAAGGCAGAGATATAGATTCTTGATTAGTACGTCAGAGGTTATGGGGAGAAGGCAGGAGAATGGGGTTAGGAGGGAGAGATAGATCAGCCATGATTGAATGACAGACTAGACTTGATGGGTCGAATGGCCTAATTCTACTCCTATCACATGATCTTATGACCATTCTGTAAGTGATAGCAGCAGAATTAGGCCACTCAGCCCATCGTCTATTCCACCATTCAATCATGGCTGATCTATCTCTACCTCCTAACCCCATTGTCCTGCCTTCTCCCCATAACCCCTGACGCTTGTACTATTCAAGGATCTATCTATCTCTGCCTTAAAAAATATGCACAGCTTTCTGCGTCAATGAATTCCACAGATTCACCGCCCTCTGACTAAAGAAATTCTTCCTTCTCTCCTTCCTAAAGGAACGTCCATTAATTCTGAGGCTATGACTTCTAGTACTAGACTCTCCCACGAGTGGAAACATCCTCTCCACATCCACTCTATCCAGGCCTTTCACTATTCGGTACTTATCAACTAGGTCCCCCCTCATCCTTCTAAACTCCAGCGAGTACAGGCCCAGTGCCGTCAAACACTCATTGTATGTTAACCCACCCACTCATTCCCAGGGCTCAAACCTTTCATTTTCTGACTTTGAGCTAGGATACGCTATCACTAAGTAAAAGGCTTATTCAGTCAAAAATCTCTCAGTAATCAAATTAAGCCTATCCATGGTGAGGCTGTGTCCTAAATACATCACACCTGTCAGCCTTGGCTCAGAGGCAACATTCTTAACACTGATTTAGAAGGTCACAGCCTCCAACTATACTCAAGATACTTCAGCATGTAAGCAAATGGCAACATGCTACATTCATGTAACTCTGAGTTAAAAACCAAACTAAATGATGACACACTCATCAGACCAGGGCATGTTTGTGGAGAATGAGATACAACGTTAGCATTTTATGTCAAGTGACCAAATTTCAGTCGGATGTGGAGATGTACAAACTTATGGTTACCTATTTACTATCGGCTTTGGCCTGGAATGCTCTCCCAGTGGAGAGCTCAAAGTAAGCTCAAGTGACAGCCTTTGGGATTTTGGCATTGCCTTTAACACTGCCCTGGGATTTAACCATCGTTACCATTTTCTTTCCTGACACAGCAAGAGCGAGTTATGTCGAATGGGTGCATCAGATCCGCCGACAAAAGGAAAGATGCAAGTTGGTGCTTCAGGTGGGATCACTAAATGGTGCACAACTGGTGAAATACACCGGCGACAGACACAAAATGCTGGAGTTACTCGGCGGGACAGGCAGCGTCTCTGGAGAGAAGCAATGGGTGACGTCTCGGGTCGCGACCCCTCCTTCGGACTGAGGGTCGGGGGGGGAGGGAGACACCGTGATATGGAGGGGTAAGGTGAGAAAATGAGACATCAAAGTTCAAAGGAAAATGTGGAATAGATCATTGTTGGCTTGGGGAAGGGGACAACAAAGCAAACAGAGATAACATTTAGTCAGGAGGACACTCAGACTGGTCAGAGAACTAGGATGCGGGAGGGTTGGAGAGGGAGGGAAAGCAAGGGTTACTTGAAGTTTGGAGAAGTCAATATTCATACCGCTGGGTTGAGTCAGTGAGGGTTGGAAACAACACCTCCAACATCATCTCTCTGAGCACCGGCTCCCCTCAGGGCTGTGTCCTGAGTCCACTGCTGTTTACCCTGATGACCCACGACTGTTGTGCCAGGTTTAGTACAAACCACATCATGAAGTACGCAGATGACACAACAGTGGTGTGGGCCTCATCCGGGACGACAATGAGCTGGCTTACAGGGAGGAGGTGAAACAACTGGGGGACTGGTGCAATACGGCCAACCTGATCCTGAATGTCGAAAAAACAAAGGAGGTCTTCGTCGACTTCAGGAAAAACCCACACCACTTCACATCAATGACAGCGATGTGGAGGTGGTCAGTAGCACTAAGTTCCTGGGGGTGCAGATCACTAACAGTCTGACCTGGTCAAATAACATCACAAAAATTGTTAAGAGAGTGCAGCGGCGGTTGCACTTTCTGCGCCGGATGCGAAGAGCTCACCTCCCCCATCCCGTCCTCACCACTTTCTACAGGGGCACCATAGAGAGTATTTTGACCAGCTGTATCTCTGTCTGGTTTGGGGACTGTAAAGCCTCCGACTGGAAGACCGTGCAGAGAGTGGTGAGGACGGCTGAAAAAAATCATCGGGACTTCTCTCCCCTCAATCGGGGATATTGCGACCAAACGTTGCGTGTCTAAGGCCAGCAGTATTATAAAGGACCCCGCACATCTCCATCACGGACTGTTCACTCTGCTGCCCTCAGGCAAACGATATTGTAGCATAAGGAGCAGAACATCAAGGTTCTGCAACAGCTTCTTCCCCCGAGCCATCAGACTCCCGAAAGCCATGTAATGGGCTGCCACCATTGTCTATTTTATCCTTTTATCCATTTTATCCTTTTATCCATTCTATCCTTCTGTTTATTATCGTGTTGCACCGGGAGCCAAATGCAACATAATTTCGTTTGGAATTGCATGTATCGATGTATTTCTAAATGACAATAAAGTTGGTTTGATTGATTGATTTGGGGGTTGTAAAGCTGCCCCAAGCGAAACATGAGGTGCTGCTCCTCCCATTGATGTCGGGCCTCACTCTGACAGTGGAGGAGGCCCAGGACAGAAGGTCATTGTGGGAATGGGAGGGAGAGTTAAAATGTTTAGCAACAGGGAGATCACGTAGGTTCAGGCGGACTGAGTGGAGGTGTTCAGCGAAACGATCGGCGAGCCTGCGCCAGGTCTCGCCGATATACAGTAGTCCACACCTAGAACTGCGGACACAGTAGATGAGGTTGGAAGAGGTGCAAGTGAACTTCTGCCTCACTTGAAGGACTGTCGAGGAGGAGCATATTTTATCTATTTATTTTTTTCCATCACTGGGTAACATAAGAGCTCAACTTATTACATATTTATTCTCTTTCCTTATGACAATTATGTTACTGGATTAGGATTTCGAACATCCGCAGTAATATTCCACAGATATTAGTTTACTTTAGTTTAGAGATACAGCATGGAAACAGGCCCTTCGGCCCACCAAGACCGCACCGACCAGTGATCCCCGCACTCTAAAGGGCCTGTCCCACTTGGGCGACCTAATCCGAGAGTTCTGGCGAGTTTGCCCTCGACTCATATTCGCAGCATGGTCGACACGAGGTCCTAGGAGGTCTTTGTAACTCTCCTTCGTGCTCGAAAGTAGTCCCCGTGTACGCGAGGCCTCAGCTAGGTCGTGGCGTATTTTTCAACATGTTGAAAAATGCCTGCGAGTAAAAAAATGGTCGCCGTGGAAAAATTGAGACTTTTTTCACTCGTAGGTTTAATCGTAGTAGGTCGGCGTGTTAGTCGTAGGTAATCGAGGGCGGTCGAAGGTAGTCGTAGATAGTCTTCCACATAGTCGAAGGAGGTCGTCTTCACTCTCCACTATTCAGTGTCCAATTTTCACGAAGCTAGTCGAAGCTAGTCTTCAACATGGTCGAAGGAGGTCGAAGGAGGCTTTCAACATGTCATTTTTTCAAACTCTCCTAAACTCTTCTAAACTCGCCAATTTGGTCGCCCAAGTGGAACAGCCCCTTTACACTACCCTACACACATGAGGGACAATTTGCAATTATCCCAAGCCAATGAACCAGCAAACCTGCACGTCTTTGGAGTGTGCGAGGAAAACTGGAGATCCCTGAGAAAACCCACGCAAAGTCACAGGGAGAACGTACAAACTCCGTACAGACAGCACCGGTCGTCAGGATCGAACCCAGGGCTCTGGCGCTGTGAGGCAGCAATTCTACCACTGCACCACAATATTCATTCCAATATCATCACAAACTAATTGAGTCCTTAAATTCAGTTAATTAAATAATACAAAACAATTCTATTATCAGATGAGGTAACCACAAGATTACTACTGCAAAATACCATTGGTGATCTAGAAATTCACAAACAGGACCTTTTTCTTAATGGTATTATGCACATAAATAATGTATTACTTTAGGAGAAGAACATGATTGCAATGATTTCCACGTTGAATTGTGCAACTTTAAAATGATCAAGAAAGGTTAGAGTGTAGAAACAAGGAACTGCAGATGCTGGTTTACCAAGGAAAGACACAAAATGCTGGAGTAACTCCACAGGACGGGCAGCATCCCTGGAGAACATGGATAGGTGAGAGGTTAACTGTGTCTCTTCATGCTTTTAAAGGGGATCCTTTAACAGTACCTTTGTCTCTGTTCTTGAATTCCCTACTCTGGGTAAAAGATTACGCATTTACTCTATCTATTCCTCTCACGATCTTGTACACCTCTGTGAGATCACCCCTCATCCTCATGCTCTCCAAGGAATAAAGTCCTAGTCTGCTCAACCTCTCCCTGTAGCTCAAGCCCTTGAGTCCTGGCAACATCCTCGTCAATTTTCGCTGCACCCTTTCCAGCTTAAAATGATGGGGAAACCAACTTGTCCTCACTCTCTTTGATCTACCACAGCAGTATGAAACAGTCCTCTGCGTTCAACGATGTTGTCTCACAACAGATCTATTTGTTCGAAATTATGTATCTGTAAGTGTTGAAACTCTTCAGAAACAGTTGAATTATATCCCACTGCTATCTATAGCCTCATGGCCTGGCCCATTAGCTTAGTTCAGTTTTGGTTTAGAGATACAGCATAGAGGCTTCGGCCCACCAAGTCCACACCGACCGGCAACCACCCTTACACTAGTTCAATCACCCATACACTATAATGAAGAGAGGCTCAATTAACCTACAAACCGGCATGTCTTTGGAATGTGGAAGGAAACCGGAGGGCCCAGAGAAAACCCACGCCGTCATAGAGAGAACTTGCAAACTTAGTCTCTGGCTCGGTAAGGCAGCAACTCTCCCGCTGTGCCACTTCCCAGGGATCTCCGATTTCCTCCCACACAGGTTTGTAGGTTAAATGACTTGGTATAATTGTAAATTGTCCCTCGCATGTAAGATAGCGATAGTGTGTGGGGCCCGAAGTTCCTGTTTCCGCACGGCATCTCTACATTAAACTTAACAGAACTAAATGAAACTAAACTCAACTAAAGTAACCAAACCTAAACTAAACTAACTGCGCCTCTAACCATGCTCTGCAAAGCAACTACAACCCTCGATTCACCCAGGTGAGTGGAAATGTATCCATGAAAAGCAATGCTAATTGAATCTAGCAGTTACTTCTCTTTTTCTCCACGTTAATTCAACACAAATGTGATGCAAGTGTCGTGAACAATGGTATCAGGTGTTAAAGAAAACTTTAAAAACCCACCACAAAGTTCGGATCAGTCAATCGTCAAATACAACGATCGCTGGGAGCAATCAGCTAGATTGCACTATCTTGCGCCTCCGGAGACTCTGGTTCGATCCCGACGACGGATGCTGTCTGTACGGAGTTTGCACGTTCTCCCCGTGACCGCAAGGGTTTTTTTTCTCCGAGTCCGCACCGACCAGTGATCCCCACACACAGAAGAGGCTGTCCCACTTGGGCGACCTAATCCGTGATTTCTGGCGAGTTTGCCCTCAACTCATACTCACAGCATGGTCGACACGAGGTCGTAGGAGGTCTTTGTAACTCTCCGTCATGCTCGAAAGTGGTCCCCGTGTACTCGAGCCCTCAGCTAGGTCGCAGCCTCTTCCGAGATCTTCTATTTCCTCTCACACTCCAAAGACGTGCAGGTTTGTAGGTTAATCGGCTTGGTAAATGTAAAAAATTGTCCTTTGTGTGTGCAGGATAGTGTTAATGTGCAGGGATCGATGGGTGCGGGCCCGGTGGGCCGAAGGGCCTGTTTCCGCGCTGTATCTCTAAACTAAATTAAACTAAAAATGGCCTTACAACATTTATAAATCATGCACCTCTGACAGACACATAGCAACAAACACAGCTCAATCCCACCCCTATAGCAGCTAAACAGATGTCCTGTTACCCTTTTGACATTTTATTTTTACCGTTGCCATTTGCCCTTTTTACACATGCAACACTTGCAATAACCAGGGACACTAAATTCTACAGTAATTCAGTGGGTCAGGCTGCAGATCTGGAGGACATTTCAGATGATATTCCAGGTTGGGACCCTTCTTCAGATAACCTACTCTTTGATGTGTAGGAAAGAACTGCAGATGCTGGTTTAAATCGAAGGTAGGCACAAAATGCTGGAGTAACTGGGCAGGACAGGTAGCATCTCTGGAGAGAAGAAATGGGTGACGTCACCCATTCCTTCTCTCCAGAGATGTTGCCAGTCTCGCTGAGTTATTCCAACATTTTGTGTCTACCTACTCTTTGACGTTTAGTTTGGGTTCCTCCAGGATCAGTTGGTTCAAGTTCTCATTGTAGACTTGATCCAAACATTGACAAATGTGTTAAATTTCAGAGATCAGGAATGAATGACTGAATTTGATATGAAGGCAGCATTTATCCTGTTGCAGCATCAAACAGCTCCAGTAAAACTGATAGTAATGGAAATCAGGCTAAGACAATAGACAATAGACAACAGGTGCAGGAGTAGGTCATCCGGCCCTTCGAGCCAGCACCGCCATTCAATGTGATTGTGGCTGATCATCCCCAATCAGTACCCCGTTCCTGCCTTCTCCCCCTGACTCCTCTATTTTTAAGAGCCCTATCTAGCTCTCTCTTGAAAGCATCCAAAGAACCCGCCTCCACTGCCCTCTGAGGCAGAGACCTCACTGAACGGATTTCATACATGCATGCTTGTAATGGACCTGTCCCACTTAGATGATTTTTCAGCAGACTGTCGGCGACTGTCAAGTTGCTGGCAGTCGCCTGGAAAACCAGGAACTGGAACGGCGACTGTCAGAGTGGAACACACACACATATCGCAAAGGCGGGGACCAGGGCCAACGGGGGAGCGCTGTCTGAGTGAAATTCACATGATGCCAAGCCAAGGTGATACAGACACACACCGCGATGAACAGGGAGGTTGGCGCTGTAATTAAGACGGCTAAAGCACAGTGTATGGTAAGTCCTTTAAAAGAAAGGGGGGGGGGAGAAGGGGGGGGAGAGAAGGGGGGGGAGAGAAGGGGGGGGAGAGAAGGGGGGGGAGAGAAGGGGGGGAGAGAAGGGGGAAGAGAAGGGGGGGGAAGAGAAGGGGGGGGAGAGAAGGGGGGGGAGAGAAGGGGGAGGAAGAGAAGGGGGGGAAAGAAGGGGGGGGAGAAGGGGGGGAGAGAAGGGGGGGAGAGAAGGGGGAGGGAGAAGGGGGGGGAGAGAAGGGGGGGAGAAGGGGGGGAGAGAAGGGGGGGAGAGAAGGGGGGGAGAGAAGGGGGGGAGAAGGGGGAGAGAAGGGGGGGAGAGAGAAGGGGGGGAGAGAAGGGGAGGGTAGAGAAGGGGGGGAGACAACTTAAGAAGCCAGACAACTTTTAATAAGCCAGAGATACACATCTGTGAAGTTCGGCGGGCATTTAACATTACCGGTCGGTTATCCTCGGTTCTGAAAACTCCTGCTTACGCTTTTTTCCCCCAATGAGCCAATGAAAATGCCCGGTCAACAAAGGCGATTAACTAAAACTACCCACGACTACCTCGACTACCCATAACTACATGGCGACCCCCCTACGACTTAAGGATTAGCAATTTTCTCCATGGCGACCAATTTTTGGTCGCAGAAAATTTTCAACATGTTGGAAAATTTGCGGCGACCATACTGAGGCCGCGACTAGTTCCCAGAATGCGGGAACTCCTCGTGAACACGAAGGAGACTCACCAGAGACCATCAGCGAACATGTGGCGGCCACGTGGCGCGCGCAGAGTCTCCTGCTCTCGCCTAAAGTGGGACAGGCCCATAACTGTGGAGGGCAATCATGTGGGTATTCCTATAAACTCTTGGCAGGAATTCCACAGGAATGTCTTCAGCCCACCAATTGTCACCAAATTCATCAATGACCATGGGTGGCACGGTGGCGCAGCGGTAGAGTCGCTGCCTCACAGCGTCAGAGACCCAGGTTGGATCCTGACTACGGGCGCTGTCTGTACCGTATGGGTCTTCTCCGGGTGCTCCTGTTTCCTCCCGCACCCCAAAGATGTGCAGGTTTGTAGGCCAATTGGCTTGGTAAAATTGTAAATTGTCCCTAGTGTGTGTAGGACAGTGTGCGTGTACGGGGATCGCTGGTCGGCCCAGACTCGGTGGGCTGAAGGGCCTGCTTCCGCTCTGTATCTCTAAACGGAACTAAACTAAACTCATCAGGCCTGAAAGAAGATGTCTGCTGATGATTTCAGAATGCTCAGTTCATTTGCAACCCTTGGAAGATGAAGCACTGTGTCTCCACGTGCATCACGACAAGGATGGATGAACGGATGAATGGAAGTTTTTGTTTGTGCCTTCAAGTGCCACATGATGACAACCTCCAACAAGAGGAAATCTAAACACCTTCGCTTGGCATGCAACGACAGCAGCATTATCATCACTGAATGTCACACCATAAACACCTTGGAGGCATTGTTGATAGAAACTTAAATGGCACTAAGAGGCCAGCCACTAAATATGCAGGAAGGAACTGCAAATGATGGTTTACACTGGCGAAGATAGACACAAAATGCTGCCGTAACTCAGCGGGACAGGCAGCAACTCTGGAAAAAAAATGAATGGGTGATATTTTGGATCTGATGAAAGGTTCGATCCAAAACGTCACCTATTATTTTTCTTCAGAGATGCTGCCTAGACTCGTTGGGTTTTGCCAGCATTTTGTGTCTATCTCCAGCCACTAAATAGTATGTTGGTCCTGTTTCCCAGAACATTTCCACCATTTAGACCATGAGACATAGGAGCAGAATTAGGCCATTCGGCCCATCGGGTCTGTTCCGCCATTCTATCAAGGCTGACCTATTTTTCTCTCTCAACTCTCGCCTGCTCACTGTAACCTTTGATGCCTTAACTAATCAGGAACCTATTCATTAACCGGTTTAAAAAGTGCACAATAACTTGGCCTCCAAAGCCGTCTGTGGCAATGACTTCTGGTTAAAGAAATTCCTCCTCATCTTCATTCTAAAGGTATGTAAATGGCTCGATTGCAATCATGTATTGTCTTTCTGCTGACTGGATAGCACGCAACAAAAGCTTTTCACTGTTCCCCAGTACATGTGACAATAAACTGAACTAAACTAAACTAAAGACTGTCACATGAGAAAAGATTGAAAAGACTAGGCTTGTATTCACTGGAATTCAGAAGGATGAGGGGGGATCTTATAGAAACGTATAAAATTATAAAAGGACTGGACAAGCTAAATGCAGGAAAAATGTTCCCAATGTTGGGTGAGTCTAGAACCAGGGGCCACAGTCTTAGAATAAAGGGGAGGTCATTTAAGACTGAGGTGAGAAAAAACATTTTTACCCAGAGAGTTGTGAATTTATGGAATTCCCTGCCACAGAGGGCAGTGGAGGCCAAATCACTGGATGGATTTAAGAGAGAGTTGGATAGAGCTCTCGGGGCTAGTGGAGTCAAGAGATATGGGGAGAAGGCAGGCACGGGTTATTGATAGCGGACGATCAGCCATGATCACAATGAATGGCGGTGCTGGCTCGAAGGGCCGAATGGCCTCCTCCTGCAGCTATTTTCTATGTTTCTATGTTTCTAAACTAAACTAGATATCTTTTTATTCTGAATCTGTCTCTGGTCTTAGACTCTCACCACTGGAAAACATCCTCTCCACGTCCATTCTCTCTAGGCCTTTGCAAAGCCTAAGCCAATAACAGGAAGTCATATTGTAGGAAGGAACTGCAGATGCTGGTTTAAACCGAAGATAGACACAAAATGCTGGAGTAACTGGATAGAAGGAATGGGCGATGTTTCGGGTCGAGACCCTTCTTCAGACTCTGCAGAACTCTCATCGGAGAGAGGAGGAGAAGTTCTTCAGAAGGAGGACTTCTTGTCTGTCCTGCTGAGTTACTCCAGCATTTTGAGTCTATTGGAAGTGATATTCTCCATTGTGCTGGGTGAACACAGCTCCAGGGAGCTAAGAGGTTGCACACCATTCTGGATAATAAAAAAAGAATGTCCTGAACGGCACTCCATTTTCCACCACAAACATTCACTCCCTCCGCAACTAGTCCACCACTTTCTGCAAACAGTAAGATACCCTGGAGTAACTCATCAAGGTATCTCCAAAGCTACAGCTTTTGTCACCTGGCAAGTAAAGGACACCAGTTCATAAATTCATGTGATAGCAGAATTAGGCCATTCATGTTCACTCTGCCATTCAATCATTGCTGATCTATTTTCCCCTCTCAGCCCCATGTGCCTGCCTTCTCCCCGTTACCACTTAACACGTGTACTGATCAAGAATCTATCTATCTCCAGACGCGAACACCACAGTCTCCAACCTCTCTTCTCCATCTTGTCATGCACCAACCTGAGTTAGAGATATATTGCTGACCCTTTGACATTTTTTGGTCAAAATCTCAGCTATCTCCAATAGAAGTCAACACTTCTAGTACATGCAGAAAACTGCAAATGTGCAACAAGGAAGGTCACCCACAGCTTGTCAAGAGCAATTGGGGATGTCCAATAATTACTGACTTTTCAATGATGTCCACATATTATGAATAATTGAAGTAAAAAATGCCTCAGGCTTTCTTGCCAATCACCTTATATTTATGTTCTCTGGTAAACAATCCTCTACCCACTACCCAAGCAATTCTTTCTTATTATCACCATACATGTGCACCTCAATCAAATTCGCCTTGTTTCCTTTCTGTTCTATGAGAACCACTCCAGTGTTTCAAATCTTGTCATAATTGGTCCAAACTCCTCAATAAGTTCCAGTATTTATTGCACACAATAGTACACAATTTAAAAAAAAAAAAAATGTTGATCCCGATTACGGGTGCTGTCTGTACGGAATTTGTTCGTTATCCTCGTGACTGTGTGCGTTTTCTCCGAGATCTTCGGTTTCCTCCCACATTCCAAAGACGTACAGGTTTACCGGATAATTGGCTTGGTAAATGTAAAAAAAAATTGTCCCTCGTGGGCACAGGATAGTGTTAATGTGCGGGGATCGCTGGTCGGCGCGGACCTGATGGGCCGAAGGGCCTGTTTCCGTGCTGTATCTCTACACTAAACTAAATTAAATCCCAGTAAATTTCTGCACCTTCTCCAAGGCCTCCGAGTTTAGCTTATTGTCACGTGTACCTAGGTACAGTGAAATGCTTTTCATTAGCCTGATTCCTACTCATACTATTTTCCTACTCTTCCTACTATGCTGAGAGTATGGAGCAGCTGGGCTTGTACACTCTGGTGTTTAGAAGGATGAGAGGGGATCTGATTGAAACATATAAGATTGTTAAGGGTTTGGACACGCTAGAGGCAGGAAACATGTTCCCAATGTTGGGGGAGTCCAAAACCAGGGGCCACAGTTTAAGAATAAGGGGTAAGCCATTTCGAACGGAGACGAGGAAACACTTTTTCTCACAGAGAGTGGTGAGTCTGTGGAATTCTCTGCCTCAGAGGGCGGTGGAGGCCGGTTCTCTGGATACTTTCAAGAGAGAGCTAGATAGGGCTCTTAAAGATAGCGGAGTCAGGGGATATGGGGAGAAGGCAGGAACGGGGTACTGATTGGGGATGATCAGCCATGAGCACATTGAATGGCGGTGCTGGCTCGAAGGGCCGAATGGCCTACTCCTGCACCTATTGTCTATTGTCTGTTATCTAAGCCTGATTCTGAAAGTAATACTCCAGCAGATGTATGTTTTAAACGGGTTTGGCAACAATATGTTGTTGCCGTTGTCGGTAATTCAATGTCGCTAAGGGCACTCAAGGAAGGTTCAGACCAAACATGTTGCCAACAGGGAGAAGTCCCCAACCTAGACCCTAGGAAGGTCAAGGAATATAAAGGACATGAACCTTTCTGTCCTGGGTCTCCTCCACTGCAGAGTGACGCCACACGCAACTGGAGAGACAGCACCTCATATTTCGCTTGGGCAGCTTATAACCCAGCCGTACGATATTGATTTCTCTAATTTCAAATAACCCTTGCATCCTCCCCACTCCTTCTGCCTCTCCACCACCCTTGTCATCCTGCCAGTTCCACTGTTCACATCCAGATATCCCTCTTCCACAGCCAACAATGGACCATTGTTGGCTCCACATTTCCTTGGTCATCGATGCCGGCTCTGTTTGGCCTCAACCTTTTCACACCTCTAGATTCCCTCCCTCATGACTCTCATCTGAAGAAGGGTCTCAACCCGAAATCTCACTTATTCCTTTTCTCCAGAGATGCTGCCTGACCCGCTGAGTTACTCCAGCATTTTGTGTCTATCTTCCATGACATATGCCACATTGCTGAAAGCATTAGGGAATATAGAAGGACAAGAGCGATTATTTTTTCTAACAGTAGAGTGTAAGAAGTCAAGGGCCTGTCCCACTGTACGAGCTAATTCAAGAGTTCTCCCGAGTTTCCCCTGATTCGAACTCGGAGAATTACGGTAATAGTCGCTCGTAGGCACTCGGGGCTCTCGTGGACATTTTTCAACATGTTGAAAAATCTTCACGAGTCTTCACGAGATTACCGCGTTACTCGAGTACCTGCCGTTAGCGTTACGAGCCGCTAAGAGACGGAGCTCCGACGTACCGGCAACGTACATTCTACGTGCTTACCACGAGTCTGATTTTTTTAAAAACTCGGGACAGCTCTTGAATTACCTCGTACAGTGGGACAGCCCCTTGATGGTGGCATGTAAAATCAGAGAAGAGGCTCAGATTTTTGTTATGCTTCCTTGAAAGGGAAACAAATTTTTTTGTTTTTAAGTCCAGTACCTATTAGAGACCTCTGTGCATCCACATGAACGTGCAGGAACTGGAGGAATATGGATCGCATGCACGCAGGGAAGATTAGTTTAGCTTGGCGGCAAGTTTGGCACGGATATTGTTTGCTGACGAGCCTATTCCTGTGCTGTACTGTTCTTTGCTCTCTGCAGCCTCGGTGGAAGCAGAAGACCTTTACAATTCTTTTTTTTTGTTTTTTTTTGTAAAATATTTTTATTAGAAGTAAATACATATTAAGAAGAAATAATATAAAATCGAAAAAAAAGAAAACATATTATTCGTCACATACATTCTTAATATTTTTAAAATTTACGGTCATTCTTATTTATACCTCTATATTTTTACAATTCTAAATGAATACTCTTCACTCGTCTTTATGAGTGGGAGAAATGCTGCAGACATTTACATTAAGGAGAAGAATATAAAGTAGAGGAGATGATAAAAATAGAGATCGGATAAATCACCTGTCCTGAATAAATTGTATCAGTTGAGTTCATTGCCACGTGTACTGAGGTACAGTGAAAAGCCTTTGTTGCGTGCCATCCAGTCAGCAGAAAGACAAAACATGATTGCAATCGCGCAATTTGAATGTACAGATGCGTGATAAGGGAACAACGTTTAGTGCAAGGTGAAGCAAGTAAAGTCCGATCTGAGGGTCACCGATGAGGTAGATAGTAGTTCAGGACTGCTCTCTTGTTGTAGGTTAGATGATTCAGTTGCCTGATTCCAACTGGGAAGAAACTGTCCCTGAATCTGGAGTCTGAAGAAGAGTCTCGACCCGAAACGTCGCCTATTTCCTTCGCTCCTCACCCGCTGAGTTTCTCCAGCATTTCTGTCTACCCTGAATCTGGAGGTGTGCGTTTTCACACTTCTATACCTTTAGCACGATGATGGGAGAGGGGAGAAGAGGGAATGGCCAGGGTGCGACTCATACTAGATCATGCTGCTTGCTTTGCCGAGCAGGCCTTTAAAAGAAACAGGGGAGGAAATAGTATGGACCTCGAATATCATTTTCTTAACCTCTTAGGCTGCTGACATGGAGAACTAAAATCTGCCATTGTGCCATTGTTGTTTAAAACAGAGAGAGGGATGGACTGAGCAACTAAGTCAGTAATTATTGGAAAATGTTCTGAGGAACAGCATAAAAGCATTTAAAGTGACGCAAGTTAATCAAGATCCGTCAACATGCCTGGCAAATTTGATTGATAAAAAAAAATGATATTAAGGAGGCTTGCTGCAGAAGTCAGAGGGTGGTGAATCTGTGGAATTCTTTGCCACAGAAGGCCGTGGAGGCCAAGGCAATGGATATTTCTGAGGCAGAGATAGATAGATTGTTGATTAGTACGGTTGTCAGGGGTTATGGGGAGAAGGCAGGAGAATGGGATTGAGATGGATCAGCCATGATTGAATGGCGGTGTAAACATGATGGGCCGAATGGCCCAATTCTGCTCCTATCTGACGACCCAACACCAAAATGATCAGGAAAATCATAACACACAAGGAGCTTGCTGGCTTAGTGGGGAAAAAGCAAAATCTAGTTGTAATTAAGAAATTTAGTAACAGCAGAGCTGCATGCAGTGTGGTTCACAGGGCACATTGGAACACTGTTTATCTTACTGTGTGAGAAGGAACTGCCGATGCTGGTTTAAATGGACGATAGACACAAAATGCTGGAGTAACTCAGCAGGACAGGCAGCACCTCTGGAGAGAAGGAATGGGTGACACTTCGGGTCGAGACCATTCTTCAGATGGTTTATCTTACTGCTTATTTCTTGTTCTTTATATGATAATTTGGATTCAAATGTAGATCACGATTAAGAAGTTGCAAATGGTAATGAAACTGGCAATATGGCGGATATTGAGGAAGAACCATCTCAATTAATTGATTAGATAGGTTCAAAAGTGGCAAATGGAATTCCATGCGGGAAACCATGAGAGAGGTGGCGCAGAGGTAGAGCCGCTGCCTGACAGCGCCAGAGACCCGGGTTCCATCCCCACTACGGGTGCTGTCTGTACAGAGTTTGTACGTTCTCCCCGTGGCAGCGTGGATTTTCTATGGATGCTCCGGTTTCCTCCAACATTCCAAAAATGTACAGGTTTGCAGGTTCATTGGCTTCGGTAGACAATTGTAAATTGCCCCCCGTGTGTAGGATAGTGCTGGTGTGTGTGCGGGGATCGCTGGTCGGCGCGGACTCGGTGGGCCGAAGGGCCTGTTTCCGCGCTGCATCTGCAAACCAAACCAAAGTAATGTATTTGTAAGCAGCAAACACATTAAGGAAGCATATGATAAACTTGAAGACACCCATCAAGGAACATATGATGAATACCCAAGAGTCCAGGAAGATTTTCTACAATCTTGCAATACATGAGGGATAGTATAGATGGACACTTAATGTTTGGCTTGGACTTAGTGGGCCGAAGGGCCTGTTTCTGCGCTGCATCAAACCCCTGTCCCACCGTACCAGTTCATTCCAAACGTTCTCCCGAGTTTGCCCTGATTCGAACTCGGAGATTTACGGTAATGGCCACTCGTCGGTACTCGGGGCTCTCGTGGACATTTTTCACCGTGTTGAAAAATCTTCACGCGTCTTCCCGTGCTTACCTGCCGTTAGCGAGTCTTCCCGAGTACCTGCCGTTAGCACTAAGAGACGTCCCCGAGCTCCGACGTACCCGCTACGTTCATTCTCCGTGCTTACCACGAGTTTGATTTTTTTTTTAAACTCAGGAGAGCTCTTGGAAAGAACTCGCACCGTGGGACAGGGCTATTAGTCTATGACTTAAAATATGACTTAATAACTGATGAAGTGGTTTGGAAGTATACTTGCAGAATGCTTGCTTTTAAGGCATTATGGTATGGTATGGTACTTTATTTGTCACGTACCGAGGTACAGTGTAATTCATTTTTGTGTACAGTTCAGTACAAGTATCACTATACATAAGCCCTTAGATACATCTTAGATAAGCATCTCAGATACAGTACAAGTGTATAGCAGTAGTACACTGAGACTGTGTACAGAGTCGCCAGTTTGGTGCCATTTTCAAGTGCCAGTTGTTGTAAGCGCAGGGATCTTGACCTGACCATGAAGGCCCGTTGCCATGGCGGCGTTGCAGGGTCGGCCTGGCCAAGCGTAGCCGTGGTGTCCTCCGCTGCTGCGCCACCGCTGTTTGGCCGCGTGCGGTCCACATGCTCGGCCTCTTGGAGCGGGGCCCGGTCCAGCCGAGCCCCAGGCTGCTGCAGGGCCTCCAGCGGCCCACTCCCCCGTCGAGGCCGTGCACTGCCTCCCGCAGCCGGTCTGCTCTCCGGCCCTCCGTCCAACTCCTTCCACTCTTGGCGGCTGAGCTGGCCCTCCAGGTGGGTACCCGGTCTACGGCACTGGTCCTCTGTCGGCAGCGGGCAGACTTGTCAAGACATCAGGGTAGACATGTCAGGCTGAATGTATAAAACACTGGTTAGGATACAGCCAGAGTGCAAAGTACAGCTCTAGTCACCACTTTGCAGAAAGGATATTACATTAGGGACAGTGCAAAGCAGACCTACAACATTGCTACAAGGATTGGACAAACATAATTATGAGAACAGATGACTAAGCTGATGTAAACAGAAATTGCCTATTCCCTTGGCAGGCAATCAATAAATAGAAACATACGTTTAAGTTATTGGCAGAAGACTGAGAGTGATTGTTTTGGCACCTGAAGAGAAAAGGGTTCTGGAGTCAACTGTCTGCAAGGCGAGTAGCAGAAACGGCCACCATGCACCTAGATAAGGTACGGGGTAGCCCACCAAGACTTGAGAAGTGAGAGTAATTTGCTTCAATTTTGGCCGGTGAGTTCACGATGGAAGAAGCAGCCACCTACACTGTAAATTTCTATGATTCCATAATTTTGAAATATATATATATGTCTCAGTTTAGTTTTGTTTAATTTAGAGATACATCGAGGAAACAGGTCCTTCGGCCCACCGGGTCCGTGCCGACCAGCAATCCCCCACAATCCTACACGCACTGGGGACAATTCACAATCTTGCCAAGCCAATTAGCCAAAAACCTACCTTTCCAAATGATATCGATTTTGCAGAACTTTCTCAGGCAAACATATTTTCATCTCATGGGTCAAAGTCCGATAAGCAGGGTGCCTTAATTCTAATAGTGCTAAACCTTGACGGTTCTAATCTTGGCTCTGATCACTAGAGTGAATCTATAAGCTTTGTTCGCAGTTATTCAGAAGGTTTACTGTAAACTGTCACTTGACTGTGCAGTTTTTTGAAGATATGACCAACAAAGGTTGATGAGGGCAGAGCCGAACACGTTGTATACATGTATTTCAGCAAGGCATTTGACAAGGTGGGCTGCTCTGGAAGGTTAGATCTTCTTTGCACCCTTTCCAACCTAATGACTGTCTTTCCAAAAGCAGGATAACCAAAAACTGAGGACAATACTCCAGATGCAGCCTCACCGTCGACTAGTACAACTGCAAGGTAATATCCAACTCCAATACTCAGTCCCCTGAGTGATGAAGGCCAGCATACCAAACGCCTTCAGCCCATCCTCTCTCTGCCTGTGACGCCACTTTCAGGGAAGTACGTATTTGTGCTCCCAGCTGTAACACTTCGTAGGGCCCACGGCTCACTGTGAGTGTCATACCCTGGTTTGACTTCAACAAAATGCAACACCTTGCATTTATCTGAATTAAACGCTTTTTGCCATGCCTCGGCCCACGTTACCTAGCTGATGTGTAGCATTTTCTATTTTCATTTTAGATTTCAGCACCTGCAGGTTTTTTTTTTGCCTTTTGTCTGCAACCATGGAAACTGCTGACTTAGCCATTCCAATGAATGCACAAAGGCTTTTGTCAAATAAGAAGCGATAATTTACTCATTTTCATTAGTCTACAACTCATATCCGATGTGATGATACTCGTACGGCAGTGACTTGTACCACTGCAGAGTTGAGATTGGCCTTTGCAGTGTGTGAAATAGTAGAAGGGTTATTGGCTCAGAATAGGCAGCACTCACTTTGCATTTGTTTGAGATCTTCCAGTGATGTAAAGACATCAAACATTCATTGATCCCTCTATGGTCTTTTCATGCTTCCAATGGAGCAGTAGAGGTACTTGGAGAAAAGGAATAGTTGTCGTTTTGAGCCTCGACCAGAAACGTCACCTATTTCCTTTCTCCCAGAGATGCTGCCTGACCAGCTAAGTTACTCCAGCTGTTTGTGTCTATCTTCGGATTAACCCTGCATCTGCAGTTCCTTCCTACACAGTGGGGGTAACTGTATGTGCATTAAATGAAGTTTTGAAGTAGCAATTGTTTCAGCTTCTGACTTCATAACAAATAAACAGTTGGATAATGTTTAAAAATTGACTCTGAATTCTTTCAGTTGTAATTGCATTCTCACCTTTGCACATAATTCTGTTTAATTCACCCTAACTTTAGGGGAGGAAAGTTGAGCGGAGGCAATTTAAGCAGAAGGCAATGACAACAAGCAAAGAATGGACAAAGGAAAAGTTAAACATCACCAAACTATTGAGCAAATTCAAAACTCATCAATGGGATCTGATGGTGCAGAACAAATTAGTAGCCTGGAAAGGTATCGGGTATGTATGTACAGCAACAAAGATCTGATGTCGAAATATAGAAACATAGAAAATAGGTGCAGGAGGAGGCCATTCGGCCCTTCGAGCCAGCACCGCCATTCATTGTGATCATGACTGATCGTCCCCAATCAATGACCCGTGCCTGCCTTCTCCCCATATCCCTTGACTCCACTAGCCCCTAGAGCTCTATCCAACTCTCTCTTAAATCCATCCAGTGACTTGGCCTCCACTGCCCTCTGTGGCAGAGAATTCCATAAATTCACAACTCTCTGGGTGAAAAAGTTTTTTCTCACCTCGTTCTTAAATGACCTCCCCTTTATTCTAAGACTGTGGCCCCTGGTTCTGGACTCGCCCCACATTGGGAACATTTTTCCTGCATCTAGCTTGTCCAGTCCTTTTATAATTTCACATAAGTTTCTATAAGATCCTCCCCCCCCCCCCCCCCCCATCCTTCAAAACTCCAGTGAATACAAGCCTAGTCTTTTCAATCTTTCCTCATATGACAGTCCCGCCATCCCAGGGATCAATCTCGTGAACCTACGCAGCACTGCCTCAATCACAAAGATGTCCTTCCTCAAATTAGGAGACCAAAACTGTACGCAATACTCCAGATGTGGTCTCACCAGAGCCCTATACAACTGCAGAAGAACCTCTTTACTACTATACTGAGATCCTCTTGTTATGAAGGCCAACATTCCATTAGCTTTCTTCACTGCCTGCTGTACCTGCACGCCAACTTTCAGTGACCGGTGTACAAGGACACCCAGGTCTCGCTGTACCTCCCCCTTACCTAACTCAACCCCATTGAGATAATAATCTGCCCCCTTGTTTTTACCGCCATGTATTCATGATCGCAGCAGAACACATACCCAAAGATACTGAAGAGGAATCCATTTCCGATATGAACATAACATCTTTCTACCAGCTAAAACCCTGCAGTCAGCCTGGAGGTGGGGAAATTGAAGCAGAGGGCTGCAGAAGGTTCCAGAAAGCAAAACTAGAAATATCCATGTGCTGGTGTAGTTACATTGAGTTCAATAATTCCTTTGTCCCTCTCCAGAAAAAATAGGCAAAAATGTATTTGACAAAAGCAGCCAGCACTCAGATGTTATTCCTTAGGTATTTTAACACAGTTGGCCAATGCACATCTTGACACTTTAGACATTTTTCTGCCAGCATCAACTGTACTGGTTTCTAGCCCATTATTCAGTTAAGGGCCTGTCCCACTGTATGAGGTAATTCAAGAGCTCTCCCGGGTTTACAAAAAAAATTAAACTCATGGTACGCGCGTAGAATGTATGTAGCCGGTACGTCGGAGCTCAGGACGTCTCTTAGTGGCTCGTAATGCTAACGGCAGGTACTCCGGGAAACGCGGTAAGCTCGGGAAGACTCGTGAAGATTTTTCAACATGTTGAAAAATGTCCACGAGAGCCCCGAGTACCTGCGAGCGGCGATTACCGTAAATCTCCGAGTTCGAATCAGGGGCATGCGGGAGAACTCTTGAATTGGCTCGTACAGTGGGACACCCCCTTTAGCCGGTTGGAAGGTCATATTCCACCAATAAGATTTAATAGGAACCGGAGGGGCAACCTTTTCACACAGAGGGTGGTGGGCACATGGAATGAGCTGCCAGAGGAGGTAGTGAGGCAGGTTCTATAAGAACAATTAAAAGATACTTGGACAAGTTCAGAGGGCTAGGAAAGGTTTAGAGGGATATGGGCCGAATGCAGGGAAATGGGACTAGTAAGATTGTTAAGGGTGTGGACACGCTAGAGGCAGGAAACATGTTCCCGATGTTGGGGGAGTCCAGAACCAGGGGCCACAGTTTAAGAATAAGATGTAAGCCATTTAGAACGGAGACGAGAAAACACTTTTTCTCACAGAGAGTGGTGAGTCTGTGGAATTCTCTGCCTCAGAGGGCGGTGGAGGCAGGTTCTCTGGATGCTTTCAAGAGAGAGCTAGATAGGGCTCTTAAAAATAGCGGAGTCAGGGGATACGGGGAGAAGGCAGGAACAGAAGACAGACTGATTGTGGATGATCAGCCATGATCACGTTGAATGGCGGTGCTGGCTCGAAGGGCCGAATGGCCTACTCCTGCATCTATTGTCTATTTAGTTTGCGTGGAAACAGGCCCCTCGACCCGCCAAGTACACTCCGACCCGTACACTAGCACTATCCTACACATTAGGGAGAATTTACAGAAGCCAATTCAAACCTGCACATCTTTAGAAAGTCGGAGGAAACTAGAGCAACCAGAGAAAACCCATATAGTCACGGGGAGAATGTATAAACTCTGTACAGACAGACACGAGGTTAGGATTGAACCCGGGTGTCTGACACTACTGCTGCGCCACTGTGCAGGCCCTTGTTATTAATGTTTTATCATGTTCAAAATGCTTTATGCATTCAGATAAAGAGCCTTGAATCTGACCAGCATTACCTTATACCACTGCACCATTTTGATTATACGCTGGGGCAAGATGGGGCATCTTGGTCAGCATGGATGGGCTGAAGGGCCAGAACTACAGAACAGCAGTGAGTTGAGCCCTGGGGCTATGTGTTTCTCTTTTTCAAGGAGCTAATACGATCCCAGAGACTGGAACACGTGTAAGGAGGTCAGAACATGTACAGAACCAGTTAACATAGCAAAACGTTTGCAGTTGTATCTACCTGTGAACTGAAAGTGTTTGCACACTTGTTTTCAAGAAGATATTTTGAGCTGTGCTCAAAAGAAAAAATGTCTGAATTACTAAAAATACAGAAAAAAGCTAGAAATACTCAGCAGGTCAGATTGCAGTGGAGGTTGAAATAGTTAACATTCCAATTCAATGACATAGGGCAGCAAAGTGACATAGAGATTAGTGTTGCTATCTCATAACTCCAGTGACCTGGGTTCAGTCCTAACCTTAGCTGCTAACACACGAGGGTTTCCCCTGGGTCCCTCTGTGCCCTTCTAGGTTAATTTGCCTCTGCATTCAAGAGAGAGTTAGATATAGCTCTTAGGGCTAATGGAATCAAGGGATATGGGGAGAAAGCAGGAACGGGATACTGATTTTGGATGATCAGCCATGATCATATTGAATGGCGGTGCTGGCTCGAAGTGCCGAATGGCCTGCTCCTATTGTCTATGTTTCTATCCCTTGTGTCAGTAAGTGGCAGAAGGGTCAGTTGGATAGTTGATAACCATGTGAGAAGGGATATGTTACGGGGAAATAAGTGGGCGATATGCTGCATAGACTTTTGTGTTGTAAGAATAAATGCAAGGAGCATTTACATGTCCTACAGGCTTTTAGTTACAGGAGAAGGGGGTGGGGTAAATTAGACATGGGATATATTAACATCATCAGGTGTACAAATCAAGAAAGCACCTAAATGGGGATACATGGAACTGCATGGATGATCAGCCATGATCATATTGAATGGCAGTGCTGGCTCGAAGGGCCGAATGGCCTACACCTGCACCTATTGTCTATTGTCTATTGCAGATGCTAGAATCTTGAGCAAAACACAAAGTACCAAGGGAATTCAAGGGGTCAGATAGTGTAGGTCAGTCAGCATTAGGTGACCTGACCCATGTCATGTTTTACTGCATACCGCTGTACATTCAAACAGTCATCTGGGTGAGTGTCTCATATTATCTAGTCAGTTCGTCCAGCCTCCTGTTAGATTCGTCGTTGAGCTTGAGCTTACAGCCCCGATGTATTTGAGCTCGGTGTGTTTTCTAAAATAAGCAACTTATACTCATGTACGGATTCTGAGTTATTACACGTTCCTTTTGGTGGCATCTCAGTTTAGTTTAGTTTAGAGGTACAAAGTGAAAGCAGGCCCATCGGCCCACCGAGTCCGTGCCGACCAACGACCACCCGTGTCCTGTCCTACACTCTGGCGACAGTTAACAGAAGCCAACTAACCTACACGTCTTTGGAATGTGGGAAGAAGCCAGAGCACCTGGTGAAAACCCACTCAGTCACAGGGAGGAAGCACAAGCTCCGTACAGAGTCAGGATGGACCCCAGGTCTGTGGCTCTGTAAGGGGGCCACTACTGTGCCGCTGCACCACCATACCACGTCTGTGGAGGGAACAGTTGAAACCCTTCTTCAGACTGATTCAAACGCGAACCATTTGTCCTCCCCTAACTGATCTTCGACCAGAATAAATACTACGGCCCTCTTTTGTAGTTCCTGGTGTTCTAAACTTATTATGATAGTTAGAAATGTGAAGCTCCTCCCGGCCTGTACACAGCCCAACTTCAAATACATAACAGTCTTATTAAAGGACAAAACAGGTTTGAGAGGCTCTGTAGACTACTCCTGTGTCTTGAATTTTGTTGTTATTCTCGTGACATTCTTAAGGTGACTGACACGGTAAATGTTCAACTGGGGAATTCCAGAACTATTAGAGCTTCAAAAGAAGGCATTTTAGGTCTGTCAAAGGAGACATTTAGATATATTCAACAATTGATGCATCTCTGGGTTCCGAGTGGAATAACCTTTAGGAGGATAATCATGGAATGTTAAGCTGAAGAAGATAATTAGCCATGGTCCTTTTGAAAGACAAAGAAGACTCAAGTATCCATATCATCCTTTCAGACTTCTAATTCTATTGTGCTTCTCTTATTTGTCTTCTTACATTCTTGGCTGGTATTCAACTTCTCTGTTTTGGATGTTGTCAAGGTAATTGTTCATAAATGATAGGAGCAGAATTAGGCCCATCAGGTCTACTCCACCATTCAATCATAGCTGCTCTATCTCTCCCTCCAAACCCCATTCTCCTGCCTTCTCCCCATCACTCCTGAGGCCCAAAATAATCAAGAATCTATCTATCTCTGCCTTTGACTTGGCCTCCACAGCTGTCTGTGGCAATGAATTCCACAGATTCACCACCCTCTCACTGAAGACATTCCTCCTCAGCTCCCTCCTCAAGGAAAGTCCTTTAATTCTGAGGGTGTGATCCTAGACTCTCCCAATAATGGAAACATCCTCTCCACATCCATTATCCAGGTCCTCTAACCTCTCCAGTGGTCAGACTATTTGAAAACAATCAAGAGACTTCCCTTGGTGTTCTTGACACCAATTATCCCTCAACCACATTCATTAAAACAGCTCGGTTGATCATTTATTTCAACACTAAGCCTCGTGATTCTGCTGCATAGAAATAAGCGAGTTCGGTATTCCGACTGCGCATGCCCAGGTCATAGGTCACTCGCGATAAACATTCTCGGCAGCTGTGCTGCTGCGTGTGTGCAGGGCTGCGTTTCGTCCGTGGTCAGGGTCGGGTATGGGCCTCCAGTGCTGCGGGCGCTGTTGAGTTGCAGCTGGGCCATCCCCGTCCCCGTCCCCTCCCGAGTAGCCCATCCCTTTTCGGGGCCAGCCAGAGGTGTCCAGGGTGGACCCAGGCTGGCGGGGCGTTGGCCTGGGGTAGCCCCAGGCTTGCAGCCGGCGTGGAGGGGGGGGGGGGGGGGAAAGGCAGCTCAGCTCTGCCTGTCCCGCCGGGTTGGCCGGCAGCCCTGGACTGGCTTTAGCCGGCGCCGGGGGGGTTGGCCGGCGGCCATTGGGTGGGGCGGGGGGTGCGGCTGACGGTCCCTGGCCCATCGGGTAGCGGGTTCCTCGGGAGTTGGAGCGGGGTTAGGCTGAAGTTGCCACTTCTGCTCCGCGCTGGCTGTGGGCCTAGGGACTGCCGCTGCTCCGGGCCGGTGTCCTGTCGGTACGGGGCTGTCGGTTGGCCCGGCGGAGCAGGCAGAGTTGAGCTGAAGTTGGCGCTTCTTCTCCGTGCCGGCTGTGGGCATGGGGACTGCCGCTGCTCCGGGCCGGTGTCCTGACGGTGCGGAGTCTCCCCGTACGTCTCCGGCCCTGCCCTGGGCGGGGATGGGACACTCGGGACGTCAGGTGGGTGGGGACGGTCCAGTGGAGATTCGGCAGCGTTTGCGGCACCGGGGACCCGGGTTCAATCCAGGCTGCGTATGAGGCGCGTGTCTGTGTGCGCGCAGTAGCCCAGCTGCCAAGAATGTCTCTCCATCGGTCCAGTCTCTTCCCCTGTCTCCCACTCGCATCTGCCCCTTCTCGCTCGTTATTACACCCAGCTCTCCTGCTACCTGGGACCCCCGTTCCCAGATTTATTTTTACACATAAATTATGAATAAAGAAAAAAATGTATACACAGTTTATACAGCAAGCACTTCATTCGCTTTTTCTTTATCACAAATGGCCTTTGAAAAATCCCATGATTCCTTGCGTTTTTCAGAATACCGAACTCACTTATTGGTAGTACCATTTCTTTACATGGCATACTTCAAAAGTAGTCCCTGAATTCTGTTGCGATATGCTGAGGGTATGAAAAACACTCTAACGTTTTTTTTTCCTTTTCAGGTGACATAATATAGCATTATGACATAACTTACTTGTAATTTTAGGCGATTTGGTGGAAACAAATATTTCATTCCTATGAAAGTGTTGCAGGGAAATGTTGGTTTTCATTGCTATCATCGAGCACTACCTTTGGAAGTAGTTGTCAGCTCAATAACAATGAAATAAAATGTGATGGCCAGGCATTAATGTTCATGATTTCATGATCGTGTTAAATGATTTTTTAAAATCTCATTTGGTTTTATCAACTTCTCAGAGCCAGCAAAGCTGGAAATATTTTAGTAATTCTGCAGGCGATAGAATGATGTCTATTTGCATGTTATCATGGTCTCATTTGAAGACTATGGTGACAGACCAATGAAGTGCATGCCTTTAAGCAATTTAGCAGAAGATATATAAAGCATCACTCAGCAGAATATTTGCAAAAGGAATCATGGCATGGCCTCCTAATATCTAGTCAATAATACATTCATTAAGAGGTAACTTCTAAACCAATGTTCTTTTACTTACTCTCAGGGGAATAAACATTTTTGTTTGATGCCACCAATGGATAACCAGACTGAAAATGAACACATCCTTACTTTATCAAAGATATCATCTTTTAATTAAGAAGCGCTTTAAAATGTGGCTTCCCTCCCCAGTGGTTTATTTAGGGATATGGCACAGAAACAGGCCTGGAGGCCCACCGTGTCCGCACCGACCATCGATCCCCGCACACTTAACATTATCCTACAAACATAGGGACAACTTACATATATATCAAGCCAATTAACCTACAGACCTACAGTCTGTGGAATTCTCTGCCTCAGAGGGCGGTGGAGGCAGGTTCTCTGGATGCTTTCAAGAGAGAGCTAGATAGGGCTCTTAAAAATAGCGGAGTCAGGGGATATGGAGAGAAGGCAGGAACGGGGTACTGATTGGGGATGATCAGCCATGATCACATTGAATGGCGGTGCTGGCACAAAGGGCCAAATGGCCTACTCCTGCACCTATTGTCTATTGTCTATCGTCTATTGACCTGCACATCTGTAGGAAACCGAAGATCTCGGTGAAATCCCACGCAAGTCACCGGGAGAACATACAAACTATGTAGAGACAAGCACCCATAGTCAGGATCGAACGCGGGTCTCTGGCGGCTGTAAGTCAGTAGCTCCACCGATAAGCCACCATACCTCATAAAATATCTGAAAAGAGAAGTTGAGCAATTCAAACCACAGAAGACCTATATTAGAATTTGTGTCCAAGTTGAATTAGTTGAACCTCTATTGGGGAAATTGTTTTCGTCTCTTGCCAAAGGCTGTTGAGGGTAAAATGGCTACTTCTCCCACTATTGATTGTTTATTTATTTATTTATTTATTTATTTATTTATTTATACATTATACTTATGGGTGCCTTTCAAAGACTCTCAAGGACGCCTTACAAAATTTAATAAGCAGATTACAAAACATATAAGCAGAATAAAACAAAATACAAAACAAAAATAGTAGGGACAAGACACAATTCAAAGAGGGAGCAGCGGCAGCATAAACGCGCCAGCGTTCACTCTCCCTTCCGGCAGCCATCTTGGAGACAAAACAAGCAAAACATCTTTTAACATTGAACATCCACCACAGTGACTCCTACACACTCCTCACTGTGGTGGAAGGCGAAATATAGTTTCCCCTTGCTCTTCCGCGGTCGTGGGCCTTGAGCCCCCGTTGACGGGACGATTTTGGCTCCCCGAGCCGGTGTTCGAGCCCTCCGCATCGAGGTGCTCCACTCCCGCATCGGGGGGTTGTCAGCTCACCTACGGCGGGTGAACGAACCTCGCGTCGGGGCAGATCGAGCCTTCCGCGGCGGTGGAGCTCCCGACTAGCCTCGCCCCGAGACTGCGAGCCCTTGATGATAAAGTCCGCAGTGGTCACGGTGGGAGCGATCCCAGGCAAGGGATCCGCTCCGATGTTAAGTCCACGCCCCGCGATGGGGCTCACGACAGTCCGAGGAGGCTTCCTGCTCCAGCGATGGTAGGCCACAGAGCACGGAGAATGTGATCCGAAAAATGGTCACATCTCCGGGAAGGTAATGACTTGATAAAAAAGTTTCCCCCGATCCCCTCTCCCCCCACATAAAACACACCAAAAAACATTAAAACAAACTTCTAACAAACTAAAAATAGCAAAAGAATGGAAAGTCAAACAGACTGCCGGTTGGGCTGCCACCTCCCTCGTGGCCAAGCCCCTCCTTCTTGGTCAACAAGACCTCTTGAAGAAGGGTCTCGACCCGAAACGTCACCGTTCCTTCCCTCCAGAGATGCTGCCTGTCCCGCTGAGTTACTCCAGCATTTTGTGCCTACCTCCTGAACTACAATACTGGAAAAGTTAAAAATCAGATTAAGTTTTAGTTCATAGCTTCCTGAGAATCACTGATTAGAATTGGGTGTCAATAGTGGCAGAGAAAAGTACTGAAGGGAAATTGAACTAAAGCCCAGGAAGGAAGAGTCTTGCCTGTCCCACGGAGTTACTCCAACACTTTGTGACTTTTTTTCTCAGGAAGGAATCGGTGTTTCGTGAGACAGAAAGAGAGAGGAAAAAATTGACCAAAATAAAGTTAAAATTAGGGAATGGTCCACTGCTGTCCAAGGAAGATTAGTGGTTAAAAATATCTCCAAATTTAGCTCATTGGTCAAAGTTAGTGGGTGTACAACCTTGCGGAATAAATGTTACATGTTTGGATTTTTTAGCCACAATAGTTTTGTAATTGGATGAGCTAGTTACGTCTATTTTGTCATAATGCAAGCTCAGATACAGGTAATGTGCTTATGTTAGCATACCACATTACATAATACTGCTCATGTTACTGAACATCCAAACGGAAATCTTAATTGAACACATGGACAATAGCACCTAGGGTCATCATTAATCATTGACATTCACTTCCAGAAGAGGAATTAAAAGCAGAGTAGAACTGTGGACGGCTCGATTGTAATCATGCATATAGTCTTTCCATGGACTGGAGAGCAGGCAACAAAAAGCTTTTCACTGTACCTCAGCAAACGTGACAATAAACTAAACTAAACTTCAAAGATCCATACAAAAAGTCGAGAGATATGAAACAGAAGATTACAGCATTGAATCTTTTATCCAGGAACTGTAACATTTTTATTGCTATCTAAATGGCGTCAATACTATCTAAATGGCGTCAAGTGGGGAAAAGGGGAAGTACAACGGGATCTGCGGGTCCTTGTACATCAGTCTATGAAAACAAGCATGCAGGTACAGCAGGCAGTGAAGAAAGCGAATGGCATGTTGGCCTTTATAACAAGAGGCATCGAATATAGGAGCAAAGAGGTCCTTCTGCAGTTGTACAGGGCCCTAGTGAGACCACACCTGGAGTATTGTGTACAGTTTTGGTCCCCTAATTTGAGGAAGGACATTCTTGCTATTGAGTGCAGCGTGGGTTTACAAGGTTAAATCCGGATGGCGGGACTGTCACATGCTGAGCGAATGGAGCAGCTGGGCTTGTACACTCTGGAGTTTAGAAGGATGAGAGTTGATCTCATTGAAACATATAAGATTGTTAAGGGCTTGGACACGCTAGAGGCAGGAAACATGTTCCCTATGTTGGGGGAGTCCAGAACCAGGGGCCACAGTTTAAGAATAAGGAGTAAGCCATATAGAACGGAGACGAGGAAACACTTTTTCTAACAGAGAGTGGTGAGTGTGGAATTCTCTGCCTCAGAGGGCGGTGGAGGCAGGTTCTCTGGATGCTTTCAAGAGAGAGCTGGATAGGGCTCTTAAAAATTAGTGGAGTCAGGGGATATGGGGAGAAGGCAGGAACGGGGTACTGATTGGGGGATGATCACATTGAATGGCGGTGCTGATTCGAAGGGCCAAATGGCCTACTCCTGCACCTATTGTCTATTGTCTATTGTCTATTGTCTACTATTGTTTTTACGGTGATTTAGCACTGTGTGAAGGATTGACTATCAAAAAATTTACAACGTCCGAATTCTGAAATAAAAATAAGTGCTGGAAAACACACAACATGTCAGGCAGCACACTCGGAGAGAGAAATTGAGTAAATGTTTCACATCAGAACCAGAGAGGTAAGAAATGCGGAGAGGAGGTGGGGTGAAGTGAACAAAGGGAATATTTATGACTAGGTGGAGACCAAGATTATTCAGGTCACAGAATACTTTTTTTGAGTCACTAGTTAGTGGATGAACAAGAACAATTAGACGGAGAATACAAAACAAAAATACACTGCTACCGTGAGAGATTGAAGACAGAAGCAGATGGAAATCCATTGAGGAGGGGGGGGGTTCTCATTGAAACCTCCTGGATAATGAAAAGCCTAGAGTGGACGTGCAAAGGATGTTTCAAATAATGGCAGAGCCTTGAACCAGAGGGCATAGCCTCAGAATAAAAGGAAGAGAGGAGGAGGAATTTCTTTAGTGGAATTCATTGCAGCAGACAGCAAAGGAGGCCAAGACATTGGGTATTTTGAAAATGGAGATTGACAGATCCTTGATTAGGAAGGACATCAAAGATTATGGAGAGAAGGCAGGGATACTGTGGATAGGGTGAGCTGTTTTAAATACCTGGGAGTCCACATCTCTGAGGATATGACATGGACATCACACGCTGCAGCACTTGTGGGTAAGGCAAGAAACCTCAGGCAATTGAGGAAATTCAGAGTGTCCCTGAGGATCCTCCAGTGCTTCTATTCAGCGGCTGTGGAAAGCATCTTGTCCGGAAATATCACGATTTGGTTTGGGAACTGCTCTGCCCAGGACAAGAAGGCTCTGCAGAGAGTAGTGCGTTCGGCCAAACGCACTATTGGATCTACACTCGCCCCTCTGCAGGAACTATACATCAGGAGGTGCAACTCCAGAGCCAATAGGATCATGGGGGACCCCTTCCACCCCTGCAACGGACTGTTCCAAGCTGCTTCAGGCAAAAGCCCCCGTTGCCGCGCTGTGAGAACAGAGAGGTTGAGAAGGAGTTTCTTCCCAGAGGCCATTAGGACTGTAAACTCCTACCTCACCAGGGACTAACTTTACTGTACCATTCTACTGTTTTTTTTAATTGCTGTTTTCTTTCCTTTTTCCTTCCTCCCACAATATGTAATATGTAAAATAATATGTGATTCTGTTCCATTCTGTTTGTTTGTTTGTTTGTTTGTTGTTTTTTTTGCACAAAGTCCGCGAGCATTGCCACCTTTCATTTCACTGCACATCTCGTATGTGTATGTGACGAATAAACTTGACTTGACTTGAGATAGAAAAATAGATCAACCATGACTGAAAGGAGTAGATGATGGGCTGAATGGCAGAGTGGAGTTGATGGCCTGATTCTGCTCCTATGTTTTATGGACATATCTGATTATTTTACATAATTATACACTGGGTATGTCCCAGGTTGCTCAGAAAACAAATACAACTGCAGATGCTGAAATCTGAAACAAAAGCAAAAGTGCTGGAAGATCTCAGCCAGTCAGGCAGCAGCTATTGAAAGAGAAACCAGTTAATGTTTTTGGACAAAAACCCTACATGAGAATGAGAAAGAGGAATGCAAGTTAGTCTATGTAGCAGGGAAGATAAGGCAATGAGTGGAACAAAGCAAGTGTCAGTAAAAGGATAAAATGATGGACAGTATTAAAATGGACAATGATATAAATAGTTGACTCCATTGCATTTGTACAAAGTAGACAAGTTTAAGGTTCTCAGAATACGATATCAGATCCGCTGTTCTAAGTGTCAACTTCTCTACATCGGCGAGACCAAGCGCAGGTTCGGCGAACGCCTCGCTGAACACCTCCGCTCAGTCAGTGTTAACCAACCTGATCGCCCAGTTGCTCAGCACTTCAACTCCCCCTCCCATTCCCAATCTGACCTTTCTGTCCTGGGCCTCCTCCATTGCCTGAGTGAGGCCCAGCGCAAATTGGAGGAACAGCACCTCATATTTTGCTTGGGTAGTTTACATTGACTTCTCTAATTTTAAATAACCCTTTGCTTTCTCCATCCTTCCCCTCCCCCTTCCCAGTTCTCCCACAAGTCCTACTGTGTCTGCCTTCCCCCTTTCTTCCCCCTTTCTTCCCCCTTTCTTCCCCCTTTCTTCCCCCCACCCCCCCCCCCCCCCCATCAGTCTGAAGAAGGGTCTCGACCCGAAACGTCACCTATTCCTTCTCTCCAGAGATGCTGCCTCACCCGCTGAGTTTCTCCAGCAATTTTGTCCACCTCCAAGAGATGAGAACTGGTAGTTTTGTGAGCATCTCATTGGCCTTACTATCTAGTAAAATAAAAATTGGTACCACGCTTGTGAAAAATAACTGTTAAACCACATACATTATTCCTGTGTTTCCACAGATTTGCTATCCATTCTACAGTGCTTAGTTTAGAGATACAGTGCGAAACATGCCCTTCGATCCACTGCGTCGACTAGCGATCCTTGAACATTAACACTATCCTACACACACTACGGACAATTTACATTTATACCAAGCCTGTTAACCTACAAACCTGTACGTCTTTGGAGTGTAAGAGGAAACCGAAGATCTCAGGGGAAACCCGCGCAGGTCACAGGGAGAACGTACAAATGCCGAACAGACAAGCACCCGTGGTCGGGATCGAACCCTGGTCTCTAGCGCTGCAGGCAGCAACTCTACCACTGCACCACTGTGCCGTGAGAGGTTTAAAAACTAGGCATGGAAATTAGCAATAAGCAATCTGCTGGAGGAATGCGGCATCATCCAAAACGTTGGCTGCCCATTTCCCTTCAAATATGCTGCTCCAACCCATCAAATATGACCAGTTCCTCCATTGATTGTTTGATCCTCCAGATTCCAGCATCTGCAAGCTCTTGTGCCTCTGAACGAGAACTCATTCCAAACTATTTAAGCGCATTTATTACGCCCTGAACAAGCAAATATATAGGAAATGTCAATATGTAATTATATTTACAGCTGAAATTATGTTGGCATGTTTCCTCAAAAGGAAAATTATATAAGCTTGTGATCTCTGTTAAAATATTCTTGTTTCTGGCCCCCTTCATAATCTGTGGGAGGTAAGGAAAGCAAACCGTCATCCTTTGGAGACCAAGCTGTTTACTCCTCTATGCTAAAGCATTTCTTTTGGTTTCCATTTTGATCAGCTGCCAAAGTATGTTAGAAATTCATAATTGCCAATTTCATTCAAGAAACAGCAGTATTTCAGATTCATAACCAATTATAAATTCTGCTTATATCTGACATTTTTTTTTTGTTCGACTTCCTCTCAAGCCTGTTACCAGGGAGATAATAATGAGAAACTTCTCAACATATGCTCTAATATAGATTGAAGCACTGCAAATATCTAGCTAACCTCTTACTTTGTATGGCATTTTTCCACACACTGCAACAAAATCAAAACAAGGGAGAATTATTTCATATTTATAAAACGTGGCATTTACAGAAGGCTATGTCAATAGTTACTATTTCTATCGTCCAAGGGCAATCTTGCGTATTTCATGATTCGCCCACTCCATACAAAAATATCTATTAGAATTTATTAATCATGTGCAATAATTTCTGTTTTTTTTAATTTGTCCATATTTATCCATATTTATTTGTTTTGTGGGAATTTAGAGAGATCTAGATATATTTTTACATGAATGATTGGAAATTAATATGCAGATTCAGTGAGTAAATGTGAAGGTAAGTTGTGTCATAGAGTTGTTCACCATGTCAATGCCCACCATTATGGCAATCTTCACTAATCCCTCTTGCCTGCCATCATTTTATATTCCCTCCAAGTCTTGCTCATTCAACTATCAGTCCAGATGCCTCTTAAATATTGTTGCTGTTCCTGCCTCCTCCACCTCCTCTGGCAACTGATTCCAAATACCAACTGCGCTTGATGTGAAATGTTTATCTCTTAGATCCTCTTTAAACCTCCCCCCTCTCACCTTAAACATATTCCCTCTAGTTTAAGACATCGTTACTGTGAGAAACACATACCCATCTATGTCTCGTAATTTTATACACCTCCATCTAGTCATCCTGCAGTTGTATAGGGCCCTAGTGAGACCACACCTGGAGCATTGTGTGCAGTTTTGGTCCCTTAATTTGAGGAAGGACATTCTTGCTATTGAGGGAGTGCAGCGTAGGTTTACAATGTTAATTCCCGGGATGGCGGGACTGTCATATACTGTGAGAATGGAGCGGCTGGGCTTCTACACTCTGGAATTTAGAAGGATGAGAGGCAATTTTATTGAGACATATAAGATTATTAAGGGTTTGGACACGCGAGAGGCAGGAAACATGTTCCCGATGTTGGGGGAGTCCAGAACCAGGGGCCACAGTTTAAGAATTAAGGGAAGAAGCCATTTGCAACGGAAATGAGGAAACACTTTTTCACACAGAGAGTTGTGAGTCTGTGGAATTCTCTGCCTCAGAGGGCGGTGGAGGCCAGTTCTCTTGATACTTTCAACAGAGAGCTAGATAGGGCTCTTAAAGTTTGCAGAGTCAGGGGATATGGGGAGAAGGCAGGAACGGGGTACTGATTGGGGATGATCAGCCATGATCATATTGAATGGTGGTACTGGCTCGAAAGGCAGAAAGGCCTACTCCTGCACCTATTGTCTATTGTCTATTGTCTTATCTCTCAGCCTTCTTCTATCCAGAGAAAAAAGACCCAGCCTATCCCATCTCTCCTGATAACTCAAAACCTCCCGAAAAGTCGGCAGTCTAAAGAAGGGGCCCAACTTGAAAGGTCATCTATCCATGTTTCAGTCTGAAAAAGGGTCCCGACCTGAAGCGTTACATATCCATGTTTAAGAAAGAAACCAGCACATATCGACCAGAAACATTGCCCATTCCTTCTCTCCATACATGCTGCCTCACCAGCTGAGTTACTCCAGCATTTTGAGTCTCCCTGCAGCACAACATTGGTCAAAGGTCTCCGACCTAAAACACAATACTCCACTAACCTCTACCTTCTACCACTAAGCCAATTTTACATCCAATTTGCTAACCTAGCCCGGATCCAATATGTTTTAACTTTCCAGAGCAGCCCAACGCCAATGGCCTTGCTAAAGTCTATCACCCTGTCCTCAATCCACTTGGTCTTCTCTTCAAAAAACCCAATCAAATTCGTGAGACATAATTTCTCATGCACAAAACATGCTGCCAATCCCCAATCAGTCCTTTTCTCTCCAAAGGCAAATAAATCCCGTTTTCCAGAATCTATTCCCACCACTGATGTGCGGCTCACCAGCTTGTAGTTCCCCTGCTGTCCTGCTGAAATAAAGGTACAACGTAAACTATCTTCCAATCTTCCGATACTTCACTTGTGGCTAATGAAGATACAAAAATCTCATCACTTCCTTCCTTGGATATCCTAACATACACTTGGTCAGACTCTGGGGATTTATCCGCATTTATGCATTTCAAGAACTCCAGCATCCTTTGTCTTTACCTTGTTTACCGGGGTTAACTTTATCTAGTTTACCGGGCCCCTTTTTGCCCTTCTAATTTCCTTCCGGGCAGTACTACTATATCCCTTACACTCTTGAAGGAACCCGCTTCATCCCTACTGCCGATACGAGATATGTGCCTCTTTCTATTTCGCGAGCAGACCCTCAATATCCCATCAATTAAGGTTCCCTGATGTTGCCAATCTTGCCCTTTAATCAGGAAATTGTTGGCTTGAACTCTTTCTGCCTCACTTTTGCAAGCCCTTGTGTTGCCAAATGTTTACCAGATTGATTCCTGGAATTGTGGACATATTGTATGAGGAGGGATTAACCAGACCCATACTCCCTTGAGTTTACAAGAAACTTCTTCTGCTTCGGGCAACTTGTTCTATTTGATCTTCCTTTTGTGCACGTCGAGTTGATTGCATTAGTCGAAACAGGGCGGACCACGTGAAGGTTGCAATCTCCCACCTCAGTTTACAAGAAACGGAGGTGATTTTGTAGGAATATGCATGATTGTTAGGAAGCTTGATGGGGTACATGCCTGAGTGGGGTATTTAGAACCAAAGATTACAATCCCAACATAAGGGCGGGATCAATTAGGATATAGAAAGTGCTGATAATTCTTTACCAAGAAGGTGGTGGACTTTAGAATTCACTACCCAAGAAAATGGTGGTACCTCTGGTGCTGAGCATATTTAAGCCTGAGATCTCTCGATTTTTAGATATTGAGGAAAATTTAATTTATGGTGTTAGTGTCGGGAAATAGTGCTGAGGAAAAGCCAAAACCTTATTGACTAACAGAGGACTATTACTACTACTTTTGCTTGCACATTATTTTTCTACGCCCAAGAGAACCCGAACAAACAGCGTTCCAACAGAGAAAGCTAACAGGCCTAGTCACGAAAAGCTGGAGTAACTCAGCGGGACAGGCAGCATCTCTAGAGAGCAGGAATGGGTGACGTTTCGGGTCAAGACCCTTCTGGACACGTTCAGAATACATGAAGACTATCCGTCGCCCATTCGCACTTGCTCTATGAATTCTTAAATTATTAAATTCTTAAAGCTACCAGCCTTGGAGGGCATCTACTACACACGGTGCCTCAGGAAGGCCGTCAGCATCCACAAAGACTCCTCACACCCTTGTAATGGACTGTTCAGACTCCTACCTTCCGGCAGACGTTACAAGGCCTTTTACGCCCGCACCTCCAGACTCAGGAACAGCTTCATCCCCAGAACTATAGCTGCTCTGAACCGGCCCTGCTGAGTGTCCCCCCGTCCCCCCCCCCCCCCCATGAACTGTCTCCCTCGGATGGTCACGTCGCACTTCGACCCGGCACAGACACATTTGCACTTTAGACTGTTTTACTGTTTTACTGTTCTTTTTATAAATCATGTTTCTCGGGGTATCTAAATCTAAATTTTACTAGTTGTTTAAGTTATGACATCAGATGAAAGCTGCATACCAAATCTCGTTGCACATATGTGCAATGACGATAAAAGATATTATTATTATTATTATTATTATTATTATGTCCTGGGGTTGGAATGGTTGACCTCCAATAATCACAAACATTATTCAGCTTAGTTTAGAGACACAGCACGGAAACAGGCCCTTTGGGCCATCGGGTCCGCTCCAACCAGCGATCCCCAAACACCAGCACTATCCTTCTCTCCAGAGATGCTGCCTGTCCCACTGAGTCATTCCAGCTTTTTGTGTCTATAACCCAGCATCTGCAGTTCATTCCTACACCAAGCAACAGGCATGATGTAGTGAACTGAAAGAAGATGTCGAGAACTGATAAATTACAACGATCAGGAAGGAGCACAAAGGACGGGACCTGGTATCGGGGTTATCAAGCAGATGGGACCTGTCCATTTGACCTGTTCTGCAACAAAACAATATGATGCAGTGAGGTCAATTTCCATCAAACGCTGCTGATTATGGATCAATGTGAGCGGTTCAGGCGCAAAATCATATCTACTTTAACCAGTATCATGTGAAAGTTGGATGCATTGATATGTGTATAATCTCCTCTAGAAACTGTAAATTTGACCTTCAGAGAACACTGATACGACAACCTATAAATCTGATTACAGCTGGAAAAAGCATTGGAGATGGAACTGGTGGCCAGTCATCCTGCCAACCTTATCCACATTAATTGACAGCACACCTATTTAACTTTTGGCAGCATTGCGCATTTCTCTCAGAAACCATTAAAATTAAATATTTAAGAAGGAACTGCAGATGCTGGACAAATCGAAGGTAGATAAAAATGCTGGTGAAACTCAGCGGGTGAGGCAGCATCTATGGAGCGAAGGAATAGGTGACGTTTCGGGTCGAGACCCTTCTTCAGACTGATGTAGCCCCTACTCACAATTCCTCCGTCTACACCGCATCTGCACCCAGGACGAGGTGTTCCAAACCAGGGCATCAGAGATGTCCTCATTCTTTAGGGAACAGGGGTTCCCCTCTGCCACTATAGATGAGACTCTCACCAGGGTCTCTTCTATACCCCATAACTCTGCACTCACTCCCCATCCCCCCTCTCATAACAAGGGCAGAGTCCCCCTTGTCCTCACCTTCCACCCCACCAGCCGTCACATACAACAGATAATCCTCCGACATTTTCGCCACCTCCAACGGGATCCCACCACTGGCCACATCTTCCCATTTCCTCCCCTTTCGGCTTTCCACAGAGACCGCTCCCTCCGTAACTCCCTGGTCAATTTGTCCCTTCCCACCCAAACCGCCCCCTCCCCTGGTACTTTCCCTTGCAACAGCAAGATATGCTACACTTGTTGCTTTACCTCCCCCCTTGACTCCATCCAAGGACCTAAACAGTCTTTCCAGGTGCGGCAGAGGTTCACCTGCACCTCCTCCAACCTCATCTATTGCATCCGCTGCTCTAGATGTCAGCTGATCTACATCGGTGAGACCAAGCGTAGGCTGGGCGATCGCTTCGCCAACACCTCTGCTCAGTTCGCAATAACCAACCTGATCTCCTGGTGGCTCAGCACTTCTAGTCCCCTTCCCATTCCGAATCCGACCTTTCTGTCCTGGGCCTCCACCATGGCCAGAGTGAGTCCCACCGCAGATTGGAGGAGCGGCACCTCATATTTCGCTTGGGTAGTTTACACCCCAGCAGTATGAACGTTGACTTCTCCAATTTCAGGTAGTCCTTGCTTTCTCCCTCTTTCCCCTCCCCTTCCCAGCTCTCCCACAGCCCACTGCCTCCTCCTCTTCCTCCTCTTCCTTCCTTCTTCCTGCCCCCCCTCCACACCCACATCAGTCTGAAGAAGGGTCTCGACCCGAAACGTCACCTATTAAAATGAAATAAATAACTTCTGAAGGACAAGAAAGTAATTCAGTAACAACATAAAGTTGATTCCAGCAATCAGAATTCACTTGTGGAATACAGAAAATATTGCTTTTTAGTTTTGTGATACAGAGCGAACACGGAAAATATTGTTTTTTTAGTTTCGAGATACAGCGCGGAAACAGACCTATGGCCCACCGAGTCCGCGCCGACCAGGGATTCCCGTACACTAACGCTATCCTGCATACACGAGGGATAATTTGCTATTTTACCGAGCTAATTAACCTCCAAACCTGCACGTCTTTGGAGTGTGTGAGGAAACCAGAGCTCCTGGAGAAAACCCACACAGGTCACGGGGAGAGCGTGCAAACGCCGTACAGGCAGCACCCGTAGTCGGGATTGAAGCTGGGTCTCCGGCGCTGTTCGGCAGCAAATCTCCTGCTGCGCCACCGTGCCATCCATGATCATTGATTAATCAATTCTAACCATGCCACATAAAAAGGTCCACAGGTTAACCAGCTATCCATTGAGGCACCCAGCAAATAAGTTGTGTAAAGGGAATGATTTATTTTAGATTGTATGGTCATTAACTGTTATCATCAACAGTTGCTAAACAAGTATTTTCAGCAAAGATATAATTAGCTGCGCGAGAAAGGGAAAATCTTCTGTACCCTACAGGGTGGGTGCAGTATACAGTCTGTCAGAGCCAAATGTCAGGTGCGGGGGGAAATTAATTTCACAAAAGCATCCAATGCTGGTAGAAGTATCCTCTCTGTACGTAAAATGACAACCAGAGCATTTGGAAAGGCAATTAAAAATCCTAAATTGGTTGTTGGTGCACCTTTAGCATTAAAAGGGCAAACTTGGGTGCATGGGTTGGTGATTTAAATATTGTGAAGGGAATGATTTTTCATGTTTCACTGCCAATTTAAATGAAACCTGTCAGGTAGGTGAACATGCTGGGCTGAAGGAAAAAAAAACACAAACGAAAGGTAGGAGAGCTGAATCTTAGGTTTAGGTGGATTATCTCGCAAGTCACGGCAGTCACGGTGGCGCAGCGGTAGAGTTGCTGCCGCTGCACCACCGCCAGAGACCCGAGTTCAACCCTGTTAACGGGCGCTGTCTGTGTCGGAGTGACCTGCGTGGGGTTTCTCTGAGATCTTCGGTTTCCTCCCACGCTCCAAAGACGTACAGGTATGTCGGTTAATTAGCTCGGTAAATGTAAAATTTGTCCCTGGGGGGGTGTAGGATAATGTGCGGGGATCGCTGGTCGGCACGGACCCAGTGGGCCGAAGGGCCTGTTTCCGTGCTGTATCTCTAAACTAAACTAAAGGGCCGAGGTACAGTGAAAGGTTTGTTTTGCATGCCGTACCCACATCTTGGATAATACTATACATAAATGCGACCAAGTGCAACAGGAAGAGTGAAGGGAAAGGTACCGAGGGCAGCATATATTTCTGGGGTCACTGCATTTTTTGCATGACTGCTGGATGAAGTTAGCCTGATTTGCCATCTGCTCTCCCACAGTTGGAAACCTCTGATTCTGCCAATCTTCATTCCCCCATCCCCAACTCTATAATCTTCCCTTATGATCTCGCTCCTCAACCATCCCGATCTTTACCACAAAATGTCCGATCATTTGATGACTTCTGATTACCTCTTGAAGACTACGATCGGCCCTTACGATATGATAGAACTCTATTTATCCCAGGAGGGAAATTGATCTGCCTATAGTCATGAAACACAAGATACATGAACATGAAATTCAAGTGATGAGTGGAAAGGATTGGGGACGTGCAAAGATTGGGGAGGGGAGGAGGGGGAAGGGGATTCAGTCTACCCCACGACAGAGGGGGGAGGGGTTGTACAGATTGATAGCCACAGGGGAAAGGGATCTCCTGTGGCGTTCTGTGCTGCCTCTTGGTGGAGCCAGTCTGTTGCTGAAGGTGCTCCTCAGGTTGACCAGCGTGTCACGGATTCTGACCTAGTTCCTACTCTGCAACCTTTCTCTGCACACTCTTGCCACTGCTCCATTCTTATAGAAATATAGAAAATATAGAAAATAGGTGCAGGAGTAGGCCATTCGGCCCTTCGAGCCAGCACCGCCATTCAATATGATCATGGCTGATCATCCAGAATCAGTACCCCGTTCCTGTTATTCTTCAATCCTGCTTCTGTCTTCCAACCTGACTTCCAGTGATGGAGCCTAAATTTGCCTTTCAATCACATGTACAAGAGATAAAAAGATGTCATTAGATTCTTACTATCAAATTGTGAGAATTGATTGGAAACCTATTCAGAAAATTCTCAAGACATTCCATCTTCAGTGCCTACATGTTTATATACATTCAGGAAATGAACAGAGATATTAGAAACATTTGCCAATGACTGTAAACTAGCAAAAGGGCGTCACAGTGACGCAGGAGGTGGAGCTGCTGCCTCACAGCGTCAGAGAACCGGGTTCGATCCTGACCTCGGGTGCTGTCTACGTGGAGTTTGCGTGTTCTTTCTGTGATCAGGTGGGTTTGCTTCAAGTGCTCCGATCACATCCTCAAGACATGCGAGTTTGTAGGTTCATTGGCCTCAAAATGACCCCTCTCGTGCAGGGAATGAATGCAAGAATGGGATGACATAGAACTGGTGTGAACGGATGATCGAGGGTGTGCACGGAATCTATGGGCCTAAGGGCCAGTTTCAATGTTGTATTTTTGAATCACTTCAATCAATCATTTGTTGGAAAGAGCATGGAAATATTTTTTTAACTGGTTTTTATTGAAAACAATGAAAAAATGGCTGAAAAATTGATGCAATTAATAAACGTCTGTATTTCTGCAGGCCGGCGGTGGAAAAAGACTGAAATGTAGAAAAGGATGAAAACGTGGATATTCTGATCCTAGCGACAGAGGACGTTGATGAACCAACTGTGGTGTTGCCCTCGATACTGCCGTGAAGAATTGGATTGAAAGATACAGCGCTGAATCTGGCCCTTCTAAAATGCTGGAGTCATGGGCCTGTCCCACTAAGGCGATTTTTCAGGTGTATGCCGGCTACTTTTCAAGCTGCCGGCAGCTGCCTGTAAAACCGGCAACTGGAACGGCGACTGTCAGAGTGGAGCACACACACACGCACACAAGCACATCGCAAAGGCGGGGGCCAGGGCAAGCGGGGGAGCTCTGTCTGAAATTCACACAGTACAAAGCCAAGGCAGGGCTGCCAACTCTCACGCATTGAGCGTGAGACACACGCATTTCGCCAAATTCTCGCGCTCTCATGCTGATCACAAATTTCTCATGCTCTGTCGTGAGAAATTCCGTGATCAACGAGAATTTCAAAACTCATATCAACTGCATGGGCCGCGGGTGTTGGAGAGCCGGGACGGAGGAAGGGATGGAAGCAGAAGCAGCGGCGGGGGCAGATGCGTACAGGGAGCCGGGGCTGGCGAGTGTTTGCCGGGCTGGCGAGTGTTTGCCGGGCTGGCGAGCGTTTGCCAGGCTGACGAGTATTTGCCGGGCTGGCGAGTCGCTCACTGTAGCTCCGGCCATGGAGCAGCCTCAGTGCAAGTGTCCCAGGCCGTCGGAACGTTGGAAGCGTTGCGCCGCTGCCGTGAGAGTCTTTGTGCCGAATTCGCCCTGATGGGATGGACCAGGCTGCGGCTCGGTGCATCCAGGAGGACAACCAGTGGCTGCTGGAAGTACATACCAAGCACTGGGTAGAAACGGTGGAAGATTGTGGCCTTCAAATGGAGAAAGCATCCTGCTTGCCTGCTAGATTTTCACTTACTGTAACTGCAGGAAAAATGTTCCCGATGTTGGGGGATTTCAGAACCAGGGGTCACAGTTTAAGAATAAAGGGTAGGCCAGTTAGGACTGAGATGAGGATGAACTCTCTTCACACAGAGAGTTGTGAATCTGTGGAATTTTCTGCCACAAAAGGCAGTGGAGGCCAATTCACTGAATGTTTTCAAGCGAGAGTTACATTTAGCTCTTGGGGCTAGTGAAATCAAGGGATCTGGGGAAAAAACAGGAAAGAGGTACTGATTTTAGATGAACAGCCATGATCATATTGAATGGCAGTGCTGGCTCGAAGGGCCGAATGGCCTATTCCTGCTCCTATTTTCTATGTTTCTATGCTTGAGTATATGGCAATAAAACTTGACCACTTGATTTTGAAGCATTCATGCATGATGGAGGTATAATGTAGTTATAGAGTGATACAGTGTGAAAATCGGCCCTTCAGCGCAACTTGCCCACACCCCCCAACATGTCTCAGCTACACTACCTGTTTTTCGTCCATATCCAAATCTGTCCTATCCAGGTATCAGTCTAACTGTTTCTTAAATGTTGGGATAGTCCCTGCCTCAACTGCCTCCTGTAGTAGCTTGTTCCATACACCCACCACCCTTTGTGTGGAAAATATTACCCCTTAAAAAGTTACCTCTTAAAAATACTGCAAATAAACAACATTGAAATCATACTTCTACAATGCATTAAAACATGATTTTAATAATCAAATTTCAACCTACCGTGGGAGGTCCCCCTCCCACACCTTCCCCCCACTCGGTTACCCCAAGGCCAGTGATCAGTGATCGTTCAGCCCCCCCACTTTCAAAAACGCTCCATGGCCACTGGTTCAGACGGAGAACACTACCAGAGGTGAGCGGGGAACTGAGGCCAGTTGTCCGTGATATCTGGATCCCAATGCTCAGCTCTTCGTGTTTTGGAGTTGGCTAATGTTATTGATTTGTAATTAGCCTGATTTGTAATTAGTTGACAAAACCTTAATTTATTAATCCAGAATATCCAGGGGGATGGTATAAGTGTAATATTAAAATGACATGCAAGGTTGTCAGGCTGTCTGTCACAACATACAGCCTCGATAACCCATTATTTCCTTCAGTTAAATATTTGGAAGGTAACACTATTGTCATTTGCCACTCAACTATTATGTTTGTTTACCTCACTGACTATTCCTAACCCCCCCCCCCAAATTCCTTTGACAGGTTGAATAGAAATGTCCCCACTCTCGTTGTTTTATTAATTGAACACGTAGATGAACATCCTCAAGGAATGTAATCAGATGGAAACTGATTCAGATGCTATGTTTAAGAGTTTGTTCAAAGAAGGGGCATATTTTAAAGGAGTGACAGAGATACTTGCAGGGGAATGTGTGAGGAGGTTATTATTTGTCTTTAGCTTTAGCTTGAACCAGGACATCTGAAGATTCAAAGTTTAATATAGTAATTGTGCTGATACTGACTCCAACCATTCACGTAAAATAGTATCATCCATTCCGGAGATTTTATTTTTCTGATGCCATTTAAACTTCACTTGGATTTCAATCGCTTCAATGTAAAAGTAATTGGGAATGGGGAGCATTGGAACAAAAATTTCCCCTCAGTACATATTAACTGTAATATAATAATGTATGCGTGTTATAGGTGCAATCAAACAAAGATCTTTTTATCATTGTTGTGTTATGAATACCATAGAAAATATTATGTGCTTTCAAGGTCACATTTAATAGAATAATATTGCTTAAATGTATAGTTAGTGGACTTTGCATATCGGAAAAGACCCAGCTGAGAGGAAGACAGCAAAATACTGAAAATATTGGGGGTTAAAATGACTTCAGGACAGTATGTTTGAAAAATGAAGGAAATGGTAACAGAATACTTATACAGCTGAGTGAGTATAATTTTATGGATGGGAAATTGTGTTCAACCAATTGATGACTTCCTTGACAAAGTAACTAGCATGTTAGATAACAAGGAAGCCAATAGATGTAGCAAATTTTGTTATACAAAATTTGGTCCGTGAAGTACCCCATAAAAGATTACTGTATTAGATAAGCACCTGTGGACTTAAACTTGATAGGTTAACTCCAGGGGGTCAGATATGGGGCTTTATGTGTGGGCCAGATATATTGTCAGTGCAAAGGGGCTAGGAGCAAGGCCAAGTGTGCATCCGGAGTCAAGGTCTGGAATAGTACTAGGTGTGCAGTCAAAGCTGGGACAATGGGAGTGTTCAGCATTGGGAACTGAAGCAGGTAAGCAGCTATGATCAGGGTAGAATAGGGGGCCAGGTGTAAGGCCGGACTCAGGGTCGGGAATGAGAGAAGGTATGCAACTGGAGTCAGCGTCAGGAGTAGTACCAGGTGTGCAGTGAGACTCAGGTTGGTCAACTTGGCCAAGTGTTTGATTATAATCTGATTTCCATACATGAATATACTAAAATCATTCATGTGCTGCACCTGTTGATCAAAGCCTGGCTCTACTGTGGAATGTAATTAGGAATGTAATTTGGCCTAACCATATTCATAGCTAATCCAATTTAAAGCATAAATATTGCATTCAAGTGTAAGCTAAAAGACCCGCTACAGTATGCACCAGATTGCACAATTTCCAGCTGAAAAATGCAAAAGCTCTGTACCATTGGCAGGGCGACACCCACCTCCCACACCTCCCCCCCAACCCACCCCCCCACCTCGGTCGCTACACTACCTCGGGCTTGGTCTCTCGCAATTACTCACTCCCAACTCTCGCTCAATGTTGGCAGCCTTGGCCAAGGTGATACAGACACACACCACGATGAACAAGAAGGTTGGCATTGTCATTAAGACGACTAGCATAGTGTACGGTAAGTCCTTTAAAAGGGGAGGGGGATAAGGGGGGACAAGAAGGGAGAAGGAGGGAGAAGGAGTGGAGACGACTGTTAAGAAGCCAGACAACATTTAAAAAACCAGAGGTACATGGCTGTGAAGTTCGGCAGACATTTTACATTACCGGTCAGTTATCTTTGGTTCTGAAACATAGAAAATCGGTGCAGGAGTAGGCCATTCGGCCCTTTGATCCTCCACCGCCATTCAATATGATCACGGCTGATCATCCAACTCAGTATCCTGTACCTACCATCTCTCCATACCCCCTGATCCCTTTAGCCACAAGGGCCACATCTAACTCCCTCTTAAATACAGCCAATGAACTGGCTTCAACTACTTTTTGTGGCAGAGAATTAGAAACATTAAACGAGAAATTACCGTTTGAAGTTTGATCTTTATTTTATGAGAAGTTGAAGTGAGGATTACGTGAAGAACCCGCCAGCCCGCATGCGCATCAATCTTCAAAGTAGCTGTATGAAACCTCAGAATAGTTGCTGACCTAAGCTATAGGAAGATTAAAGGACTAGAACTACCGAATTATCTTTATGAGAATAGGGTTGGGAGTGGAGGGCACGTAATCCCTCACTTCAACTTCTCATAAAATAAAAATCAAACTTCAAACGGTAAGTTCTCGTTTAATCTTTCTATTTCATTTCGAAGTCACGTGAGTGACTATGTGAAGATTTTGAAGATCTGTGGTTTCATGCAGTGACACAATCTGTGTGTGAAACAAACCGATAAACCATTAATGGTAGGAAAAAAACATGAGTTATAATATCATGATGCTAACTTGCATACACGGCCATTGTTCTTAACCGTAGTCCCAATTGACTGTTGAGTTGGACAATAACTCATGTAAGACTGTGCATAATACGATCTGCAAATATCCAGACATATTCCATCAAATTTTATAATTTATTAACCTGCACTATGTAAACCTCATGCTGTATGATGAAAGGGAAATCCATTCTATTAGCTGCTAATAAGCCATCAGCAATATCTTGAGACTATTGAATAACAAAAGAACTATCTTCCATTTCATAGGCACTAGTAACTGAGTGCACTTGTACACCTAATGACATCCCTGATCTCTGCTCTGGTGGGTATGTTGCCAATCTCAAATGTATGCAATCCTGCTCATTTGCTTATGAGATTATATCTATAGCAAGCCACCCTAATGTCAGTATGATGTAGAGACTAAGCCAGAGATCGAGAAAAGGCCGTGTTCTTTATGCTGAGATCAGTTGCTGAAATAATAATCATCTTAAGATACTGGTCCCATTAGGAAAATTAGAGGAATATTTGCATAACAATTTACTGATATACATCGCGCATTACAATGAGTGTAGGCTATTAGAGTGTTCAAATAAAAGACACCCTGCATAACGTTAGAGAATAGTGGGTGAAGAATCAATCATGTCCCACTTATGGTATTACAGAAATGATAAAGCAGCACAAGCAATGTCAATTGCGCTGTCACATAAAAGCTTCTTTAGGCTCAAACTGGGAGCCATGCAAACCTCTGTTACTGCTGTTTAAAATTGAGTCACATATGTTGTTCACAAGCTTCTCATACAATCGTGCAGAGCTAGCTGCCCGAGAAGACAGGCTGTCCCAGCCGTCACTCGTGATTGAGTAAATAAGAGTTGCTTCAGTCGCCTACCTTGGCGTGATAGAATAGGCAATTTGGTACTGTTAAATTTCATGTTGCCTCATATGTAATATCGCCAAAGATATCTACCGACAACCCGTAAGTTTGATCAGCTGCAATTTTGCATATTACCTAAAACTTGATGACATAATGCCCTTTAATCTGAGAAGGGCAGCATAGGCTTTCACCACTAGCTTTGTTATCAAAACAGCAGAATCTGTGCCTTATGTGTGTAGATATGACAGAGTATGCAACTACAAGATCGATTCTCTGAATCAGTTAAATTGCAGAAACCCAATCATCCATTTTAAACTGGGTAAGTAAACCCATAATCCGATTTTATTATATGCCAGACGATCTTACTGCTGGTAACTACCTGTCCCAGAGAGGATGGCAATGATGATTCCAATGAACCAGGAACTCTACTAACTGAGGAGAAAAAAAGCATATGTTGAGTAAACTTCAACTACTTATTCTATTGAGAAGTCTGATAACCTCAATCACAGATGAAGCAGTGCTTCCCTGGTCAATGACTCCTATGGCCAGCCAGTTTCATGATGGTCTACCCTGATCCAGGGTAACCAAACTGTTCCTACTTGGAACTACAGAGGTTACTATGCAAGCCACCTTGCCAATGTCTCTACATCAACCTGATCTATCCCAGAGACAGTGAAAATGACTAGACAGCCCATGCTGGCAGAAAACCCAACCTGGGCCGACAGACTGCTCCATTCCGGCGTTTACGGAGACCTTACTTACCAGCGTCTCTAACCCCGGGTCGATTTTCTTTGTTGGAGCTTCAGTGAAGTTCCATTTGCAGACCATGTCTATCATGCTTGTCATTCCTGTTAGATAGCTGATGCCACTGGACAACTTCTCTTGTAGTGGCTTGTCCTCCCACGAGGGAACAGCAATTTTAGAGGCAAGAGCATGCAGCTCTTCCTAACGCGATTGTCGCACATCATGTATTAAAGCATGGGATCCCGGCACATAGTCATGTTTGAGGTCATGTTGGGAGTCAGTCCATACTGATCTCTGACACTCTCTTAGCGTGGGAGAATAAATTGCACCCTGAACCAGACGTTGCCATATGCATATGCCTCGGACTGTCTGTGCATGCTTCCATAACACCAAGCATATTTTGTGACACCATCTCTGATAGTCTTTCGGGTGGAAGGAACATTCCAACCCTGAAACCAGGGTAACTACAGGAATATGACTTGAACTGTCTGAGCATGCTTCCGTAATATGGAGCATAATATTTGGCACCATCTCCATCACTTAATTCATCCGAGTGGGAGGACATGCAACCCTGAACCAGGAGCTGCCTCAGGCATGTGTGCATATACTTTGGCACCATCTCCAACACTCCGGTCATCCGAGTGGGAGGAAGATTGCAACCCTGAACCAGGAGCTGCTTCAGGCATATGTGCATATACTTTGGCACCATCTCCACCACTCCTTTCATCCGAGTGGGAGGAAAAATTGTAACCATGAACCAGGAGCTGCTGCCTGACATGCCTTCGTCACACGGAGCATTCCTTCTGTTATAATTTGATTCATCAGGTGTTCTAATTGAGACAAAAGCTAAATCACATCTGCCATAGATGTCCCAAGACTTGGCTATGACTTTGCTACGACTTGTCAGGCTGCTTCCTTTAGCAGCCAAACCGAGACTAGCTGCAGATCGGTGTTCTGTTGGTATCATCATTTACAAAACAGATTGCACCTGTTAATGACTCCGAGTCCTTGCTCCCTTCTGGAGCCAACGGAGTATTACAGGGAAGGACTGGAGTGCCAACACTGCCAGGTGTTGTCATAGGCAATTACGTTCATATGATTAAAAGAAGCCTATCCCTATTAAATCAGAGATTTGACTACTTTATTGATATGCATTTAGTTGGAGTCTCTTGTAAAAGAATCTCCAACAGTCCCCTCTAGTGAGCGGAAATTACCATGACACCACCAGGTGTAGCTCCCATAGGTGTCTGATAGGTACAGCACAACCAAGGTCTGCCAGCTCTGGACTGCAATGGCAAGTCCAATTCCACTACACCATTGGTGTAGGCCATAATAAATGTCCTTTGTAATTATCTTTTTTTTTTAAACATAAACTTTATTGGCATGATAAGACATATTTGTCAAAGAATTAAACATGACTTTAGAATGCTATCTGTTACGATAGTCACAAACGTGACCGAGTGACAACTGTTATTAATGCCAACTCTATTATAGCCGCCCAAAAGCTAAGCTGCAGCAGTAACTTGTTTAAATCGTTCGGTGCTACGGCATCTGAGCTTAAGCGGTAGCTCTTGGCCGCGGTGAAATTTTTTTTTTATCTCGGTCCTAAAAGACTTCTCCCTAATCCTTAAACAGTGACCCCTTGTTCTGGACTTCCCCAACATCGGGAACAATCTTCCTGCATCTAGGTTGTCCAACCCCTTAAGAATTTTGTAAGTCACTATAAGATCCCCCCTCAATCTTCTAAATTCTAGCGAGTACAATCCGAGTCTATCCAGTCTTTCTTCATATGAAAGTCCTGCCATCCCAGGAATCAGTCTGGTGAACCTTCTCTGTACTCCCTCTATGGCAAGAATGTCTTTCCTCAGATTAGGAGACCAAAACTGTACGCAATACTCCAGGTGTGGTCTCACCAAGACCCTGTACAACTGCAGTAGAACCTCCCTGCTCCTATACTCAAATCCTTTTGCTATGAATGCTAACATACCATTCACTTTCTTCACTGCCTGCTGCACCTGCATGCCTACTTTCAATGACTGGTGTACCATGACACCCAGGTCTCGTTGCATCTCCCCTTTTCCTAATCGGCCACCATTCAGATAATAGTCTACTTTCATGTTTTTGCCACCAAAGTGGATAACTCACATATATCCACATTATAGTGCATCTGCCATTCATTTGCCCACTCACCCAACCTGTCCAAGTCACCTTGCAGCCTCCTAGCATCCTCCTCACAGCTAACCCTGCCCCCCAGTTTCGTGTCATCTGTAAGCTTGGAGATGTTGCATTCAATTCCCTCGTCCAAATCATTAATATATATTGTAAATAGCTGGGGTCCCAGCACTGAGCCTTGCAGTACCCCACTAGTCACTGCCTGCTATTCTGAAAAGGACCCATTTACTCCTACTCTTTGCTTCCTATCTGCCAGTCAGTTCTCTATCCACATCAATACTGAACCCCCAATACCGTGTGCTTTAAGTTTGCATACTAATCTCTTATCTGAAAACTACTGCTAACGTTTCTTTTCCCCAATGAGCCAATTAAATTCACCGGTCAGCACCGGCTACAGCCTACGAGAACCTAAGAGAACCTTTGACCTCCTGGCAACCCACTAGGACCTCCTTGCGACCCACATACGGCTCGAGAATCCTCGCTTTTCTCCGTGGGGGCTTCATTCTTGTCCCAACTAATTTTTCAACATATTGAAAGATTTGCAGTGACCATAATGAGGCCACGACTAGTTCCCAGAATGTGGGAACTCCTCACAACCATTGAAGGCGACTCCCCAGGAACCACCCGCGAACATGTGGTGACCATGTGGTGACCGCAAAGTCGCCTGCAGTCGCCTAAAAAGTCGCCTAAGTGGGACAGGCCCATAACTCAGCGGGACAGGCTGCATCTCTGGAGAGAAGGAATGGGTGACGTTTCGGGTCGAGACCGTTCTTCAGACATTCAGAATAGATGAAGACTATCTGTTGCCCATTCACACGAGCTCTATGAATTTTTAAGTTATGTCCTGGGGTTGGAATGGTTGACCTCTAATAATTACAAACATATTCAGTTTAGTTTAGAGATACAGCATGGAAACAGGCCCATCGAGACCGCGCCAACCAGCGATCCCCGAACACTAGCACTATCCCACACACTAGGGACAATTTACAATTATAGCAAGCCAATTAACCCTCAAACCTGTATTTCTTTGGAGTGTGGGAGGAAACCGGAGCACCCAGACGAAACCCACGCAGGTCACGGGGAGAACGTACAAATTCCGTACAGACAGCACCCGTGGTCAGGATCGACCTCAGGTCCCTGGCACTGTAAGGCAGCAACTCTACTGCTGCCACCACCATTTCTTTGTGAAAAGTGTGAGTGCAACCACTGGAATATTTCTCACTTGATGCCTATTGATTTTTGTGTTTGTGTGGGCTCTTTGACTGCTCTGATGCAGTCTTGCCTCACCTCAGGAATTTACCTCTTTGGTCGCTATCTGGATCAAGACTGTGATGAGATCCATAACCAATGCCCAAACCAAGCATTAACGAACAACTTATTGTTAAGTCAGTACCAAGTTGTTAGCCTCCGCCATTGACAGACGCTATTCACTTTGTTGCAGGTTGAGATATTTGACTGGGCTGTAATCAGTCATATTGGAAATTCTTGCTTTATGTGAACAAATCACATCAAGGCAATTTCCCACTGTCTGAAGAAGGGTCTCGGCCCAAAACATCACCTATTTATTTTCTATCGAGATGCTTGTCTGACCTGCTGATTTACTCCAGTTTTTTGTGCCCGTCTTCGGTTTCAACCAACAACTGCAGTTCCTTCCTGCACAATTATCCACTGTGTTGCAGGGAATACTAGCATGGGTCAAGATATGGGCAGTTCTGGAGCACACGTTTCAATGCCAAGGGAGTGATGTTAAATGAAAACATCAGCATGTTAAATTAAAAAATGCAGTTTGCTTCTGATAAACTTTTTTTCTCCAGATACCATTGACTGGCTGAGTACTTTCAAATATTTTCTGTTTTAATTTCAGATTTCCAGCATCTGATTTATTTTGTTTACTGATGGCTGGGATGTTGGCTGCGCTCACAGATATTGCTGTATCTAAAACTCTCTCCCTTTCTTAATATCACGTGGGGTTAAATTGGCTGACGAATGGCTTTGGTGCTGGTGACATTGAGGGAGAGGTTATTGGCCTGACACCATGTCACTAAGTGCTCTGTCCCCTTCCTCTATTCCATCTCGTCATTGTTTGTGATTGGCCTACCACAGTGGTCTTCTTCTTAATGAGTCCACACACAAGATTAGAGGTTGCTCAACCAGAGCTGAGCACACTTATCGGCATCTGCATACAATGGTGTCTGCCTTGTCGCTTCTTGTGAGCGGTGGTGGAAAGATTGGTGGAAACAGGGCCGCGACGTGAACGCTCTTCCCTTGACCCCACCATAGTGGTGTCATCTGCATACTTGTAGATGTATTTAAAGCCAAACTTGGCCGTAAAGTCCTCATGGTACAGGGAACACAGTTGCGGACTGAAAATGCATTTTTGCAGGGCATTAGTGTTGAAAATTACTGTGGAGAAGGTCTTCTCACCTCTCTCAGCGATTGTGGACTGTGTGTCAGAAAGTCAAGGATCCAGTGGGAGGGGTGGGGAGCTGATTGCTAGGTGGATTGTCCACGTTGGTCCTGACGGTGAGAGATCTAGGAAATCTCATCGTGTGTCCAAGGGCTTGCGATGCATGCTTGCAGGCATGATGCAGGTGGTGGTGGGTTCACTGATTACCTGACAAACATGGGGATCTTGAACTGTACCATCAGAGAATCGTGACAAATGCCCCACAGCTAGCTATTGCTCATAACAGAGCAACTAGTAAGCTAGCCCTTAATAATTCCTCTCTGTGGCTCCTGGGAGAATAGATGCAATATGAGGAAGGACATCCTTGTGATTGAGGCAGTGCTGCGTAGGTTCACGAGATTGATCCCTGGGGTGGTGGGACTGTCATGTGAGGAAAGATTGAAAAGACCAGGCTTGTATTCACTGGAGTTTAGAAAGATGAGGGGGGATCTTATAGCAACATATAAAATTGTAGAAGGACTGGACAAACTAGATGCAGGAAATATGTTCCCAATGTTGGGCGAGTCCAGAACCAGAGGCCACAGTCTTAGAATAAAGGGGAGGCCATTTAGGGGAGACTGAGGTGAGAAAAAACGTTTTCACCCAGAGAGTTGTGAATTTGTGGAATTCCCTGCCACAGAGGGCAGCGGAGGCTAAATCACTGGATGGATTTAAGAGAGAGTTAGATAGAGCTCTAGGGGCTAGTGGAGCCAGGGGATGTGGGGAGAAGGCAGGCACGGGTTATTGATAGGGGACGATCAGCCATGATCACAATGAATGGCGGTGCTGGCTCGAAGGGCCGAATGGCCTCCTCCTGCACCTGTTTTCTATGTTTCTATAAGTTATTTAGTATTGCAATCTATAGGGGGAAAGCAGCATACCCCACTTACCACAAAATCACAGCCCGGGAATCAATCTTTGTTAGTCAGATGCCCAATTGGGAAAAACACAAGGAAAGAAAAATATTCATTCTCATTTAGGACAGTCAATTTCTTATGTACCCACCCCAGTGCGAAAGTTGCATGGTCAACCGTTTACTAGCAGTCGGAGTTGAATCTTGAGATGAGAACCTTCATGGTCTAAGAGAAAACATAAATGAAGACTGCACTTTGAAGTAGAGAAGCATTCAAATTCAATGCAGCATTTAGGCAAGAAGAAGTGTGGTTATGGAGGGCCAGGGAAAGGGAGGAAGGGCAACATCTTATGTCATTTTACCTTCCATCACAGTGAGGAACGTGGATTCCGCTGCGGTGGATGTTTATGTTAAATTTTATTTTTATGTGCTGTGTGTCTTAGAAACATAGAAACATAGAAATTAGGTGCAGGAGTAGGCCATTCAGCCCTTCGAGCCTGCACCGCCATTCAATATGATCATGGCTGATCATCCAACTCAGTATCCCGTACCTGCCTTCTCTCCATACCCTCTGATCCCCTTAGCCACAAGGGCCACATCCAACTCACTCTTAAATATAGCCAATGAACTGGCCTCAACTACCCTGTGGCAGAGAGTTCCAGAGACTCACCACTCTCTGTGTGAAAAAAGTCTTTCTCATCTCGGTCTTAAAGGATTTCCCCCTTATCCATAAGCTGTGACCCCTTGTCCTGGACTTCCCCAACATCGGGAACAATCTTCCTGCATCTAGCCTGTCCAACCCCTTAAGAATTTTGTAAGTTTCTATAAGATCCCCTCTCAATCTCCTAAATTCCAGAGAGTATAAACCGAGTCTATCCAGTCCTTTCTTCATAAGACAGTCCTGACATCCCAGGAATCAGTCTGGTGAACCTTCTCTGCACTCCCTCTATGGCAATAATGTCCTTCCTCAGATTTGGAGACCAAAACTGTACGCAATACTCCAGGTGTGGTCTCACCAAGACCCTGTACAACTGAAGTAGAACCTCCCTGCTCCTGTACTCAAATCCTTTTGCTATGAAAGCTAACATACCATTCGCTTTTTTCACTGCCTGCTGCACCTGCATGCCTACTTTCAATGACTGGTGTACCATGACACCCAGGTCTCGCTGCATCTCCCCTTTTCCTAATCGGCCACCATTTAAATAATAGTCTGCTTTCCTGTTTTTTTTTGCCACCAAAGTGGATAACCTCACATTTATCCACATTATACTGCATCTGCCAAACATTTGCCCACTCACCCAGCCTATCCAAGTCACCTTGCAGTCTCCTAGCATCCTCCTCACAGCGAACACTGCCCCCCAGCTTAGTGTCATCCGCAAACTTGGAGATATTGCCTTCAATTCCCTCATCCAGATAATTAATATATATTGTAAAACAGCTGGGTCCCAGCACTGAGGCCTGCGGTACCCCACTAGTTACTGCCTGCCATTGTGAAAAGGACCCGTTTACTCCTACTCTTTGCTTCCTGTTTGCCAGCCAGTTCTCTATCCACGTCAATACTGAACCCCTAATACCGTATGCTTTAAGTTTGTATACTAATCTCTTATGTGGGACCTTGTCGAAAGCCTTCTGGAAGTCCAGATATACCACATCCACTGGTTCTCCCTTATCCACGCTACTAGTTACATCCTCGAAAAATTCCACAAGATTCGTCAGACATGATTTACCTTTTGTAAATCCATGCTGACTTTTGTCCCAATGATTTCACCACTTTCCAAATGTGCTGCTATCCCATCTTTAATAACTGACTCTAGCAGTTTCCCCACTACCGATGTTAGACTAACTGGTCTGTAATTCCCCCTTTTCTCTCTCCCTCCCTTCTTAAAAAGAGGGGTTACATTTGCTACCCGCCAATCCTCAGGAACTACTCCAGAATCTAAAGAGTTTTGAAAGATTATCACTAATGCATCCACTATTTCCTGAGCTACTTCCTTAAGTACTCTGGGATGCAGCCTATCTGGCCTGGGATTTATCGGCCTTTAATCGATTCAATTTACCCAACACCACTTCCCGACTGACCTGGATTTCACTCAATTCCTCCTTTGACCCACAGTCCCCTGCTATTTCCGGCAGATTATTTATGTCTTCCTTAGTGAAGACGGAAACCAAAGTAGTTATTCAATTGGTCCGCCATATCCTTGTTCCCCATGATCAACTCACCTGTTTCTGACTGCAAGGGACCTACATTTGTTTTAACTAACCTCTTTCTCTTCACATATCTATAAAAACTTTTGCAGTCAGTTTTTATGTTCCCTGCCAGTTTTCTTTCATAATCTATTTTTCCTTTCCTAATTAAGCCCTTTGTCCTCCTCTGCTGGTCTCTGAATTTCTCCCAGTCCTCTGGTATGCTGCTTTTTCTGGCTACTTTGTACGCATCATCCTTTGCTTTGATACTATCCCTGATTTCCCTTGTTATCCACGGATGCACTACCTTCCCCGATTTATTCTTTTGCCAAACTGGGATGAACAATTTTTGTAGTTCATCCATGCAGTCTTTAAATGTCTTCCATTGTATATCCACCGTCAACCCTTTTAGAATTAATTGCCAGTCAATCTTGGCCAATTCTCGTCTCATACCCTCAAAGTTACCTTTCTTTAAGTTCAGAACCAAAGTGTCTTGTTGCTTTTCATTTAGTATGGCTGTATGGTAACTCAAATATCACTGTACCTTAATTGGTACATGTGACAATAAATTTGAATTTGAACTTGAACGTGAGAGTCCTGTTTAGCGGAGTATGTGGTCTCATCAAACATCTCTCACTGATGGCAAAGTAATTGATGTGGTTGATGCCACAACCTGTCAAAAATATCCTTGTGGTTCTTAAAGAGATGAGAACTTGATGAACTTATAATTTATTCTAACTATATATTCAAATTTAATGATGAAAAAAACAATAGACAATAGACAATAGGTGCAGGAGTAGGCCATTCGGCCCTCCGAGTCAGCACCGCCATTCAATGTGATCATGGCTGATCATCCCCAATCAGTACCCCGTTCCTGCCTTCTCCCCATATCCCCTGATTCTATTTTTAAGAACCCTATCTAGCTCTCTCTTGAAAGCATCCAGAGAACCGGCCTCCACCCACTCTCTAAGGCAGAGAATTCCACAGACTCACCACTCTCTGTGAGAAAAAGTGTTTCCTTGTCTCCGTTCTAAATGGCTTACTCCTTATTCTTAAACTGTGGCCCCTGGTTCTGGACTCCCCCAACACTGGGAACATGTTTCCTGCTTCTAGCGTGTCCAAACCCTTAACAATCTTATATGTTTCAATGAGATTCCCTCTCATCCTTCTAAACTCCAAGCTCAACTGCTCCATTCTCTCAGCATATGACAGTCCCGCCATCCCGGGAATTAACCTTGTAAACCTACGTTGCCCTCCCTCAATAGCAAAAATGTCCTTCCTCAAATTATGGGAACCAAAACTGCACACAATACTCCAGGTGTGGTCTCACTAAAGCTCTGTACAACTGCAGGACCTCTTTGCTCCTATATTCGATATTCGATCCTATATTCGAAAAACGCAAAGGACTTCTAGATCAGGAGAGTGTGGTTTTAGACAGCAATCGCCCTTGATCTCCGGAGGTTGCAGTGAGTCCTGGTAGAAGTATATGAGAGGCATAGATAGTCAGAACATTTTGCTTGGGATGAAAAATCAAATAGTAGAGAGCACGGTTTTAAGGTGAGAGGGGCAAAGTTTAATGTAGATTTGTTTGTTACATGGAGGGTGAGAACTGGGGTTGGTGGTTGCGTCAGACACGACAGTGGCTTTTAGGGGACTTTCAGATAGGCACCTGGATATGCAGGGAATGAAGGGATATGGATTATGAGTAAGCAGGTAAGAGATGGTCTTGGCAACATGTTTGGCACAGACACTGTGGACCATAGGGCCTGTTCTTGTACTGTAGTGTTCGATGATCAATCACAAGCAGCTATATCTAGACCATCACTATCTAGAAATAAAATAATAATAAATTCACAATTAATTATAAGGACCTCACTATTCCTAAACTATCAAATGTCACCTATTGTTTTAAAACAAAGCTGATTACCTAAAAACTAGAGACATGGGGGACTCCAGACGTTCCAGTTAAAAACTAGGACCATTTATTTAAAAGGTTTAACCATGTAAATAAAATCGTGTAAAAGTTGAAATAAAAGGCGTAATTTTTATTCTTTTTTTTTAAATCTGGAAATACTCAACAAACATCTCAACCTTCCTCTGAGATGTAAACCCAGGCTCCAAAATGTAAAGTGTAGAAAGGAACTGCAGATGCTGGTTTACATCAAGGGTGGACACACAATGCTTGGGTAACTCAGCGAGACGGGCAGCATCTCTGGAGAGAAGTTTCGGGTTGAGACCCTTCTTCAGACTGAGAATGAGGGGAGAGGGAAACTAGAGACGTGGAAGGGTAAAGTGTAAAAAGGGCAGATCAAAGCCGACGATGCTCAAGGGAAATGTAGAATGGTCCATTATTGGCTGAGGGGAAGATGACAAGGAGGCAATCACAATTCCCATTTGAAAATTTGGCTTTGCAAATATAGACTCAAACTCCTCATTTTAGTGCGTATATCTCTTCTACTACGTGGGGTCTTGAATCAAACTAAAATTGCCCAGTTGAATTCTTGAACGGACTGGAGTATTCTGGCCAATCTATACTCTGTCCGTCCAAGCCCAGTACTTTTATGACGTTCTTCCGTCACTTCAGGGAGAGACTCAGATACCTTCACGCAGACACTCCTCTCTGCTGGGCACCGAGGATTCAGCGCCTAGCCGCTTTGCGCTGTGAGTTATCGATGCCGATTTTCAGAGCGCACCTTTTCAAGTCGCGCTCCCGATCGAAGGTCAGACCTATATTTTAATACCCCACCAATTTGGATACCAAGTCTAACCCTGGGCCACTCCTCGCCCGATGAAGCACGTTTGTCTCGCGTTAAAGCAGCTGCAGTCTGCCAACTACGACCAAAGTTTTGGGCCTCTAACCCAAGAGAGGGCCTCTAACCCCACCCTGGTTTTATGGGCCCCTAACCCAAAAATTGTGCTAACCACTCCCCTGTGCTTGCTAGACTCTGTTCTATTGATCTCGATTAGACCCTTTCCCAGGCCCACGAATTATCGATCAGCTCCGACTAACGAAGTGCTGAAAATCAATGCGAAAACTGCACCATGGGCCCGATTTCTGCACTCGCGACCGAAACAGCTCAACACCCTTGATCGCAAACTTGTGTTTGGGGGTCTTTTGAGATCCCGGATGAGCCCCCAATGTAAATTGCTCGTTTCTAAGCTTCCCCCCCAGTCTAGTTTCAGTAAAAACACTGAATCAAGCACGAAACAACAAATCTTTATTTTAACAAAAGCGCATTACAGTTCAACTACTGTACCTGTCACACCGCGGGTTCGCTCCTCGTATCTGCCTGCTCAAGTCCTCTAGGCCTCGCTCAGAGACACTCCAGAAAGTCATGCAGTCCCAAGCGCTCTCCCAGATGATCGATGCTGGACATTGTGATAGCGGACTTTTATATGTACCGGGACCTCGAGGGGCCGAACCACATGGTGGTGCTTTCTTAATAATCCAATTACAGATAGCGATTAATACCATACATAACAGACATTTCCCTAACCCAATAATACAGCAGCTCAATACATTGTATTCAAACCGGACTTTCCAAGGAAGCCAACTTAGAAACATTTACTCTGATCTGCCAGAAACCCAGACAAGGCTCAATACCTCATCTAATCAACACTTGGCAAAATTGAACTCTGCAACATTATTTACAATTATTTACAAGGTGTATGTCTGGTTTGCAGCCATCCAATCCATTTTATGCATTTTGCACCTAATTGACAGGGTCTGCAGATGTTCTTATTCTTTTCCTGCAAATTGTATCAAGGCTCTAGATACTGGCTCCACTCCGCAGCTTGTCCCAGCTCTGCAGAGAGCAATTCCAAATTAACCAAATCTCCCAGCAGCCCTGAAGCTTTTACCCCATTTTGAAGTCCTAGCCTCTCCAATTTAACCAGGATTAACACAATCACAATCATACTTTATTAGCCAAGTATGTTTTGCAACATACGAGGAATTTCATTTGCCAAGTCAGTTATACAAAAAAAGCAACGGAACACACAAAATACATTTTAACATTAACATCCACCACAGTGATTCCTTTGCATTCCTCACTGCGATGGAAGGCGAAAAAGAGTTCAAATATCTTCCCTTAGCTTTCCCGTGGTCGGGGACCTCGAGCCCTGCGTTGACGGGACAATCTTGACTCCTGTAGCCGGCGACGTTCTGGCCCTCCACATCGGGGCGATTAGCTCCTGCATCGGGGGGATGTCAGCTCCCCCACGCCGGGCGATCCAACCCCGGGTCGGGGCTGGTCGAGCCTCTGCGTCTGTGGAGCTTCCGGACTAGGCTCTCCCGAGACCGCGAGCTCTTGATAGTAAGTCTGCAGGCCGCGGTTGGAGCGACCCCAGGCAAGGGATCGGCTCCGATGTGAAGTCCACACTGAGCAGTGAGGCCCAAAGTCAGTCCGAAGAGGCCTCCAACTCCATCGATGGTAGGCCGCAGAGGCCCTGAGATGCAATCCAAAAATTAATCGCATCTCCGGCAAGGTGAGAAACAGAAAAAAAGTTTCCTCCTCCCCCTTCCCCCCTCCCCCTTCCCCCCCTCCCCTTCCCCCCACATAAAACAAACCGGAGAACATTTACACAGGCGTTTAACAGACACTAAAAAAGACGAAAAAACAGACAGACTGTTGGTGAGGCTGCCAATCGTGCGGCGCTCCTGGTGGGAACAGTACACGAACAGCAAAAGTAATCAGGAGGACAGTGAAACTAGTCGGAGAACTCGGGATGTGAATGTTCATACCACTGGGTTGTAAGCTCCTCAAGCGAAATATGAGGTGCTGATCTTCCAATTTGCGGTGGGCCTCACTGTGACAATGGAGACGGCCCAGGACAGAAAGGTCAGTGTGGGAATAGGAGGGGGAGTTTAAGTTTTATGTCCATGTCCGAGATGTTAAGGCAGCCTCCGAGATATAACAGTGGCGTAGCGGTAGAGTTGCTGCCTCACAGCGCCAGAGACCAGAGATCGATCCTGACTATGGGTGCTGTCCGTGATCTACTTAGGTTTTCTCCAGGATCTCCGGTTTCCTTCCATTCTCCAAAGACGCACAGTTTTGCAGGTTAATTGGCTTGGTATAAATCATTTGTGTGTGTGTGTGTGTGTGTGTGTGTGTGTGTGTGTGTGTGTGTGTGTGTGTGTGTGTGTGTGTGTGTGTGTGTGTGTGTGTGTGTGTATATATATATATATATATATATATATATGTATATGTAGGATAGTGTTAGTGTGTGGGGATCGCTGGTCGCTTTTCCGCGCTGTATCTCTAAACGACCCATTCTTAGTCACGTGTGTGACCAAAAATATGAAAAATTGTGGAATACATCTCTTCTAATTCTGAAAGCATTACAGGTACATTGTTTTGTACTGTATAAATGATTCATATTATTTTTGAAGTTTATCAAGTGAAATATTTATGTTCTGCTGACAATGTTTGTTTAGGGTCAGACGTCAAATATGACTGGTCATGTGTGTGACCTCACATGGAAGCATTTTTTTCATAACTCAGTTTTATCTTACAAACTCCTGTGAATTTTAAAAAGCTAGAATGTTCATATCTTTAGCAGACATGCATTATAGTTCTGTAGGTAGGAAAATAACAATGAATAAGATTAATCTCCTGCAAGAATTTTTTAATGTATTACTTTACGTGATGCCATTTGGTAATGTGTGCGACATTTGGTTCACTTTCCAAAGAATGGCCCTTACAAACTCTGTGAATTTTACAAAGCTAGAATGTTCATATCTTCAGCAGTCACGCATTATAGTTCTGCAGGTCAGGAAAATAGCAATGAATAAGATTAATCTCTTACGAGATTTTTTTAAATGTATTACTTTATGTGATGCCATTTGGTAACATGTGTGACATTTTGGCTCACCTTCCAAAGAATGGCCCAAACTAACCTGAACTGAACAGCATTTGGTGCATATGTTTGGCGTAAACCAGCATCTGCAGTTCCTTCCCACACTAATGTGACGTAAGCCGGCATTAACGCCGTTTTGTTAAGTGACTTTGCGCATTGTCATTGTTGTTTGTGTTGCTGTCGTTGTTGTTGTTGTCATTGCTGCTGTTGGTGTCGTTGTTGTTGTTGCTGTTTTTGTTGTCGTTGGTGCTGTCATTGGTGTTGTCGTTGTTTTTGCGGTCGTTGGTGTTCTCCCTGTTGTTATTGTTGTTGTTGGTGTGTTGCCGTTGTTGGTGTCGTTGTTGGTGTCGTTGTTGGTGTATTGTCGTTGTTAGTGTGTTGTCGTTGTGGTGTGTTGTCGTTGTTAGTGTGTTGTCATTGTTGGTGTGTTGTTGCCGTTGTTGTTGGTGTGTTGTCGTTGTTAGTGTATTGTCGTTGTTGATGTGATGTCGTTATTGTCGTCGTTATTGGTGTTGTTGTTATCATTGTTGTTGTCGTGGTGTGTTTGTTGGTGTGTTGTCATTGTTGGTGTGTTGTCATTGTTGGTGTGTTGTCGTTATTAGTGTGTTGTCGTTGTTGGTGTCGTTGTTGGTGTGTTGTCATTGTTGGTGTGTTGTCGTGGTGTGTTGTTGGTGTGTTGTCATTGTTGGTGTGTTGTCATTGTTGGTGTGTTGTCGTTATTAGTGTGTTGTCGTGGTGTGTTGTTGGTGTGTTGTCGATGTTTGTGTGCTGTCGTTGTTGGTGTGATGTCGTTATTAGTGTGTTGTCATGGTGTGTTGTCGTTGTTAGTGTGTTGTCGTTGTGTTCTGTTGTCGTTGTTAGTGTGTTGTCGTCGTGGTGTGTTGTTGTTATTAGTGTGTTGTCATTGTGGTGTGGTGTCATTGTTAGTGTGTTGTCGTTGTAAATGTGTTGTCGTTATTAATGTGTTGTCATTGTGGTGTGTTGTCGTTGTTAGTGTGTTGTCGTTATTAGTGTGTTGTCGTTGTGGTGTGGTGTCGTTGTTAGTGTATTGTCGTTATTAGTGTATGTGTTGTTGTTGTGGTTGTGTGTTGTTGGTGTGTTGTGTTGTGTTTGTCGTGTGTGTTGTTGTGTGTTGTCGTTGTTGGTGTGTTGTCGTTGTTTGTGTTGTCTGTTGTTGGTTGTTGTTGTGTGTTTGTTGTGTTGTGTTTGTGGTGTTAGTGTGTTGTTGTTGTGTTGTCATTGTTGGTGTGTTGTGTTGGTTGTGTTGTGTTGGTGTGTTGAGTTGTGTTGTCGTGTGTTGTGTTGTTGTGTGTTGTTGTGTGTTGTCATTGTTGTTGGTGTGTTGTTGGGTGTGTTGTTGGTGTGTTTGTCGTTGTTGGTGTTGTGTTGTTGTTGTTTGTCATGGTTGTGTGTTGTGGTGTCGTCGTGTGTGTGGTGTTTGTTGTGCTGTCGTTGTTTGTTGTATTGTTGTTGTTGTGTTGTGTGTTGGTGTATTGATTTGTTGTTGGTGTGTTGTGTAGTGTTGTTGTGTGTGTTGTTTGTTGTTGGTTGTGTTGTGTTGGTGTGTTGTTGTGTTGTGTCGTGTTGGTTGTTGTGTTATTGGTTGTTGTCGGTGTGTCGTTGTTGGTTGTTGTCGTTGTTGGTGTGTGTTGTTGTTGTTGTTGTTGTGTTGTTGATGTTGTTGTTGGTGGTTGTGTTGTTGTTGTGTGTTGTGTTGTTGTGTTGTTGTATTGTTGTTGGTGTGTTGTTGGTTGTTGGTGTTGTTGGTGTGGTGTTGTTGTTGTGTGTTGTTGTGTTGTTGTGTTGGTTGTTTGTTGTGTGTTGTGTTGTTGTTGTGTTGTTGTTGGTGTGTTGTTGTGTTTGTGTTGGTTGTTTTGTTGTTGTGGTGTTTTGTTGTTGTTGTTGGTTGTTGTTGGTTGTTGTTGTTGTTGGTTGGTGTTGGGGTGTTGTTGATGTTGTTGTCGTTGTGTGTTGTTGTTGTTGGTGTTGTTGTTGTTGTTGGTATTGTTGTTGTGTTGTTTGTTGTGTAGGTGTTGTTGTTGTTGTGTTGTTGTTGGTGTTTGTTGTTTGGTGTTATGTTGTCGTTGTTGGTGTTGTTGTTGGTGTTATGTTTGTTGTGTATGTTGTTGGTGTTGTGTTTTGAGTTGTTGTTGTTGTGGTGTTGTTGTTGTTGGTGTTGTTGTTGGTGTTGTTGTTGGTGTTGTTGTTGTTGTTGGTGGTGTTGTTGGTATTGTTGTTGGTGTTGTTGTTGTTGTTGTTGTTGTTGGTATTGTTGTTGGTGTTGTTGTTGGTATTGTTGTTGGTGTTGTTGTTGGTGTTGTTGTTGGTGTTATTGGCGTTGTTGTCGGTGTTGTTGTTGGTGTTGTCGGTGTTGTTGTCGGCGTTGTTGTTGGTATTGTTGTTGGTGTTATTGGCGTTGTTGTTGTGTTGTTGTTGGTGTTGTTGTCGGTGTTGTTGTCGGTGTTGTTGTTGGTGTTGTTGGTGTCTGTTGTTGGTGTTGTTGTTGGTGTTGTTGGTGTTGTTTTTCGGTGTTGTTGTCGGTATTGTTGTTGGTGTTGTTTGTTGTGTGTTGTTGTTGTTGGTGTTGCTGTTGGTGTTGTTGTTTGTTGTTGGTGTTGTTGTCGGTGTTGTTGGTGTTGTTGTTGGTGTTGGTGTTGTTGTTGTTGTTGTTGTTGTTGTTGTTGTTGTTGTGGTGTTGTTGTTGTTGTTGTTGTTGTTGTTGTTGTTGTTGTTGTTGTTGTTGTTTGTTGGTTGTTGTTGTTGTTGTTGTTGTTGTTGGTGTTGTTGTTGGTGTTGTTGTTGTTGTTGTTGTTGGTGTTGTTGTTGGTGTTGTTGGTGTCGTTGGTGTTGTTGTTGGTGTTGTCGTTATTGTTGTTGTTGTTGTTGTTGTTGTCGTTGTTGGTGTTGTTATTGGTGTTGTTGTTGTTGTTGTCGGTTTGGTCGTTGTTGGTGGTGTTTTCGGTGTTGTTGCAGTCGTAGTTTTTGCTGCCGTTTGTGTTGTCGTTGTCGGTGGTCTTTGTTGTCGTTGTTGTTGTTGTTGTTGTTGTTGTTGTCGTTGTCGTTGTTGTCGTCGATGTCGTCGCCGCCCTCACCGAGCCGGAAGCGCGGCCATTTAACCTCCGACACGGAAGGAGACGGCCCGATGGCCCTGACGTGAGGGGAACAAGATGAAGCCGTTGAGGGGCAACGGGGACAGAAGCTCGGTGAGTGTGCGGATGAGGGAGGGTGGGGTTTGGGGTTGGATTTATAATGCGTTGTTTGCGGGGGAGATGTGTGAAATGAGACGGGACAAGCTTCTTCCTCTTTGGCCCGCCCCGGAGGCTGCGAGGTGGACGATGCGCGGCCTCGGCCCCCGTTACCGCCCCCCCGCTGCCGGCTGCCCGCCACCTCCCTGCCCGCTCCCCGCTCCCTCGCTGCCGGCTCCCTCCCTGCCGGCTGCCCGCTCCCTCACTCCCTCCGTGCCGGCTCCTCCCTCACTGCCGGTTGTCGGCTGCCCGCTCCCTCGCTGCCCGCTCCCACACTCCCTCCCTGCCCGCTCCCTCACTCCCTCCCTGCCCGCTCCCTCACTCCCTCCCTGCCCGCTCCCTCACTCCCTCCCTGCCCGCTCCCTCACTCCCTCCTGCCCCGCTCCCTCCCTCCTGCCCGCTCCCTCCCTCCCTTCCCGCTCCCTCACTGCCGGTTGTCGGCTGCCCGCTCCCTCCCTGCCCGCTCCCTCCCTGCCCGCTCCCTCCCTGCCCGCTCCCTCGCTGCCCGCTCCCCCGCTCCCTCCCTGCCCGCTCCCCCGCTCCCTCGCTGCCCGCTCCCTCCCTGCCCGCTCCCTCCCTGCCCGCTCCCCCGCTGCCTCACTGCCGGCTCCCTCGCTGCCCGCTCCCCCGCTGCCCGCTGCCTCACTGCCGGCTCCGTCACTGCTGGCTGTCGGGGAAAGTTTCTAATCAAGGTTTCATCTCCAGGCCCGCGAAATAATGACCACAAAAAACACACACAAAGGGCGATGTCACGGGTGTATTGACAGCTGGCCTGAGGTGGATGTAGGACGAGGAAGGTCTCCCTGATAAAAAGTTGTTAAACGCGTTAGTGAGACGAGGAATTGCCGGTGCGGGGAGAGTTGAGCAAAAACACAAAGTGCTGGAGGAACACAGCGGGCCAGGCTGCATCCGTGGAAGGGACTGGACAGCTTCGGGGTCAGAACCTCTGTAAATCGCCCCTAAAGTGTGGGGAGTGGATGTGAAAGTAGGATAACATAGAACTAGCGTGAACGGGTGGGCGGGTCGACTGTGGGCCGAAGGGCCTGATCCGTGCTGTATCTTTTAATCAATCAATCGCCTATACATATTCTCTAGCGATGCTGCCAGACCCGCTGGCTTATTCCAGCACTTTGTATTTAGTCAAAGTCATTAGTTTTCCAAGATTAAACCCACCTTCTTTTCTGTACCCACTGTGTTGCCGCAAAGTGCCAGTGGCTGGTATTTGCACAACATAGCAAATGCTCCATAAAACTAAATGAGGAGAGACAGATAGAATCTTTTTCCCCAGGGTGGAAATGTCAACGACTAGAAGGCTTAGCTTTAAGGTCAGAGGGAATATGTGGGGTAAAGTTAAAGGAGGTGTGTGGGACATTTTTTTACACGGCATGGTGGGTGGCAGGAGTGTGCTCCAGTGGTGGTGGTTGAGGCAGATACGATAATGGCATTTAAGAAGATTTCAGATAGGGATATGGATCACGTGCAGGAAGATAAGTTTTTCTCTGAGCCGAAGTGTTTGTTCCTGTGCTATGCTTTGTTATGTTCTGGAAGAGAGAGGGAAGCAAAATAACATGGACGGTGGGAAAGTGTGACTTTAAAGCACAGGATTTTTTGGCAGATCGGGCATAGAGTAAACCTTTAAGATCCATGACCTTTGACATGAACTGATGCTCCTCCATTATTAAACAAAAGTATTACTTTTGCACAAATTAAGGAGGGTTGGTATACCATTGGAGATTTTATTTCAATGACTCACTAGGCTCTGCTAATATTGTGGTGCCCATTGGTTACTGAAAATGTTGAGTAACACTCTTCACCTGGATGCCAACAAGGTCAGAAAATCTCCAGGCAGGTGACCATTCCATGTCCCCATTTTCCAGGCTGAAGTCCAAACAGTGTGGGTAGATGACAAGAGGGAATGTTCGCATTGTCAAAAATAACTATTCCAATTTAAAATTTCAGGGTGGTCACAATGTCCCTGTAAGACAATTGTGAAATTTAGAAACAATGCTGATTTATACTAAAGATAGTCACAAAGTGTTGGAGTAACTCAACGAGTTAGGCAATGAGAGAAAGGATGAGTGATGTTTCGGGTTGGGACCTTTCTTGCTGGTTTTAAATGACAGCATTATAAGTGCTGTTGTCAACTAAATAATGTCCAAGAGATTTGATGATTTGTTGAAACTTTTGATGACGAATTTGGAGTTGATACATAGATACATAGACAATAGGTGTAGAAGTAGGCTATTCGGACCTTTGAGCCAGCACCGCCATTCAATATGATCATGGCTGATCATCCACAATCAGTACCCCGTTCCTGCCTTCTCCTTCACCCCTTATCCCTTGATTTTGCTAGCCCTAAGAGCTCTCTATCTAACTCTCTTTTGAATGCATCCAGTGAATCGGCCTCCACTGCTTTCTGAGGCAGAGAATTCCACAAATTCACAACTCTCTGGGTGAAAAAGTTTTTCCTCATCTCAGTTCTAAATGGCCTACCCCTTATTCTCAAACTGTGGCCCCTGGCTCCGGACTCCCCCAACATCGGGAACATGTTTCCTGCATCTAGCATGTCCAATCCCTTAATAATTTTATATGTTTCTAAAAGATTCCCTCTCATCCTTCTAAATTCCAGTGAAAGCCCAGTCGCTCCATTCTTTCATCATATGACAGTCCCGCCATCCTGGGAATTAACCTGGTGAACCTACGCTGCACTCTCTCAATAGCAAGAATGTCCTTCCTCAGATCTGGGGACCAAAACTGCAGACAATATTCCAGGTGTGGTCTCACTAGGGACCTGTACAACTGTAGAAGGACCTCTTTGCTCCTATACTCAACTCCACTTTATGAAGGGACATGCCATTAGCTTTCTTCACTGCCTGTTGTACCTGTATGCTCACTGTCAGTGGGTACACAAAAAGCTGGAGAAACTCAGCGGGTGCAGCAGCATCTAAGGAGCGAAGGAGATAGGCGACGTTTCGGGTCGAGACCCTTCTTCAGACTGGAGGCGCCGTTTCGGGTCGAGACCCTTCTTCAGACTGGGGTCTGAAGAAGGGTCTCGACCCGAAACGTCGCCTATCTCCTTCGCTCCTTAGATGCTGCTGCACCCGCTGAGTTTCTCCAGCTTTTTGTGTACCCTCGATTCTCCAGCATCTGCAGTTCCTTCTTTAACACTGCTCACTTTCAGTGATTGATGTACAAGGGCACCCGTGTCTCGTTGTACTTCCCCTTTTAATAATCTGCCGTCCCGTTCTTGCCTCCAAAGTGGAGAACCTCACACTTATCACGTTATACTGACTGCATCTGCCATGCATCTGCCCACTTGCCCAACCTGTCCAAGTCACTCTGCATCCTCATAGCATCCTCTTCACAGTTCACACTGTCACCCAGCTTTGTGTCATCTGCAGATTTGCTAATGTTACTTTTAATTCCTTCATCTAAATCATTAATGTATATTGTAAATAGCTGCGGTCCCAGAACTGAGCCTTGCGGCACCCCCACTTGTCACTGCCTGCCTGAAAAATATTGTTTTGTGTAGGGGTTCTTTATGTTGTAAAGGGATGTGCAGGATTCAGATTTGTGATGAATGCACCTTGGGGTCAGAGGATGGTTTCCAACACTTTTTCAGGGTCAGCACTAGAAGTTTTTTTTAATGTAGACTTGTGTGCACAATGTGGACTTTGGCCTGTAAAATGGGTCTTTGGAGCAGTCTTTTGTCTGGAGACTTTCTGACTTTCAAAATTTGCAGATGGTGCAAAATATGGCAGTGTGATAAACGTGGAAGAGGCAGACTGGCAAAATGGCAGATTAAATTTACTGCAAAGAGTTGTATCCCAGAAAGGTTAAGGTTACCATGGCTGGAAATTTCACCCATTAAATCAATCGGTTCCATTTGCTTGTTCTTTGCCCATAGCCCAATATATTTATATATAGGAAGTTCCTTCCTACCCATATATTTATTTTTTGTGTATTTTGTTCCCTTTGGAATTAATCTACCTCTGGTGGCATGCAATCGTGTAGATTGGGCCTAATTTCAAGTTTCAATTTAAAGAATTAGGTTGGGGACCAAAAGATATGGAATTTGTACTGGAAAGTGTCAGTGAAATAAAAGATTAGCCACAATCTTATTTAATGAAGGAACAGATGGAGATAGATTAATTGTGTTAGTATTTTTTGTATTCTTAATCGTGCATCCGATCTGTTACCTAGGTCTTTGCCTTCCATGTTCTCTTCGTTCCCAGACTATAACCTTTTCCTTATGCAGCAGAAATCTTTTATTATTATTATATGGGGTTAATTCACAAATGATTTTACACTCCTGACCAAGTCTGACTTATTCAGTTGTTTGAAACTTCATAAAATACCTATTTTTTGAAAAATAAAGTAGCATTTAAAATCTGGTAATACCTGGAAACAGATTCTGATATTAAAAATGGTGTGCCGAGGCACAAAAAGAAATGGAAACTTTGTAAAGTTCAGTTTCAGTTTATCGTCTCTCGTATCCAGGTACAGTGAAAAGCTTTTGTTGCGTGCTGACCAGTCAGCGGAAAGACAATACATGATTATGTACAGTTTTGGTCTCCTAATTTGAGGAAGGACATCCTTGTGATTGAGTCAGTGCAGCGCAGGTTCACGAGATTGATCCCTGGGATGGCAGGACTGTCATATGAGGAAAGATTGAAAAGACTAGGCTTGTATTCACTGTAGTTTAGAAGGATGAGGGGAGATCTTATAGAAACATATAACATTATAAAAGGACTGGACAAGCTAGATGCAGGAAAATGTTGGGCGAGTCCAGAACCAGGGGGCACAGTCTTAGAATAAAGGGGAGATCATTTAAGACTGATGTGAGAAAAAGCTTTTTCACCCAGAGAGTTGTGAATTTATGGAATTTCCCTGCCACAGAGGGGAGTGGAGGCCAAGTCACTGGATGGATTTAAGAGAGAGTTAGATAGAGCTCTAGAGGCTAGTGGAATCGAGGGATATGGGGAGATGGCAGGGACGGGTTATTGATAGGGGACGATCAGCCATGATCACAATGAATGGCGGTGCTGGCTCGAAGGGCCGAATGGCCTCCTCCTGCACCTATTTTCTATGTCTATGGCTAATCGAGCCATTTACAGTGTATAGATACATGATAAGGGAAACTGAATCATCTGACCACAACCAGAGAGCAGCCCTGAACTACTATATCTCATTGGTGACCCTCGGACATTCTTTGATCGAACTTTACTGGCTTTATCTTGCACTAAATGTTATTCCTTTATGTATCTGTACATTGTAAATGGCTCGATTGTAATCATGTATGGCATTTCCACTGACTGGTTAGCATGCAACAAAAGCTTCTCACTGTACCTTGAAAATAAACTGAACTATACAAAGTTTCAATTTCTTTCTGTGCCCCAGCATATGTTATAGTAGGGGATTTCAACTTTCCCAATATAGACTGGGAAAATCATACCGTGAAGGGTTTAGATGGGGTGCAATTCCTCAAAGGTGCTCAGGAGAGTTTTCTTAAACAGTTGGTGAAGGCCCCCACACGTGAGAGGGCAACGCTGGATCTAGTATTGGGAAAATGGGAAAGGCAAGTTGATGAAGTGTGTGTGGAGGAGCCTTTTGGGACAAGTGACCACAGTTCGATTAGGTTTAAGATAGTTGGGGATCGGGATGGAGAGGGTCCACGTGTTAAAATGCTCAGCTGGGGTAAGGCCAACTTTGAGGCTATGAGAGAAGGTCTTGCTCAAGTTGATTGGAGCAAGTTATTTGAGGGAAAAGGAACATCGGCCAAGTGGGATGTTTTTAAAAGTGTACTGAAGAGAGCTCAGGATATGTACGTCCCCGTTAGAGTGAAAGGCAAAGCAGGCAAACGTAAGGAAGCTGGGATGACAAGGGAAATTGAGACGCTAGTCAAAAACAAGAAGGGTGCATGGGACCGGTATAGGCAGCTGGGATCAAGTGCATCCCTAGAGGAGTTTCGGGAACTGAGCAAACAAAAAAAGATCAGAAGGGCAAAAAGGCACCAGGAGATAGCTCTGGCAGGTAGCATAAAAGACAATCCCAAAAGATTTTATAAATACATAAGGGTAACGAGAGTGAGTGTGGGACCTTTCAGGAATAAAAGCTGTCACCTCTGTGTGGTGCCAAAGGAGATGGGCAAGGTCCCCTGAGTATTTCACCTCTGTATTTACCAAGGAGAAATACAGTAGGACGGAGGAAATTGGAGCAGTAACTAGAAGTGTCTTGCGAGCAGTCAGGGTTACTGTCATGTTTAAAGGTAGACAAATCTCCGGGGCCTGATCAGATGTATCTGTGGACATTGCGGGAAACTGGAGAGGAAATTGCGGGAGCCCTGGTTTCCAGAGATGCCAGAGGATTGAGAGTAACAAATGTTGTACCTCTTTTCACGAAGGGCTGCAGGGAAAATGCTGTGAACTATAGGCCCGTGAGCTTAACCTCTGTTCTGAGGGATAGGATATACAGGCATTTGGATGGGCAATGGCTGATTAGGGACAGTCAGCATGGTTTTGTACGTGGGAGGTCGTGTCTCACAAATCTGATTGATTTTTTTGAAGACTTGACCAAAAAGGTTGATGAGGGCAGTGCTGTAGATGTTGTGTACATGGACTTTAGTAAGACGTTCGCCAAGGTGCCGCATGGTAGGCTGCTCTGGAAGGATAGATTGCATGGGATCTAAGGGGAGATAGCTGAATAGATAGCAAATTGGCTCCATGGAAGGAAGCAGAGGGTGATGGTGGAATGTTGCTTCTCGGAATGGAGGCCTGTGACGAGTGGTTTGCCATAGGGTTCGGTGCTGGGCCCATTACAGTTTGTCATCTACATCGATGATTTGCATGAGAACATACAGATGATACAAAAAGTTAGTGGTTTTGCAGATAGTGAAGAAGGTTGTGAACGATTGCAGCAGGATCTGGATCGATTGGCCAGGTGGGCGGAGGAATGGTTGATGGAATTTATTAAAGAGAAGTGTGAGGTGTTGCATTTTCGGATGTCGAACAAGTACAGGACCTACACAGTAAATGGTCGGCCTCTGGGTGGTGTTGTAGTGCAGAGGGATCAAGGAATGCAGGTGCATTGTTCCTTGAAGATCAAGTTGCAGGTGGATAAGGGGGTCAAAAAGGCTTTTGGCACTTTGGCCTTCATCTGTCAGAGTATTGAGTATAGAAGTTGGGAGGTCATGTTGTAATTGTATAAGACGTTGGTGAGACTGCATTTAGAATATTGTGTTCAATTCTCGGCACCATGTTATAGGAAAGATATTGTCAAGCTTGAAAGGGTTCAGAAAAGATTTACGAGGATGTTGCCAGGACTAGAGAGTGTGAGCTATAGGGAGAGGTTAAGTAGGCTGGGTCTCTATTGTATGGAGCATAGTGATGGCTGAATTATGTTAAAAATATAAGAAAATATTAAATGAATTCCTGGGCCAGCTTACAACATATTTTAGTCTCAAAGCAGGCTTTTCTCCAGGAGATCGATACAGAAAGGCAAGTCTAGGCTTGCCTCAGGATGCTGTGTATTGAGATAATGAATGACTTTAAAATGCGTCTAGCATTTGATGAGAGAGGAAGCCCAGATTAATCCCAGTAAGGGGTATTGGGACAATGTCCGATGCCTTTGAGGTATGCAGTGACTGATGACTTTGATATGCAAGTATCTTGTACCAAATGTCCGATGCCCTTGATATGTAAAGTCCTTGTACCACATGACAAGATGCCTTTGATGCAACTGATGTGATGAGACAACTCAGACGCATCCTGTAGTGACGTGTATTCTCTGTCAGGACAGGGCAGGGTCCCCCTGGTCCTCACCTTTCACCCCACCAGCCGAAACAGGGCAGAGTCCCCCTGGTCCTCACCTTTCACCCCACCAGCCGGCAAATACAACACATAGTCCTCCGCCAGTTTCGCCACCTCCAACGTGACCCCTCCACCCGCCACATCTTCCCATCTCCCCCCCTGTCTGCCTTCCGCAAAGACCGCTCCCTCCGCAACTCCCTTGTCAATTCTTCCCTCCCCTCCCGCTCTACCCCTTCCCCGGGCACTTTCCCTTGCAACCGCAAGAAATGCCACACTTGTCCCTTCACCTCCCCCCTCCACTCCTTTCAGGGACCCAAGCAGTCCTTACAGGTCCGACAGAGGTTCACCTGCACCTCCTCCAACCTCATCTACTGCATCCGCTGCTCCAAATGCCAGATGATCTATATTGGTGAGACTAAGCGGAGGCTTGGCGATCGTTTCGCCGAACACCTCCGCTCGGTCCGCAAAAACCAACCCGACCTCCCGGTGGCTCAGCACTTCAACTCCCCCTCCCATTCCGCATCCGACCTCTCGGTCCTGGGCCTCCTCCACGCCCAGAGTGAGCAACACCGCAAGTTGGAGGAACAGCACCTCATATTCCGCTTGGGGAGTCTGCATCCTTTGGGCTTGAACATTGAATTTTCTCAGGGGGGTTACACAAAAAGCTGGAGAAACTCAGCGGGTGCAGCAGCATCTAAGGAGCGAAGGAGATAGGCGACGTTTCGGGTCGAGACCCTTTTCAGAACTGAAATTCCGACCTTCATTTCAACCTTTCCCCAAAATGTTAACCCTTGCTGTCTCCTCCCCTTCCCACCTCTCCCTCGGGCCCTGGCATTCCCTCTATCTCCATCTCCCTCCCCCACCCTAGTTGCACTAGCTTCTCATTTTCACACCACAAACAGCTTACAATGGCTTGTTCCCTTTTTATCATCGATACTTTTTTGCATATACATCTTTCATTCATTGTTCTTTATCTCTCCACATCACCGTCTATATCTCTCGTTTCCCCGATCCCTGACCAGTCTGAAGGAAGGGTCTCGACCCGAAACGTCGCCTATCTCCTTCGCCTCCTTAGATGCTGCTGCACCGCTGAGTTCTTCTCCAGCTTTTTGTGTAACCCTACTGATTCTCCAGCATCTGCAAAATTCCTTCTTTAACCCAACTGTATTCTCTGTACCTGAAATGACCTTACTATTTGTGGAATGTGCTAAGCTCCCTCCCCCACCCCAGTCGCACCAGACAAAAAAACACTATATAATACCATGTAATTCTGTTGTTCAGGGAAAGTGCACTGTTTCTCCACAGATTCTCCAGCCAAGTGTCTATATTGCTCACTTGACTGGGGTTTTCCTTGCCACTTCCATCGGCCGATAATAAGTAAAGTTCTGAACTGGTCTACCAACTGTATTGTGAGTTGTCTGTTTATTAAGAAGCAAACCTGTTTGATTGTTATAAAAGTAACTTTTTCAGTAGGAGGATGAGGGGAGATCTTATTGAGGTATACAAAGTCATGAGAGGAATTGATCGGGTAAATGCACAGTCTTTTACCCAGAGTAGGGGAATCGAGGACCAGGGGACATAGGTTCAAGGTGAAGGGGAAAAGATGTATTAGGAATCCGAGGGGTGACATTTTCACACAGAGGGTGGTGGGTGTATGGAACAAGCTGCCAGAGGAGATAGTTGAGGCTGGGACTATCCCATCGTTTAAGAAACAGTTGGACAGGTACATAGATAGAACAGGTCTGGAGGGTTATGTGCCAAGCGCAGGCAAGTGGGACTAGGGCAGCTGGGACATTGTCGGCCGGTGTGGGCGAGTTGCGCCGAAGGGCCTGTTTCCACACTGTATCACTCTGTGACTCAACATATCATTTTTATTAACGGAATCTTTCCGAGGTATTACCAGATTTTGGTTGCTACTTTATTTTAAACAATCTTTGAACCATAGATGGCTTGTAGAAACTAGGAACTGCAGTTTACAAAAGACACGGAGTGCTTGAGTAACTCAGGAGTTGTGGCTTGTGTCTTTTTTTGAGAGGTGAATCATTTATCCTTGCCTAATTAAGCAAGTTGAGTTTATTGTTATATATGCAAGGTGTTGAGGTCCAGGTACAATGAACTTCTTGCTTGCAGCTGCATCACTGGCACAGTGATTCAGCCAATTCACAAAATATTAGTTATACATAAATTCTAGAAGCAATGAAAAAGGCTGGCAAAAATGCGGTTAGTCCAGAACACAATTGGAAAACAAGTCCACAGTCGTGGTGGTTCATTGTGTTCGGTTGCTGAGGTAAGGTTAGTGCAGTGAAGGTCAGTTCAAGAACCTGCTTGTTGTAGAAAAGTAGCTCTGATGTGGGACTTCAGGCTTCTGAACATTCTGCCTGATGGTAACAGTGCTGCCTTTGTAGAGATGTCTTGAATGGTGGGGAGGCCTGTGCCCAAGATTGGCAAGGCTAAGTCTACTGCTGTTCTCTACAACATCTTGTGTTCCTATATGTTAGAATTTCCGTACCAGGACATGATGCAGTCTGTCAGGATACTTTCTACAGTGCATCTGTAGAAATTTGCTTGAATATTCAGTGACATACCGAATCTCTTTAAACTTGAGTCACTCTGCTTTGTGATTTATTTTGTTTTTTTAGATCTAGCTCTTAAGCCCCTGTCCCACTGTCCCGAGTTTAAAAAAAAAATCAGACTCGTGGTAAGTACTTGGAATGTACTTACTGGGTGCGTCGGAGCGCAGGACGTCTCTTAGCGGCCTGTAACGTTAACAGCGGGTACTCGGGAAACGGGGTAAACTCATGAACTTGTTTCAACAGTGAAAAATGTCCACGAGAGCCCCGAGTACCTACGACCGGCCATTACCGTAATTCTCCGAGTTCGAATCAGGAGAAACTCTGGAGAACTCTTGAATTACCTCGTACAGAGGGACAGGGGCATTAGGGCTAAGGGAATCAAGGAATATGGGGGGAAAAAGCCGGAACGGGGTACTGATTTTGGATGATCATCCATGATCATATTGAATGGTGGTGCTGGCTTGAAGGGCCCAATGGCCTACTCCTGCACCTATTTTCTATGTTTTTTTGTTTCCCATTTTCTTTCTTCCCCTTTTTGAAAATTTCCACTGTGCTACATAATACTTTATTTGGCATGATAGTTCATTAATTGTGAATTCAGCAATGTGTACTTTTTTTTTTTCCAGGCGAAAGATTAAATGTTCACTTCAGATAAAGGAGAGCATGTTCCCTAATTCCAATCTGGGTCGTCCACCCTTCTCTCCTGCCCTCCTTTCACAGCAACAGATTATTAATGCTCACAACTTCAGGAATTCAACGTGAGTGCAGCAGGATTCCACTGATGGATCTTCTCATATTTTAATAGCCGGTGCACACATTTTAATTCACTTATTGTATTATGTCATTTTGTATGTATTGTAGTTGTATATTTCGATAAGCATCAGAGCTTAAAATCTTTAAAACAGTGACAACAGATGACTTTACAAATTGCATATTTGTTGGTGGCCAAAATGCTCAAAATATTGTTTAGTTGTTTGGACAATAATGATTTATTTTGATTGACATATGACTCATTCAAATTTTTGAGAGTGCATCAAAAAACTGTACAATTTTGAAAAATAATGACTCGTTTTGTTTGGTTATGCAGATGTACTATAGAAAGACTGTGGAGGTCAAGTCAATTGATATTTTTAAGGCAGAGATAGATAGATTCTAGTACGGGTATAGATTCTAGTATGGAGAGAAAGCAGGGGAATGGGGTTGAGAGGGGAAGATAGATCAGCCTTGATCGAATGGTGGAGTGGACTTGATCGGTCAAATGGTTTAATTCTGCTCCAATCACTTTGGGGAAAAAAGCTCCAGTGTTGATTGAAATGATTAAATAATCAGCTTTTACCATTGCCTTAGCTTTTTCCCGTCACATACGGATTAACAGTATTCTAATTGACAAAAGGGAGGTTAGCTGATGTGATTCTCTGCTGGTTTCTGGTTAAAGTAGTTAGATTTTAATATTCCCGATATAACTTGTGTACAAAGCCAGAAACAAGCCATTCAGTTACATAGTTCCATGTAGGAGTTTTAGCCTCTGTCTTTCATCATTTGATATGTGAGCTGCCAGTCTGTTCCCTTCTCCATACGCATCTATAGCCTTCCTCGGAAGAACAGCAATGTGCTGGTTAATTCCCACCACTTTCCAGGTACATATTTTTTTCCTGAACTTAGGAGCAAATGGAAATGTGCTATAAAAATCTCTTATGATTTTAAGTTTTTGTATGTCCTTTAGCCTTTTCTTTTCAAGAGCAAGGCAGCTGGACTTGTTCATTTTTTTCTGATAGAAGTAGCTTTGCGATTCTGCAGCCCATCGTTGCTAGCAAACATAAGGGATAAACCTACGTGATTTGCCTTACTTACTAATCTTCCTGCTGCAGATGCATTATCTGTGAAAGCATTGGTAGGAGTGATCACTATACAATCTTTGTGGAGATAAATTCCTATCTCCAGACAGCGGACACCCTCTGCTGTGTTCAATGGCACCACGACTGTTCTAACTGGGATAAAGTTCATGCATCCATGAAACAATGTGGACCATCAGCAGTAGAAATGCCCACCACAGTCTGAAATCTAATAGTCTGACACTTTCCTTACTGACATTTCATTCAAACCAGTAGATCGCCTCCGGTTCAATGTGGAGTAATGAAGGACATACTGAGAGCAATGTCAGGCAGATTGGAAAAATGGGATGCCAATCTGATGAGGCTGCAACAAAAAGATGGCTGTTGGAGGTCAGTCATCCCAATGACAAGGCATGGTCTGTAGGAGTTTCACAAGGCAATATCCTCTGCCCATTCATCATCCACTGCATCATTAACCTTCCATCTGGTCAGAATTGGGAACATTTGCTGATAATTGCACAGTGTTTCATTCCAGTGCACTCCTCAGGAAATGCAACGGTCCATGCCTGCATGTTGCAAGATCCAGATACCACAGCAACTTGGGTTGATAAGTGTCAAATGATATACACACCACAAAAGTGCCTGGCAGTAACCATCTCCAAGACGAAACAGTGTAACTGTTGACGTTTAATGGCAGTAGCGTTGCAAACCCTCCCATTATCTGGAGCTTACAATGGACCAGAATCTCAAGTGGTCTAGACTAGACTCATAAATACTGTAGCTGCACAAGCAGACTGGGTGTTATTTGAGTAACTCACCTGCCACCCCAAAGTTGTCACACTGTACACAAGGCTCAAATCAGGAACACTATGGAATAATCTCTACTTAATTGGATAGGAGCGGCTCAAATTATATAAAAGATGCCCAACAAGAAAATCATTCTGCCTGATTGGTATCTCGTGTACCACCCTAAGCATTCATTCCATTTGCCATGTTGCACTCTAACTGCAGCGCATCAAGATAAGAAATAAATGGTTTACATGGCCTCCTGATATGGCTCTGAAATGAGACATCTGAAGGGTAACTTTATCTAAAATAGACACACAAGGTGGGAGTAAGCGGGTCAGGCAGCATCTCTGGAGAAAAGGAATAGGTGCCTTGTCAGGCTGAGACCCTTCTTCAGACTATCTCAACACCATTTTACTGCCCTGCCTTTAATTCCAAATATGTATGGGTCTTGACCTTGAATGAAGTAAATTGATTAAATGTACATGAATAAACATCCACAGCTCTCCGGGCTAGAAATTTCTTAAGATTCAGAATCCTCTAATGAAGAATAAAATCTTCCTGACCATAATTGTCCGAAACACCCAACCCTGCTATCTTGGGATTTTGCCCCAAGTACTCGGCCCACTGACCATGAGAGCAACCTCACAGCATCCATCCCTTCAAGAATCTTATGCTTATAGCGACCTTGCCTCAGTTTATTCTCTACATTTAAAAAAATGTAATTCATTTGTTAAGTTCTGGCTAGGCGTTCAACCTTTCTGATTAGAAAAATGAGTTCTGTCACTGAATTTCTACTGTATTCTTGAACCATGAATTTGTTTTATTTTCATTTTTGCATTAATATCCATATGATTGTTCGACTGCCCTATTAGAACGGTGCGATGTAAAGCATGCACCTTCTCTCAGAACAGCTGAGTTTGTGTAGAACAGAGGAGACATATGGAGACATATGGTCTTTGGTTATTTATTTGATTTCAAAACATTCTTAATATCCGTAAGTAAATGTCAATAATTTTTTGTAATTACTTATTTGCAGCCTTTCTGGTACCATCGTGACAGGAGTAGTTTCTCCACAGTCACCATACGGGTGGCCCTTCAGCAATCTGTGTCCTGTTTTTTCACAGACTCAGCCCAGTAATCTTGGCAGGAAGTAAGTCTTGTTCGGTCTCTATAAAACAGGGAATTAAAAAACCCATTTATTACAAATGAACTGTGGTTTTCATTGATGATGACTCGGAAGATAAGGGATTGCGGGTCTGGGAGAGTTATGGCAAATGCCTGAGAATATGTCTCCGAGTCTGGAAGTAAGGGGATGAAGCATCAGGGAAGGAGGTTAAACGTGAATCTAACAGTAATATCACACGAGACAAACCTAAGACGTTCTATTGAATGCACACCGTGTATCATTGGATAACTCCAGGATTTTTATAGTTCATGCAATCTCATCTGCTGGAGGAGCTCTATGTTTAAATATTGAATAAAGAAATGTTTGTGGCAGTGAGAAGGGAAGAGGTACTTGAAGGAGCGTCGGTTGAGTTGAAGTGAAGGATAAAAAAATAGCAATTGCGCTGCTGCAGGTGTGCTGTGGATGGCCAAATGGAGACCATAGTGTATATACTTTGGCTATTTCTGATGTAGGGGGCAGTCACGGTGGTGCAGCAGTAGTTGCTGCCTTCCAGCGAATGCAGCGCAGGAGACCCGGGTTCGATCCCGATTACGGGTGCTGTCTATATGGAAGGGGTTTGTACGTTCTCCCCATGACTTGCTTGGGTTTTCTCCGAGATTTTTGGTTTCCTCCCACATTCCAAAGACGTACAGGTTTGTAGGTTAATTGGCTTGGTAAATGTAAAAATTGTCCCTAGTGGGTGTTGGATAGTGTAAATGTGCGGGGATCGCTGGTTGGCACGGACCCGGAGGGCCGAAGGCCCTGTTTTCCGCGCTGTATCTCTAAACTAAAAACAAAATAAGGCAGTAAGGGTGGTTTTCAAAGATCTTAAAATTCATAGAAGAGTAAAAGGGCACAGAAAATCGTAATCTTTTCAAGAGAAACCTCGCAAACCCAGCTAAAGCAGTTCTGTATTTTGTTCTGGGGGTTGAACCTAGGCAGCTGGAAGTGGTCAACAATGGGAGAACATTTTGTTAGTGAGCATTTGCAGTAAAAGATGGTTGGAATACAGGACAAATATCTTCCACAAAGAAAGTGACTCGTTCAAATCTGAAGTCCCATCAGGCAAACATAAACACACGCTGAATTTGGAGAGTTCATTATTGCAGAGAGCCTTGTGGTGCAAAGCAAGTTGGAATGGCAGAGAAAAGGCGTGAAATACATATTGGTAAATAAAATCAAGGAAAACCCACAAAAGTGAAAAGGGAGCAAGATAACTAAGGAAAGAGGATGGTCTGATGGAGATCTAAAAAAGATGATCGTGTAGAGATTAAAATATGATTCTCATTGAATACTTTCCTGGTGTTCTTGTCATTCACCGTGTTGCATGTGGAATGTTCAAGATGATGATAAATGCAATAGAATATTGGCATTAGTCATTGTTTTCAAGTTAAATCTCATTCCATCTGAATTGTACTTTCAGGCCATCCATTAATATAAGGGGACTTTTGAACTTCACTAGCAATGGTTTAGTTTTAAATGTCTGTTTTAATAATCTGATGTGCAAGAAATCGAATTAGATTTTAAGGGAGTCTGAAACTAGAGGGCATATCTAAGGTGAGAGGCGAAAGACAAAGGAGTCCTGAGGGGCAACCTTTACATTTAGAGGGTGGAGGGTATGTGGGACAAGGTGCCGGAGGAAGTGGTAATGGTGGATGTAATTATAATGTTGAACAGATATTTGGACAGCTACTTGATAGAAAAGGCATGGACTGATATGAGGTAAACGGAAGCAATTGGGACTGGCTCAAGTCAGCAACTTGGTTGGGACGAGGGACTTTTTCCGCGCTGTGTAACTTTATGACTTCAATTACAGACGAAGAAGTGATGACCAGAGTAGTCCTTATGAAGTTAAGCGCCAGCGGTTTCAGTCTCCACCTACTCAAGCATCTGGCAGATCAGTGCCTTTTCTAGTTGACCACAGGAATTCGGTACCTTCACCTGGAATTTCATCTCTGCTTCCACTCACAGATTATCCACAAAATTCTCTCAAAGGGACTGGAGATAAGGTATTGATTTACTAATAAACATTCTAGTGACATGTTACTCTATATCGAGGAAGATTGTACTGGAGCAAAAACCAAAGTGCCGGAAGAACTAGGTGTGTCAGGCAGCATCTGAGGACAGACATTTCAGAATGAAGAAGGGACCCAACCTGAGACGTCGCATGTCCATTCCCTCTCCAAATACTGCCTGATGCACTGAGTTCCTCCAGCACTTTGTGTTTTGCTCCGAATTCCAGCATCTGCAGTTTCTTACATCAACGTTGTACTAGAATTACTTACTTACTGCCTATTATGCCTCCTGGCATGTAGGGCAGCAGCGAAGGTGCTCCACTCAGTAGTGTTGATTCCTTCAGTTGCTGTTTCCGTAACATATTTGTTTTACGAGACAGGGTTGTTAGCCCTGTGCTCATCCTCCAACCTGGAGGACCAGTGGATCGCTCTTCATCTCGCCTCTACCCTTCCACCTGTCCAGCATGGGAGACCCTAACAGGAGACGAATCTCCCGCTGGCATAGCTTTAGGGCTCACTGAGACATACAAGCTCCCTGACCACGACAAGGTTGCAATCCAACGGGGAGTGTACTAGAATTGACTGGGAGGTATTGACACATTTTGGAACATTGCATTCTACAGTTTGATGTAGGTGGAACGGATGATCGTAACTTTTTGCAATGTGTCTTTGGTAAACAAAATTCTATTTTCAATAAGTGTCGTTTAGATTAAAACCAGGTTCATTCTAATCTATTAATTGTACCCTAAAGGTAATTAAACAAAATCTGGAAGTATTCAAGTCAGGAAATATTGTTTGTGGAGAGAGAGAAGATTAGTTGTAATGTTTGAGATTATTGTTCCTTCACAGGAAGATAAAAGATACTAAAAGATAGATTAGATATAAATCCCATTTAGATTTGCAGAGAAGGGGTAAAGAGATTCTATGCAGTGAAAGACATTAAATGACAACAGATATTAAATGACTTGGGTAATAAAATGAGAAACAAAGGGCAGGAGGTGTCAGTGGGAAAAGCAGAATTAAAACCTGAGTTGATGAGCCCAGAAGGTCTAACTGGGTGGCTCGGTCCCTCAAACTGACAATGAGTTTTATTAGAATGATGTAGAAGAGTGATAACAGAAACTAGAGTGGGAGTTTACATAAGTGGCAATAAATCAAGATGCTGTTGGAGACTAAAACTAATTGATGCTATAACATAAGATCATGTGATAGGAGTGGAATTAGGCCATTCAGTCTACTCCGCCATTCAATCATGGCTGATCTATCTCTCCCTCCGAACCCCATTCTCCTGCGTTCTCCCAATAACCTCTGACACCCGTACTAATCAAGAATCTATCTCTGCCTTAAATATATCCACTGACGTGGCCTCCACAGCCTTCTGTGGCAAAGAATTCCACAGATTCACTGCCCCTCTGAAAAGCTAAGCCATGAGCAATGATACTTCAAGTTGCAGATGCAAGATTGGGGAAAATACAGTTATTGTTTTTAATATTTTAAAATGTTCACATTTATTGTGATTAAGGGATATTTAATTTGTTTCGCTGCCATCCGTGTTTTAAAGTTGAGAATAAAATATCTACTCTTTAGCCAGAGGGTGGTGAATCTGGAAATCATTGCCACAGTCAGTATTTTTAATGCAGACATGATAGGTTCTTGATTAAGGAGGGTGTCAAATAATAGAGAGTAGGAAAAGGAATGGGGTTGATAGCGATAAATAGGTTAGCCATGATCGAATGGCGGAGCAGACTCAATGGGGCGAATGACCTAATCTGCCCCTATGTCTTGTGGTCTTTCATGTGTTGCTTTGAAAATATTAAGATTGAGGCTCTGATCATGAGGTCAGCGATTGTAATTAAATGTGTCGTAAGCAACCTGCAGATGCTGGCTTACACCGAAGATAGACACAAAATGCTGCAGCAACTCGTTGGGACAATAGGTGCAGGAGTAGGCCATTCGGCCCTTCAAGCCAGCACCGCCATTCAATGTGATCATGGCTGATCATCCCCAATCGGTACCCCATTCCTGCCTTCTCCCCATATCCCGATTCCACTATCTTCAAGAACCCTATCTAGCTCTCTCTTGAAAGTATCCAGAGAACCGGCCTCCACCGCCCTCTGAGGCAGAGAATTCCACAGACTCACCACTCTCTGTGTGAAAAAGTTTTTCCTCATCTCTGTTCTTAAATGGATTTCCCCTTATTCTTAAACTGTGGCCCCTGGTTCTGGGCTCCCCCAATATTGGGAACATGTTTCCTGCCTCTAGCGTGTCCAAGCCCTTAGTAATCTTATATGTTTCAATAAGATCCCCTCTCATCCTTCTAAATTCCAGAGTTCTAAACTCCAGCCGCTCCATTTTCTCAGCATATGACAGTCCTGCCATACCGGGAATTAACCTTGTGAACCTACGCTGCACTCCCTCAACAGCAAGAATGTCCTTCCTCAAATGTGGAGACCAAAACTGCACACAATTTTCCAGACAGGCAGCATTTCTGGAGAGAAGAAATGGGTGATGCTTCTGATTCGAGACGCCTTCTTGAGACTGAGTCAGGGTATCTCAGGGGGACGAAAACGAGAGATATGAAAGGGTACAAAGACCATGTAAGGTGTGAAAAGGACAGATCAAAGCAGACGATGATTAAGGAAACGTACAATAGTTCTTTGTTGGATGAGGGGAAGGTGACATCGATGCATGCAAACAGTAAAATGATTCAGGTGTTCAGTGAAACCTGTAGGAGAACTATGCTGGGGGTAGGATGTTTGTCTAAAGTGATTTGGATAAGGAAGTATTTCAACAAATATTTGTGATATAATAATGCTTGTATCCTTAAATCCTCTTATTTTCATGGATCCTTTTCTTTTTCATCTGACAATGTCTGAAAGAACCTGAAATCAGCAAAGAACAATAGACAATAGATTCAGGATTAGGCCATTCGGCCCTTCAAGCCAGCACCGCCATTCACTGAGATCATGGCTGATCATCCACAACCGGTACCCCGTTCCTGCCTTCTCCCCATGTCCCTTCATTCCGCTAGCCCTACGAGTTCTATCTAGCTCTCTTTTGAATGCATCTAGTGAATCGGCCTCCACTGCCTTCCACAAATTCACAACTCTCTGGATGAAAAAGTTTTTCATCTCGGTTCTAAATGGCCTACCCCTTATTCTTAAACTGTGGCCCCTGGTTTTGGACTCCCCCCAACATCAGGAACCTGTTTCTTGCATCTAGCGTGTCCGATCCCTTAATAATTGTATATGTTTCTATAAGATCCCATCTCATCCTTTTAAATTCCAGTGAATACAAGCCCAGTCGCTCCATTCTTTCATCATATGACAATCCCGCCTTCCCTGGAATTAACCTCGTGAGCCTACGCTGCACTCGATAGCAAGAATGTTCTTCCTCAAATTAGGAGATGAAAACTGCATGCAATACTCCATGTGTGGTCTCACTAGGGCCCTGTACAACTGCAGAAGGACCTCTTTGCTCAAAATCCTCTCATGAAGGCCAACATGCCATTTGCTTTCTTCACTGCCTGCTGTACCTGCATGCGTACTTTCAGTGACTGATGTACAAGAAAACCCAGTTGCACTTCCCCTTTTCCAAATCTGACACCAATCAGATAATAATCTGCCTACCTGTTCTTGCCATGAAAGTGGATAACCTCACATTTACCCACATTATACTGCATCTGCCATGCATCTGCCCACTCACCCAACCTATCCAAGTCACTCAGCATCCTCATAGCATCCTCTTCACAGCTCACATTGCCACCCACCATTGTGTCATCTGCAAATTTGCTAATGTTACTTTTAATTCCTTCATCTAAATCATTAATATATATTGAAAATAGCTGTGCTCCCAGCACCGAGCCTTGCGGCATCCCACTGCCTGCCATTCTGAAAGGGACCTGTTAATTCCTACTCTTTGTTTCCTGTCTGCCAACCAATTTTCTATCCATTTCAATACCCTACCCCCCATACCATGTGCTCTAATTTTGCCCAATAATCTGTGTGGGTCATTATCTAAGGCTTTCTGAAAGTCCAGGTACACTACATCCACCAGCTCTCCCGTGTCCATTATCCTAGTTACATCCTCAAAAAATTCCAGAAGATTAGTCATGCATGATTTCCCCTTCATAGATCCATGCTGACTCGGACCGATCCTGTTACTGCTATCCAAATGCGCCACAATTACATCTTTAATAATTGACTCCAGCATCTTCCCCATCAGGCTAACTGGTCTATCGTTCCCTGCTTTCTCTCCCCCTCCTTTCTTAAAAAGTGGGATAGCATTAGCTGTCCTCCAATCCACGGGAATTGATCCCATCAGTCTATCTGATGGTTCTGAGCTTTACAGTTGAATAGAAATTTGCAAAGGATTTTTAAAGCTTATTGCATAATGGTAAAGTTGTGTATTTGGAAAAAATCTAGAAATGATTTGGAAGGATCGTTATGCCAGTTCTTCTTTAATTACTGTGATAGAACTTGGGCAGTTAAAAATAAAATAATTGCATTTTAAGATTAAAAATGTGGGTATGTGGATGTACAATTCAACATTTAAAGGTTTGATTGCAGCTGAGCCAACAGATTTTGGACCTCTTCTGTAACTGTCAACAACAGACGATTGATCTCGAGAAAAAGGATCTATGCCGCACACAGATCCAGAGAGAAATTCAGCGACTATTTCCACGTAAGTTTAACTACTGGCTGTTGGTTCATTGACCTGTATTTTCAATCTGATGTACACGGAGTGCTGTTTTGTTATTCAGAAGCCCAGAAATTAGTTTAACAGATGGTAATACATTCTGTGATTTCTTCTTTCCCACTTGGATCGATTATAATCATGTATTGTCGTTCTGCTGACTGGTTAGCACTCAACAAAAGCTTTTCACTGTACCTTGGTACACGTGACAATAAACTAACTAAACTGTAATCAATCTGATTGAATAGTTGAATAGAGGGCTTTTTGGGGCGAAAGTCCAATTGTGTGAACGAACTAGCTCTCTGAGAATAAGGAAGACACTAAGTGCTTGAGTTACTCTGCGGTTACTCTGGAGAACATTATAGGTGGCGGTCCGGGTCGGGACCCCTCCTCAGACTCTAATTGCATTGAGGTTGGGTGGAGTGGGAATATGTGATCACCAGAACAGAGGTAGCAGATGATGGTTAGTCATAGAGTGATACAGTGTGGGAACGGGCCATTTGGCTCAACTTACCCACACCGGCCAATGATGTCCCAGCTACGCTCGACCCAGTTGCCTGCGCTTGGTCTATATCCCTCCAAACCTGTCCTATACATGTACCTGTCTAACTGTCTCTTAAACAATGGGATAGTCCCAGCCTCAACTACCTCCTCTGGCAGCTTGTTCCATACTCCCACCACCCTTTGTGTGAAAAAGTTACCCCTCGGATTCTTATTAAATTTTTTCCCATTCATCTTGAACCTATGTCCTCTAGTCCTCGATTCCTTACTCTGGGCAAGAGACTCTGTGCATCTACGCGATCTATTCCTCATAATTTTGACCACCTCTATAAGATTCCTCCTCATCCTCCTGCGCTCCATGGAATAGAGACACAGCCTACCCAGCTCACACCCGCTAGTCCTACCAACATTCTCGTAAATCTTTTCTGAACCTTTTCAAGCTTGACAATATCTTTCCTGTAACATGATGCCCAGAACTGAACACAATATTCTAAATGTTGTCTCACCAACGTCTTATACAACTGCAACATGACCTCCCAACTTGTCTGGGTTGTGTTCCATTGAGGGTCCAGTGGCCAGTAGTACTTGGTTATCAGGTAGCAGATGAACCACGGGGTGCTCTCAGTGAGTAACTTGGCAGTCTGGAATGACATGTTTTCATTCCACTTGGCAGATCAGTGCTTTAAAAGCAATTAATTACTTCAGAGATTTGGCTCTTCACGCCTCCTTTCACCTGAAGGATTCCCGAGACATTAAAAAACTAGTGTTTAAAAATATATGATTCCAACACAATAGGACCCAGTGGAAATGACTGGCACATCTGCTGCTATCAATTTGGTTAAATACCTCATCCTACAGCTGTTAAAACTAGAAATCTGTGTATTGTAGTCCTTTTAGATTTTTAACTAATTAATTTAAACTAATTTTACTAATTACCTGGCATGGGGGGGTGGGAGGGAGAAGGAACAATGAGGACCTGGAGTGGGATACTGTGATACTTTGTAACTTTGTCGCCACCATTTATGAGGCAACCCTGGATAACTTGGGTAGCAAAACAGAATTACACTGTGACTCATCACAGGTAATAACAAACTATTAATTCCTAACACACATAACACACACCCAGGTCTGATCTCCCTGGGGTGGGCCTGCCTCGACTGAGGGTGTCTTGTGATAAAACACTAGTGAGTAAACACTGGGGGCGCTGCATTGACGGCAGCCTCTGCCTACAGCCTGTTTGTTTTTCAATCTTTTTTTTTATTTTTAGTTAGTTTAAAGTCTGTTTTGGGGGGAATCTTTAACTTTTCTATGTGGGGGAGGGGGGCAGGTTAAGGGAGAAACTGTTTCCCAGTCACTTCCTGGCGGGGGCGCGACTATTTCTCCGAGTGTGTACTCATTAATCAGTAAATGCACATCCATCCTTTAATCAAGACACTTTTCCCCTAAAAAGGTGAATCTTGAGAACCGTGTCCCCTGGAAACCTCCAAGTCAAATAAAAATGCTTAATCATCTGAGTATATCTGTTTGGCAGCATAATGTCGAAATTGCAGGAAAAACAGACAGAATTCCAACTGTTCTTCCAGCAACATGGGTTTAAATCTAATCATGGCAGATATGGAATTTAAACTGTTTTAAAATAAAACTGTGTCGACCCGATCTATTCCTCTTGTGATTTTGTATTCCTCTATAAGATCACCCCTCATCCCCCTGCACTCTAAAGAGTAGAATTCTAGACTGCTCAACCTCTCAGTCTAGCTCAGGCCCTAGAGTCCTGGCAACATCCTCATAAATCATCTCTGCGCCCTTTCCAGCTTGACAACATCTTTCCTATAACATGGTGCCCAGAACAGAGCACAATATTCGAAATGCGGCCTCGCCAACATCTTGTATAACTGTAGCATTACCTCCCAACTTCTGCACTTGCATAGTCTTGGTTTAACATCTTGTCTGAAAGATTTGTGACCCATTGCATCAAGGCTCTCACTTAGAGCTAGGTGCTGAAGGAATTGCCTTAATAGTAGATATTAGTAACCCAGAATAAACTTGTGATGTTCATATTAATGTCATAAATACTGATTACATAAAGTTTAATTTTCTCTTTAAAAACAAAATAAAGCTAGTTTTTTTTTTCTCTTTGTGAGGTTATGCCTTGAATAATTGTAAAAACATTCTGACTAGAATGCTAAAATTAAATTTAAAAAAATGCTCGGAACACAGAGGGCCAGTCAGAATCTCTGAAGTTAATGTTTCTGCTTGATATCTTTCTATTATACTTCCATTTGTGCTCTGTGCAAGATTACGTTGCAACGTATCGATACTGTAGGGCAAATTATCCTCTTGTGAAGTACGATTCAAAGCTAAATAAATCTGACCAGTAGTTTACGCAACATTTTCAACACCCTGGAAAAGTTGCTGAGGATGATGAGACGAGTATAATGTTTGACGTTATATATAACGAGTATAATTCCCATTATCCCTATCATGTTACTAACGTGTAAATTTACAGAGCTGTACAGCATGGAAACGTTCCCATTGATTCACCTCATCCATGCCCACCAAGTTGGCATTCTGGGCTAATCCCATTTAACTGCTTTAGCCCAGGTCCTTCTAAACCCTTCAATACAAATATCTTCCAAATGTCTTTTGACAATTGTAATTGTATCCGCTTCTATAGTTTCCTCTGGCAGCTCATCCCAGATATGGATTACCCTTTGAATGAAAAAAGTCGCCTTTAAGGACCCTCTTAAATCTCTTCCCATTCTAGTTTTAGAATCCTCCACCCTGGGAAAGGACTAAAGATAGTCACAAAACGCTGGAGTGACTCAGCGGGACAGGCAGCATCTCTGGATAGAAGTAATGGGTGACATATTGGGTCGAGACGCTTCTCCAGACCGATATCGGCTCGCATCATACGACAGTCCCGCCATCCCGGAAATTAACCTGGTGAACATGCGCTGCACTCCCTCAATAGCAAGAATGTCCTTCCTCAAATTAGGAGACCTTGCTCCTAAACTGAAATCCTCTCTCAGTGAAGGCCAACATGCCATTAGCTTTCTTCACTGCTGCTGTACCTGCATGATTACTTTCAGTGACTGATGAACAAGCACATCCAGGTCTCGTTGCACCTCCCCTTCTAATCTGAAACCATTCAGATAATAATCTGCCTTCCTCTTCTTGCCACCAAAGTTGGGCAGAAGGGCCTGTTTCCACGCTGTATGACTCTTTGTATTTAAATTAAGATATACTATAAAATAATGTTATGGAAATGTGCAATCAGGCTGCATCAAAACATGTCTGGAATTCTCTGCCTCAGAAGGCGGTGGAGGCAGGTTCTCTGGATGCTTTCAAGAGAGAGCTAGATAGGGCTCTTAAAGATAGCGGAGTCAGGGGATATGGGGAGACGGCAGGAACGGGATGCTGATTGGGGATGGTCAGCCGTGAATGGTGGTGCTGGCTCGAAGGGCCGAATGGCCTACTCCTGCACCTGTTGTCTACATAAGCAATAAAACAAGGAACAATGTCAAAGTCTAGAGCGCATGACTTTAAGGTGAGCGAGAAAGTTTAAAGGAATGTAGCAGGGCAAGTTTATTGGAGAGTAGTGCGTGCCTGGATCGCGCCGCTAGGAGTGGCGGTGGAGACGTGACGGTGGTATGTCCGACGCTTTCAGACATGAACAATGGAGAGATACGAATCATGTGCAGGCAGGCAAGATTAGTTTATCTTGGCATCACTGATTTTCCTGTGCTGTGCAGTTATATGTTCTAACTGTTCTGGTGTAAGGTCACGTACCCAGATGTTTAAGCATGTTTCATTCCAGGGTGCTGCCTGACCTGCTGAACAATTTTTCTGCCACTGCAGTGTTTTGGTCTTGTATTATGTTCTGCTTTTTTTTTGGGGGGGGGGGGGGGGGGGGGGGGGGTTAATTGCTAGTATAAACTGCTGATATTCATAACTTGGTTATATATGTTTTAACACTGATTATATCATATTTTTACATTTATTATGAATGACTAATTTTCTTTACCTTTTTAACTTAATGGGAATTACTGCAAATGGCAAGCAAAGAAACACGGAAATAAGTCAAACTGAAAAATAATGTGTGCAGGCCTTTCTTCATATAAGCTTTGCCAATTATCTCCATTCCTTACCTTAGAGACAAGATTGTACTTGGTTGGTTCATCACTGAATGGCTTTGGTACTCGATATAGTGATGCAGATCTGTGCCTCGTGTTGAAGGAAATGCCGGTATGTTTGTTTAATGTTTTGGTATTAGTCAGACAATTTTTTTTTTTTTTTTAGCAGATTAGTGCCAAAATGCCACTTGCCATATTGAAAGGCTGCTTTTTGTGTTCTTGTAGATGAACCAAAGGAGTGAAGCATGTCACATACTCGGTTTAATCCAACAACTTTTCTATAGACTCTGTAAGTCACTTATTGAAGATGTTACTCTCTTATTGTTGTAATGTCCAGAACATTACAACCTCATTAACTGTTTTTTTAAAGCTGTTACCAAAATGGATTGCTTAGGCTGAATGACCTGTTTCACTGTTATGATTTCAAGTAATATTAATAGAATATTGACTGGCCTTGAGGGGGATACGACATATATTGCCTGAAGTAGATTCATATTGCCCGAGTCGAAGACGAGGGCAATATGGATCTAGTGAGGGCAATATATGTCGTATCTCCCGAAAGAGGACAGTCAATATTGTTATTATTACCCATTATCAGACATCTAGAGGAAAATCTGAACATCTCATATGATATGAATGTATCTATACATTTTGCAATATGCATTGCAACATTGTAAATAAGGGTACTAAAACCATTGCAACATTGTAAATAAGGGTACTAAAACAATGTAACATTTATGTTTCATTTATGTAATTTATGTCATTCATTTATGTGACAATGTGAAGGTCGAAGTTTTAAAACGGGAACCTTTTTTTCTCGCAACTGGCAGCCATTTTTTTTTTTTTGAGAATAAATTTTAATTTTCGCACGCAGCGTGACGTTGCCGTCACGCAGCGTCACGTTCCCGGATGTGAGACCAGGGGAATATAAGGTTATATTCCCCGCTGTTTAAACAGGTAAACTCCATAGGGGTTGGCTAGAAAGGGGAATATAAGAAAATATATATATAAGAAAAGGGAATATAATTTGGTAAAACCATACCTCAGATGGCTGATATGGTATTCAAGTAATATTAAAGATTAAAGGGCCTGTCCCACCAGCATGCGATTGTATGCGGCTAGCGCGACCTAATGTGGTCGTTTGAGCCGTACGGCCTTGCGGGGCCGGTCCCACTTTGATTGCATTGTCTTTTTCTTAATCTTAGTTACTTATGGCAGGAACATGATAAAGAGCAATGGATGTTATGCGCTTAGTTGTATGGAGGTAAAAATTAACATACCCTTTGGTGGTTTTGGACCAAGCGAGTCTGGGTCAAGCAATGGCCCTTTATTTCCCCTTTATTTTGCATAATTCACCAAAGAATTTGGTGAATGACGTGCTTAACCTAAAAGAAACGTGAAATCAATATTTGGACAGTAAAACCAGACAGTCATTTTAAATATTCTAAACTTTCACCCAATCTTTTTTTCTTCCAGCTTACATCGACAGACCTCAACTGATCCGAGCAAAAGTGCCAATAGTTAAATTCAGGGATAAAGTCAGGTGGGTGATTTGAGTGACTTATTACATAGAACATATAACAGCACAGCACAGGAATGGGCCTTTGGCATAATATTTTAAACCTGCAGTTTTCAAAATTAGCATTAAACCTAGTGGCTCTAACGCTTCTCTATACCAAGATTCCTTACTCTTTTCAAAGTTTTCTGAAAATACGCACAACTGTTGTTTTTAAAACTCAACCATCAACTGAATAGTTAAATGCAACAGCCAAGGTCACCAATTAGGTCATTGCATAGCATGAACCAGCTACTCGGGTATGGGGCCTGTTGCAGAAGAATTCGGGGAACACCTGAGACACAAGGCAGTGGACGCCATATGTAAAGGAAAAGCATTATAAAGTATGCAAAGGAAAATCTTGAATGACCTGTTCTGGGTTGGGTGGTGAGTCTCTGGAACTCTCTGCCACAGAGGGTAGTTGAGGCCAGTTCATTGGCTATATTTAAGAGTGAGTTGGATGTGGCCCTTGTGGCTAAGGGGATCAGAGGGTATGGAGAGAAGGCAGGTACGGGATACTGAGTTGGATGATCAGCCATGATCATATTGAATGGCGGTGCAGGCTCGAAGGGCTGAATGGCCTACTCCTGCACCTAATTTTCTATGTTTCTATGTTTCTATGGGTGGGAGTGATGGGCTAGTTCATGAGAGAGAGGGGAGAGAGAGACCTCCAAAGACGTACAGGTTTGTAGGTTAATTGGCTTGGTAAATGTAAAAGTTGCCCCTTGTGGTGCCTGTAGGATGGTGTTAATGTGGCGGGATTGCTGGTTGGCATGGACCCGGTGGGCCGAAGGGCCTGTTTCTGCGCTGCATCTCTAAACTAAACTAATGGGGGGGGGGGGGGGGAGAGGGGAGAGAGAGGAGGTCAGGGTCAAATTGGATATTTGGAACAGAGAACCAGGAACAATGTTGGGAGTTTGTGAATGAAAGAGGGGACTGGGGAGTAAGATTGGAGACAATTGGGAATACAGGTTTGGTTTGGTTTGTTGTCAGGCGTACCAAGACACAGTGCAAAACGTTTTTGTTGCGTGCCAGGCAGTCATCAGAAAGACTATACATGATTACAATGAAGCCGTCTACAGTAGGGATTGGTGCCAAGACACGGGATTGGGGTGAAATCATTTTGGGGGTGGCTTAGGAAGGGAGAACCGGTGATGCAGACTGGCAAAGCCTTGCTGTGTGGGTAGTCTCCCGAAGGAAAGGATGATGTGAAAGGCACCGACTCAACCATAAATACCTGAACCTTTTTTTTTACAAACAGCTACAGCTTTGGAGTTACTGCAGAGTTCCATATTGAATGTGATTTGTCAGACTTAAAACTGTGAATTCCAATTCTTGGAAATCTCCTGAATGTGGCATTTTTCAATGTTAAAACTAATTTGTTTTTATTTCAATTTTTAGTGGTGTGGAATTTGACTTGAATGTAAACAATGTTGTTGGAATAAGAAATACTTTCCTGCTGAGGAGCTATGCATCGAGTAAGTACTTTACCTGTCCGTGTATATATATGTCAAGTTATTGCCTTGCCTTCTGTGCATCAAACATTCCTTCATTTATATTGTGTGCCATAAAACGCCCTTAAATCTTGTGTGTCCAAACCAAATTTGCAGCAAAGGTATTGCTGAGTCCTATATTCATAATGTCAAATGAATTCAAGGACTAAAATTAGTAGTTACTAGGTTTTTATGTGCAAAGGCATCCTGAATCTTGGGTCTGAATCCTGCAGCAATACTTGGGTTTGCAGTAATATTTTCTTTCCTAAAAAAAAAAGTAGTTTTGTAACAGCGCCTCAGTAGTTCCCTTTTGGAAGATGATAAAACAAATAGAGAGCTTGTCACATTCTTTTATTGCAAAAAATGTTTAATGCCAACTGACAATTGTGTCAGCTTGTTAATGTTTCAAAGTTAAAGTAGCTCCTGTCACTGATTGATGGGTTAATATGGAATATTACAAAATTCTGAAGGGCTTGGACAGGCTGGATGCAGGAAGATTGTTCCCGATGTTGGGGAGGTCCAGAACAAGGGGTCACAGTTTAAGGATAAGGGGGAAATCTTTTCGGACCGAGATGAGAAAAACATTTTTCACACAGAGAATGGCGAGTCTGTTGAATTCTCTGCCTCAGAGGGCGGTGGAGGCCGGTTCTCTGGATGCTTTCAAGAGAGAGCTAGATAGGGCTCTTAAAAATAGCGGAGTCAGGCGATATGGGGAGAAGGCAGGAACGGGGTACTTATTGGGGATGATCAGCCATGATCACATTGAATGGCGGTGCTGGCACAAAGGGCCGAATGGCCTACTCCTGCACCAATTGTCTATTGTCTATTGACTGATCTGGATATAATGGTCTGTAAGTTATTTTCTCCTGTGCTTCAGACTTTCACTCTGTCATCTTTCTTTAAAACTTGTGGGGTTTTTTTAGTACTACTGCCCACCAGAGGTCAGTGTTGATTTCTTGAACAGATTTTAGTGGTAGAGGAATGTAGTTGCTTTAACATAGAAAAGTACAGCACAGGAACAGGCCCTTCAACCGACAATGTCTGTGACGAACATAACGCCAAGATCATCTCATCTGCCAGCACATGATACATCCTTCATTCCCTCCGCATCCATTTTACCACCTACATTAGTACATGTGGATGAAATCTTTTGTAAAATCAACAGCAAGAAAGCCCCTAAAAGTGAGAAGCACTTTTGTTTGGATGAACATTAACATAAAATATCATTGTACGCTTTACTTACATGCAAGTATTATGTATTCCGTGCGATTCCATATTGATTTAGTTTAGAGACACAGTGCGGAAACAGACCCTTCCGCCACCGAATCTGCTCCGACCAGTGATCCACGCACGCTATAACACCATCCTACACGCACTAAGGACAATTTACAATTTTACCAAAGCCATTTAACCTACAAACCTGCATGTCTTTGGATTGTGGGAAGAAACCAGAGGACCTGGAGGAAACCCACACAGGTCACGGGAGTACAAACTCCATACAGACTGCACCCGTGGTCAGGATTGAACCAAGGTCTCTGCCGCTGTAATGCAGCAACTGCACCGCTGCGCCACCGTGCCGCCCCAGTTTAAAGCACTCGCATTTACACATTCTGTTGGACTTAATATTTAATAGTGTAATTGATGTAGAAAAAGACTCAGAATATTTTAATTATAATTGAGAGTCAGCAGTTTTCATTATTACCTTTTTGGCAAATTAGTTTTCCCTAAAACTCTTTGATGTTTATGCAATAATGTAATGAATTAGTTGAAGTATGAAACCTTCTATAATTTTATCTAATAAAACAACTAGCATAAATTGGCTATTTAGCCTAACTGGTCCATCAGCATGGAAACAGGCCCTTCAAACTAACTTGCCCACACCGACCAACATGTCCCATCTACACTAGTCCCACCTGCCTGCTTTTGGCTCATATCCCTCTAAACCTGTCCTATTCATGTATCTGTCTAATTGTTTCTTAAACATTGCCTCTCTTAACCATAAATCATAAATGAAAGTAAAAACTACTCTAAATATGAAATAAAAACAGGAAATTATGGTAACGTGAAGAAGACTCCTGGTTCTAGCAAAGTTTTCAACCTGAAACATTTGCTTTATTTATATTTCCACAGGGGAGTGTTTCCAGCATTTTCTATTTTATTTCTGTAAATTCAAGTTGAACATTTCAAGAAATGGTGTAGGTGTAATTTGGCAAATGACACATGGTATATGTATGTTTACGAAGGAACTGCAGATGCTGGAAAATCGAAGGTAGACAAAAATGCTGGAGAAACTCAGCGGGTGAGGCAGCATCTATGGAGCGAAGGAAATAGGCGACTTTCCGGGTCGAGACCCTTCTTCAGGATCTCGACCCAAAACGTTGCACATTTGCTTCGCTCCATAGATGCTGCCTCACCCGCTGAGTTTCTCCAGCATTTTTGTCCACCATGGTATATGTATAATGGTTGAAAGGAATAGGTGATTTGGCACTATCATTCCCAAATCATTTGATCCTTAATATTAGGAATAATTGATTAGGAGTGGACTAATTAGTGAGTTTGTTGTTGCATTTAATGATAGACAGTCAGAACCCATTTCCCAGGATGGAAATATCAATATCAAATACTCAAGGGCATAGCTTTGTGAGCATAGTGAGAGAGAGAGAGAGAGAGTGTTTAAAGGAGATGTGCAGGGCAAGTTTTTTTTTTTTACCCAGAGCGTGGCGAGTGCCTGCAGTGTGCTGCCACGGGCGGTGGTGGAGGCAGATACGATAGTGGCATTTAAGAGGCTTTTGGATAGGCACATGGATATGGAGGGATGTGGATTATGTGCAGGCAGATAAGATTGATGGCATCATGTTCCACAAGACATTGTGGGCAGAAGTGCCTGTTCCTGGGCTATACTATTCTAAGTTCAATGTTTAAAAATATACTAGCTGTTTGACAATTCTATAAACTCCTCCCCATCCCCTAATTTCTGTGTTTTTGTAAAAGTTGTCAGTCAAAAGAAACTATTTCATTTGCAGCTTTTGAATGTCCTAGGTTTAAAATTTAGTCTATCTTCCTGATCCTATTTTCTCCAAAGTTTATTTTTAACTACCCTTTTATTTCCCTCTAATAGCTTGAAAATGTAATCAAATGAATTTATAATTTGACTATTCATCAGAAATCCATTGTTATGGTTAGCCAACGGCCAACTTGTAGCATGACTGCTCAAATAATAGAAGCTAAACCAAATGGAGTTTTAACTCCTCATTCAGCAATTATTTGCATTCTTCTGCTGGAAGGACCATTTATAAATCAGAAAGGGCCATTTATAAAATCTCTACAAATGCAGACTTAAAAAAAAAAGTTGTATTAAAATACCATTATCTTGCAAGTTTTCTTAAATTATAATACGCTTTCTTTTTATTCAGCTGAGAGCCGTGTTCGTCCTCTTGTGCTGGTTGTGAAAAAATGGGCTCATTACCATGGAATAAATGATGCTAGTCGTGGCACATTGAACAGCTACTCCTTAGTACTGATGGTATTGCACTATCTACAAAGTAAGTCTGTCTCTACGGTGTTTATTTAACATTATAATAATCCTCTTACAACTCTTCATAAATCTCTGCATTTGGGTGTTTGCCTTATCTTCATTGGCCAGTCCTAATTGGCATTAATTAACAATAATATTTTGTTTGAGCTTCATCAGAAAGGACATTTTCTGTTTCCTTGGCAACATATTGCCTTTCATTGTGCCTCTCCATCTGCTTTATGGGACAGTGCTTTACATGCTAATATTTTCAGTGTTTATAAAAAAAAGTTTTCTTTACTAAGCATCTTGAGATATTTGGTGGATGCAAGGAAGTTCACTGACATGCTCAAGTACAGTGAGGTATGGACACGGCAAAATCCTTCCTTGCAGCAGCAGCATCACCGACAAACAAAAAAAAATAAATTGTGCATAAATTACACATAAAATTTAGCTAAGTCAGTGAAAAGAAAAAAGACTGCAACAAACAAGACGTTAGTGCAAATCAAATGGGGAAAAATAATTAAGACCTTGCCAGAGGTGTTCTGTGCTGAGATCGAATTTGGGTTGTGTGAGTTTGTTCAAAAAACTAATTGTTGTAGGAAAGTAGCTGTTCCTCGACCTGGTGGTGTTGGGACTTCAGGCTTCTGTACCTCTGCCCAATGGTAGGAACAAAAGGAGGGCGGGGCCTAGTTGTTGCGGCACAATTCAAACAGGTATTCGCTCTTTCTCTCTCTCCTGTCCACTCTCTCAGCACCCAGAATTCTACCTAATACTGTGGTGTCTTTGGCAGATTTGTAGATGACGTTGGAACAGTTCGAAGGTTATGAGCCAATGTGGGCAAATTGGACCAGCTCCGAATGTTAACTTGTTAAGCATAGGCTAGGTGGGCTGAAGAGCCGGTTTCCACACTGTATGGTTCTATGATTGATTCTACAAATTAACTAAGAATGTGTTGCTCTTGGTGTATTCCTTGAATCAGCCTGATGTGTTGAATTCTTGACTTTAATGGTACCACAGTGTGATTTTCTGTCAAAATTTAACTCCCGGATTATTTGATCATTTCTTTCATGGTCTGGAAATTGTAAGGAAGTTTGTACAGACAATAAAAATTAATTTAATTAAACGCACTAAATATTGGTTATTGGAAATATGATGAAAGGTATGCACAAAACCTCAGCTGAAAACAGCATCTGGAATAAATTTATTGTCGATCTTGGCTCAATGGTAGCAATTTGACCCGAGTCACAAGGCTCTGGAGTGAAGCCCACTGGAGAGATCGGAGCATTTTAATTTGACTCTTCAGCACTATATTGAGGAAATGTTTTACTGTGAATATTCTGTCCTTTATATGAGCCTTCAGTCCCCTCGGTTTTACTTTTTTTGGTGATTATCAGAAAATATTAAAGACGTGCCAATATTAACACCTGTTAGTAGAACAATAATATTGTGAATACCACAAGGTTATGGTTTCTTAATCAGGGCAGCTGCTTTTTTGTCTAGTTAACAAAAATCTTGGTTCGAAAATCCGTTCTGCCTCTTACGAGTGTAAATGTACGTATTTAGTAAATTCATAGTCATTCTATGTTATAAAACCCAGGGAGGTCACTAGAATGTTTTGCTGGTCATTATTCCAATGCAGTCCGATCTGGACACCACTCTGTTTTCTGGCTATTTTGCACAAAAGTTAGTTCTGCCATTTACGAAAAATATATTCACACATAACCAATTAGTTTTATATTTTCTGTGGTAATCTCAATATATTTTGTGTGTTTTGGTGCTCTGCTATAATGAAATAATATTTTGGTTGTAACCGGGTTTTCCATTTTTGTTTATTTCTGGTTTGCTTTTAAGCTTTACCTGAACCTGTCATTCCGTCTCTCCAGAAGGAGTACCCAGTAAGTAGCATTCTTCTTTCTGATTAGGATGATATTTACACTCAATTCGTTGATCACTGTATATTGATCCAAAAGTAGTTTTATCGCACATAATGCACAGTAACTCTGATATACGTGTGTACACAAATCATTAGTGTACTGGTACATTATCCAGAACATTTACTTTAGTCTTCCCTCTGGAATTTGGGCCCTGACCATATTTGAGCCAATACTATACAAGGGTCAGGAGCTAGGTGATGGGGATTGAATCCAAATTGAGCGCATCCCCACTAATGCACGATAAAAATTCTATTATAAAGAAAAATTATAACGAGAAGATTTGAGAATAGGAGTAAAGATGTCCTTCTGCAGTTGTACAGGGCCCTGGTGAGACCACATCTGGAGTATTGTTTTGGTCTCCTAATTTGAGGAAGGACTTAGACAATAGATGAAGGGTTAGGCCATTCGGCCCTTCGAGCCAGCACCGCCATTCAATGTGATCATGGCTGATCAGTACCCCGCTCTTGCCTTCTCCCCGTATCCCCTGACTCTGCTATTTTTAAGAACTCAATCTAGCTCTCTCTTGAAAGCATCCAGAGAACCCGCCTCCACCACTCTCTGAGGCAGAGAATTCCACAGACTCGCCACTCTCTGAGAAAAAGTGTTTCCTCGTCTCTGTTCTAAATGGCTTACTCCTTATTCTTAAATTGTGGCCCCTGGTTCTGGGCCCCCCGAACATCGGGAACATGTTTCCTGCCTCCAGCGTGTCCAAACCCTCAACAATCTTAACTTCCTTGCTATTGAGGCAGTGCAGCATAGGTTCACGGGGTTAGTTACTGGGATGGCGGGACTGTCAGATGAGGAAAGAATGGAAAGACTGGGCTTGTATTCACTGGAATTTAGAAGGATGAGAGGGGATCTTATAGAAACGTATAAAATTATAAAAGGACTGAACAAGCTAAATGCAGGAAAAATGTTCCCAATGTTGGGCGAGTCCAGAACCAGGGGCCGCACTCTAAGAATAAAGAGGCGGCCATTTCAAACTCAGATGAGAAAAACCATTTTCACCCAGAAAGTTGTGAATTTGGAATTCTCTGCCACAGAAGGCCAAATCACTGGATGAATTTAAAAGATAAAGTTCTCGGAGCTAGCGGAATCAAGGGATATGAGGAGAAGGCAGGCACCGGTTACTGATTGGGGAAATCAGCCATGATCACAATGAATGGCGGTGCGGACTCGAAGGGCCAAATGGCCCTATTGTCTATGTTTTCTATGACCTTCCACGAAGATTTGAATGCAGTCTTTGATTAGGATAATAGAATATATGATGGTTTTGAGATTTATCTCATCAATTTTTACGACTTGAACTATAATGGACATTTTTTTTTTAAAGCTATACAAAAGTCAAAAGAAGGCATATCATTTTCCTGGTCCCCCTGGATGTTGTAATAGCCTGAACTCTGTGGGAGTAGGTCGATCAGGCAATAGCTGAACTCCAGAAAAATTATGGCAGTAACTACCATGGAACTCTGCCTAGGATTATTTATGTAGATACCTTCTCGTAGGGAATATCCAAGCAATAGCAACAAAAGCACCCGGTTGCTTTGGCAGTTAAAACGTCACCATCGCACTCCAGTTCCAGACTGTCTGAAAATAAAACTGCCATGGGAGATAATTACTTAATTCAAGATTTCAGAAATGAACCTACAGCCTCAAGGCACAACTAAGTTAATTTACTATGCTCACGATATAATGCAATTAAATTTAATTCAATACCCAGAGGAGAAAATGAGTAGAATATTACGTTAACTTCTATTTCTTTATTTCAATGGGAGTAAATTGCTCTTTTTTATTCTGGTTTGGTGTTCAGAAAAATAAATAGTTGCAGCTGATATAGAAAAATTAAAATGTACGCGTAAAGAAAACATTTAGCAGCAAGTGGACATGGCAACGCCAACTTATAAGTTGTATGTAACTTGTATAATGCTACTGTGTAATGTGTCACAGTGAAATCTTTACATTATGAATTCCTGCAACTACATCTTTCTTGGTGGATAAATTATGTTTTGAGTATTGAAGTTGGGAGGTCATGTTGCAGTTATATAAGGCGCTGGTGAGGTTGCATTCAGAGTATTGTGTTCGATTCTGCACACCATGTTAAAGGAAAGATGTTGTCAAGTTGGTGAGGATGTTGCCAGGATTTGAGGGTCTGAGCTTTTGGGAGAGTTGAGTAGGCTGAGTCTCTATTCCTGGGAGTGCTAGACAATAGGTGCAGGAGTAGGCCATTTGCCTCATCGAGCCAGCACCGCCATTCAATGTGATCATGGCTGATCATCCCCAATCAGTACCCATTCCTGCCTTCTCCCCATATCCCCTGACACCGCTATTTTTAAGAGTTCTATCTAGCTCTCTCTTGAAAGCATCCAGAGAACCTGCCTCCACCGCCCTCTGAGGCAGATAATTCCTCAGACTCACCATTCTCTGTGAGAAAAAGTGTTTCCTCGTCTCCGTTCTAAATGGCTTACTCCTTATTCTTAAACTGTGGCCCCTGGTTCTGGACTCCCTCAACATTGGGAACATGTTTCCTGCCTCTACCGTGTCCAAGCCCTTAACAATCTTATGTTTCAAGAGATCCGCAGGAGGATGAGGGGTTATCTTATAGAGGTGTATAAAATCATGAGAGCAATAGATCGGGTAGATGCACAGAGTCTCTTGGCCAGAGTAGCGGAATTGAAAACCAGAGGACATGCATCTAAGGTAAAGGGGAAAGGATTTAATCGTAATCTGGGGTTACTTTTTCTCACAAAGGGTGGATTGGGTATGGAGCGAGCTGCCAGAGGATGTAGTTGAGGCAGGGACTATCGCAACGTTGAAGAAACATTTAGACAGGTACCGGGATAGGACAAGTTTGGAGGGATATGGACCAAATGTGGGCAGGTGAGACTAGTGCAGATGGGCAAGTTGGGCCACAGGGCCTGTTTCCACTCTGTATCACTGTGACCTTTTTAAAATGCATTCTTTTTTTTTAATTCAATGTCTTTAGGAATGCTTTGAGCCCACTATGCAGCTGCAATTTGTGCACAGAAGAGGAAGCAACATAAGCCCATACAGCTCACTAAATAACTCGAATCTGGGAGACCTGCTCGTGGGGTTTCTGAGATATTATGCTACAGAATTTGAGTAAGTAGTGTTTTTTAAGGAAGCGTTATATCGGTCCCTATTATTTTCCAAGGAAACCAATGTTACTGAAATCAGTCATAATTTTTTATTTCTCCCAGCATTCTCCTGCCATTTCCTCAGTAACATTCTTTCTGTTACTTTGTTGCAACTATGTCTAGCTTTATGCTTTTTGTTTTCCTCTAGACTAGACAATTCTCAAATTCCCTGGTCAGCCTCTCACTCCACACCTTGTGAGCTTCTTTCTATCCTTTCTGATTGATATCATGTTCATAAGTTCCAGGAGCAGAATTAGGCCATTTGGCCCATCATCTACTCCATTCATTCGTGACTAATCTATCATTCCCTCTCAACATCATTCGCTCCATAATCCCTGATAGCCTTTGTGAATTGGAATCTGTCTGTTTCCACCTTAAAAATTCCCATTGATGGCCTCCACAGCTGTCTGTGGCAATGAATTCCACAGATACCCCATTCTCTGACTAAAGAAATTGCTCCTCATCTCCCTTCTAAAGGCATGTCCTTTTATTCTGAGGCAATGGCCTCTAGTCCTAGACTCTCCAACTAGTAGAAACATCCTCTCCGCATTCACTCTGTCCAGGCCTTTCACGATCTGGTAAGTTTCAATGAGGTCCCTCCTCAACCTTCTAAACTCCAGCGAGTACAGGCCCAGTGCCGTCAAATGCTTGTGTTGTTCGGAGAGTTTCCGAACGGGGGGGAAAAAAACAGTTCTGACCATAACTGAGTGCCATTTCTGTGGTCCAGATTTTCTTGGGGCCCCGCCCCTTCTACCTCGGTCCCAACCCAAAATATAATCTATCCATGTTCTCCAGAGATGCTGATGCAAAGAACTACTTCAAACTTCAAACACTGAAGTCTGCAGAAAGGTCCCAACCTGGTCCCGATCACCTATCCATGTTCCCCAGAGATGCTGCCTGACCTGAGTTATTCCAGCACTTTGTATCTTTATTTGTAAATCAACACCTGCCATTCCTTGTATCTAAAGGGATATTGATATACTCTCTATCATGATACATGATAAGGGAATAACATTTACTGCAAGAATAAGCCAGTAAAGTCTGATCAAAGATAGTCTGAGGGTCTCTAATGAGGTAGGTAGTAGTTCAGGACTGCTCTCTGGTTATGGGAGCATGATTCAGTTGCGTGTTAACAGCGGGGAAGAACCTTCCTGAATCTGGAGCTGTGTGTTTTCACACTTCTATACCTTTTGCCCAATGGGAGAGGGGAGAAGAGGGAATAGCCAAGGTGCGACTTGTCCTTGATTATGTTGTTGGCCTTGCCAAGGCAGCGTAAGGCATAAATTAAGGTATAGATGGAGTCGGTGGAAGGGAGGTTGGTTTGTGTGGTGGTCTGGGCTGCATCCACAATCTTCTGGCGTGTCCTCGCTCTTCTCAGTTTTGAGGGGTGGCGATGTGAATTTGTGGCTCGTCTTTCACTCACAAGTTTTAGCTTCAGCAAGTTTACCATCTGCTCCTGGCGCAGAGTTATTTTGCAAATGCCGTGTGACTTGTTGGTTTAGGTTGATGTGAGTACAGGAAAGCTTGCTGCAGGATGGAGTCAAGGGCACGGCCATGGATGAGTTCCACAAAGTGTTCCTTCCGGCTGGCATTGACTGTCTCTGTATCCTCGTCTCTTGATTTTCGGAAAGGTGGGCTGTTGTTTATTTGGTTCTCGGTGCTGAAGAATCTGTGTGTTATATCTGCCAGAGCACTGCCAGACCTGGCGCGATAAGCAGCAACTCTACTGCTGTGCCGCCCTTGCAGCGGGTGTTCCTGTTGTCTTGTTTTTGGCCTAATTGATGGAGATAGCAGTGGATTAGGATATAGTTAGTCTTCGGTTCGTATGGTGGTGAGAGTGACTGCAGATGTCCTTGCAATATTTTGCTCAGATGTTGCCTAATCCATTGGTGTTGGTGCTCGCGTTGGCACATTTCAATGCAGTCTTGTGCTTGCCTGTCGATACAAACATACTATGAATGTGCTCCTGGAAGAAATCCGGCGGTGGCTTTCCCTGCTGCCTCTTTGCCAATCGTGCTTTTTGAAAGGACTGTGCATTTCTCACCCTGGCACTGAAGACATCTGGGAAGATGAGTTTTGTTTCCCTCAGCCTGCTATTTTGCTCAAGGTGTAATAGAAGTCCGACTTAGCCACATTTACAGCTTCCAGCACATATTCCCATGGCCATTGTGTGGCAGTTTTGTGCTGCAATGAGTCAAAAGATCATTCACTTTCCCCTTTAAATTACTGAAATAATTCTTGATAGCAGAGGCCTATCCCATTAAGATGTCGCTCCTATTCCGGTTTGTGCTTCCAGAAGATTATCTACCTGCCTTGTTCCTTGAGTTGGCTGTTTCAACAGAGGAGGACAAAGGGGTTAATTAAGAGGAGAGGGGGAATAGAGCATGAAATAAAGCTTGTGGGGAATATAAAAACAGACTAAAAGCTTCCTTCGATATGTGAAGAGGGAAAGATGAGTGAAGACAAATGTAGGTCTCTTATAATTCAGAGACGGGTGAATTTATAATGGGGAAACAAGGAAAATGGCAGACCAGTTAAACAAGTACTTTGGTTTTGTCTTCACTAATGAAGACACAGACAATCTCGCAGAAATACTAGGGGATCGAGGATCTAGTGGGAGGGAGGAACAGAAAGGAATCGACATTAGTCAGTAAATGGTGTTGGGTAAACTGTTGGGACTGAAGGCAGATAAATCCCCAGGGCCTGGTGGGTCTGCATCTCAGAGTACTCAAGGAGATGGCTCTAGAATTCTTGGGTGCATTGGTGATCATTTTCCAATGTTCTCTCGACTCTGGATCAGTTCCTGTGGACTGGAGGGTAGCCAATTTTTAAGAGGGAGAAAACGGGGAATTATACACCAGTTAGCTTTACATCGGTAGTGGGGCAGATGCTCGAGTCGATTATTACAGATGTAACAGCAGCACATTTGGAAGGCAGTGACAGGATCGGTCAAAGTCAGCATGGATTTATGAAGGGGAAATCATGCTTCACTGATCTTTTGGAATTTTTTGAGGATGTAACAAGTAGAATGGATAAGGGAGAGCCAGTGGATGTGGTCTATCTGGACTTTCAAAAAGCCTTTGACAAGCTCCCACACAAGAGAATAGTGTGCAAAATTAGAGCACATGATATTGGGGGTAGGGTATTGACATGGATAGAGAACTGGTTGGCAGAGACAGGAAGCAGAGAGTAGGAATGAATGGATCCTTTTCAAAATGGCAGGCAGTGACTAGTGGGGTGCAGCAAGGCTCGGTGCTGGGACCACAGTTACTTACAATACATATTAGCGATTTAAAAGAGGGAATTAAATGTGACATCTCCAAGTGTATGGATGACACAAAGCTGGGTGGCAGTGTGAGCTGCGATGAGGATGCTATGAGACTGCAGGGTGATCTGGATAGGTTGGGGTGAGTGGGCAGATGCTTGGCAGATGCAGTATAATGTGGATAAATGTGAGGTTATCCACTTTGGTGGCAAGAACAGGAAGGCAGATTATTATCTAAATAATCAGATTAGGAGAAGGGGAGGTTCACTGAGAGCTGGGTGTTCTTGTACATCAGTCACTGAAAGTCAGCATGCAGGTACAGCAGACAGTGAAGAAAGCTAATGGCATGTTGGCCTTCATTGCAAGAGAATTTGAGTTTAGGCGCAAGGAGATCCTACTGCAGTTGTACAGAGCCCTGGTGAGTCCACACCTGGACTATTGTGTGCCGTCTTGGTCTGATAATTTGATATTGTTGATATTGAGGGAGTGCAGTGTAGGTTCACCAGGTTAATTCCCAGGATGGCAGGACTGACATTTGAGGAAAGAATTGGTCGACTGGGCTTGCATTTAGAAGGATGAGAGGGGATCATCGAAACATATAAAATTCTTAAGACATTGGACAGGCTAGATGCAGGAAACATGTGCCCCATGTTGGGGGAGTCCAGAACCAGGGATCAGTTTAAGAATTTAGGACTAAGATGAGGAAAATCTTTTTCACCCAGAAAGCTGTGAATCTGTGGAATTTTCTGCCACAGAAGGCCAATTCACTGGATGATTTCAAGAGAGAATTAGGTCTAGCACTTAGGGCCAACTTAGGAGGGGGGGGGCTAGTCTTCCAAGAGGGTCAAACAAGATTATACACTACGTCGCAGTGTATAACTAATGCAAACCACACACATTCACTCACTCACCCTCTCTGGACACAAGCTTGCCAGCCTCCAGACCCGTCCCTCCACCGACGTGACTGGACCGCGGTGTAGCCTGCCCGATCACTACGAGGCCTAGATGGTCACCATGCGGAGGAGCAACACCATCCACTGCCTCTCCGACCCTCACCGCCTTCCCGGCAAAACCCAGGCCCCCGGACCACCAAAGCTGCCGCGGCTGCGAGTCTCACTGCCTCCCTGGGGCCACCGCGCTGTTGTCACCGACTCTCGCCACCGCCTCTGTCGCCGACCTTCACTGTTTCCCCGGGGCCACCGATGCAGCTGCCGCCGACCCCGTATCTCTACTCCAGCCCCCCACGGGCCTCCACCAGCGACTCCGCCGACCCTCGCCTCTCCACCGGCCACCAGCGGGCCAGAGCCGTCACCTCACCAGAGTTCCAGGCCCACAACTTCCACTACGCAGACAGCACGGGATCTGACTCTGCTGGGTCCTATTTCTCCCCCCACCGGGAACCTCGGTAGTGATGGCTTTTCCCCTTCCCACTCTTTCAACCAGGTTACCCCGAACACACACCCGTTAGTTAAAATACCCGCTTTTTGTTTTGGGCTTTTTTGTTAGAAGTGCTCCGGTGAGCTCCGGCTGCACTGCACCCCTGGATATGGGGAAAAAGCAGGAATGAGGTACTGATTTTGGATGATCAACCATGATCGTATTGAATGGCGGTGCTGGCTCGGAGTAGCCAAATGGCCTACTCCTGCACCTATTTTCTATGTTTCCTGCCCATACTCTCTCACAACAATGTTGTCAATGCCATGATTATTCCTGCACCGAGACAGCTGTGTGGCATTCAAGTAAATAGCTTTTGTGACTATCCATAAGCATCTATATGGGCTATGAGAAGCAAAAGAATGGACACCCATACATTAACGAGCACAATAATACACAGTTGAGTTGAGCAGTACTGGATGCGCTGCGCAGATGCCCTCATCACTTACTAAGTCAGTGAGGCTGGCTGATGGCCTCTCTCCCTGCACCTGCTCTCCCTTCCTTCACAGAACTTGCTGCAATCCTTTCCTAAACACTGTTTCTGTTCCTATCCAACTTTCCCAAAAATCTGGTTCCACATCGTTCTCAGGAACGGAAACCTTGCGTAACCCATTGCGTGCCTGTATCCAAAGCAATTCCACCTTTTACTAGGCATAATGAAATATTGAAAAATTTTAGCATAATGAAATATTGTCTATTTACCTGGATATATAAAGGTGCAACAATCTGTTGTTTGACCAACGTGATTAATACCCCATTCAACCGCTGTATCCACATTTGGCTGCAGACTGTACGATCCACTACATATAACCATATATCAATGGTACATCCCATGCTGTCTTCATTGCACTCTTTACAGCCCCATGACCTTTATCAGCAAGGACGGCAATCACAGCAAATCATCACCAGCAGGTTCTTTCCAAGTTAATCACCATTCTCACTTGGAAATATTCCTCTTACTTATTTAAACGCTTATTTCAACTCAACATTATACTAGAAATGCCTTCACTAAATGGATTTGTGTGGTTGAAGAAAATGGCTCGGCATCATAGTTTTTGCGCCACGTGCAGTAAGTGTTGACCTGACAGCAACATCCCTGTACCGTAAATGAGTAAAGAAAATCTGTAATTGAGTTGTGCTGCCAACTGGATTATGAAATTAAATGGGCTGTCCCACTTGGACGACCTAAATGGCCAGTTTAAATGAGTTTGAAAAAATGACATGTTGAAGACCTCCTTCGACTATGGAGAAGACCTCCTTCGACTATGTTGCAGACCAGCTTCGACTAGCTACGACTAGCTATGACTAACCGGGAAAATTGGACACCGAATAGTGGAGAGTGAAGACGACCTCCTTTGACCTTCCTTCGACTACGATGAAGTCTATCTTACGACTACCTTCGACTACCCTCGATTACCTACGACTAACATGCCGACCTACTACGACCTACTACCACTAAACCTACAAGTTAAAAAAAGTATCGATTTTTTCCATATCGGCCATTTTTTTTACTCGGGGCTATTTTTTAACATTGAAAAAAACGCCGCGACCTAGCTGAGGCCTGGAGTTCGCGGAGACCTCTCTCGAGCATGAAGGAGCGTTACGAAGACCTCCTACGACCTCGTGTCGACCATGCTGCGAGTATGATTCGAGGGCAAACTCGCCAGAACTCGTGGATTAGGTCGCCCAAGTGGGACAGGCCCTTTAGAGTATAGTTTTTAGCCGAAAATAAAAGCTGAATATCTTGGTGAGTGTTTTGCTGCTTCAATTTTCTGGGTTCATGTTTCAGAGCGAGTGAGGGAAGGCAGCAGGTGGGGAGTTGAACACGCATCAATGTCGGAGCCAGCAATGCAAACTTTAATGTTCAGCTGTTATAACAGGCACAGTGTGTAAACGCTTGCCAGAGGGAGAGGTCTATCACTGGAGAAAGTTACAGCTTGCATTACTTGCATACTGTTTGCCAGTGGGGATTAGTGATTCGCATGGACAGAGTGCACGGCACACAATTTAAGTCAGAATTTGTCGCTAATACTTTCCTTGCATGACGGCACTGCTGCAGGATATGATCTGTTTGTAAAAATATAGAAGCAGGGTTTTGGAGTTTGAGAAAACATTTCAAGAAAAAAATTAAATGCACTGAAGGCAGATTGAAACAAATGTATGGTATTCTAATTCTGGACCTTGTAAATTATTTGGGAAAATGTAGTTTAGAGATACAGTGTGGAAACAGGCCCTTCGGTTCACAGAGTCCGTGCCAACCAGCGATCTCCACACACGGAACACACTAGGGACGATTTTATAAGTATACTAAGCCAATTAGCCTACAAACCTGTACGTCTTTGGAGTGTGGAAGGAAACCGGAGCGGCTGGTGAAAACACACGCAGGTCAGGGGGAGAACGTACAAACTCCATGTAGACAAACGGCCGTGGTCGGGATCAAACCCGGGTCTGTGGCGCTGTGCCACTGTGCGGCCCTAGTGCACAAGATATTTTTTTTCGGTTAGCATGCTCTGTCTTTCTTTCACTGTTATATTAATAATCACTTCTTAAACACCTAATGTTATGACTAAAGAATGTATAGAGTAATGATTTAACAATTTAAAAAGTTAGACGCCCACTTTAAAATATTACAAAGTAATTACATTTTTTTTGGTGTCAATTGAGAGGTTTGCAGTATATATTTTGCGGTTAAATAACATAGCTACTTTTAGTAGTTCAAACTTGGGTATTAATAAACGTGTATTTCTGCTTTCAGTTGGAGTAATTCAATAATTTCAATTCGTGAAGCAAAAGTGATTCCTAAAACCAATGAAATGGAGTGGAAGAATAAATATATTTGTGTCGAAGGTATGTATAGAAGCTCCCTGCAAGATATGTCCTTGAACAGTTTCCACTCAAAGTGAATGTTTAAAACTGGTTGCAGAACTCTGGGAGAATGTACAAACTCCGTACAGACAGCACCCGTAGTCACGATCGAACCCGGGTCTCTGGTGCTGTCAGGCAGCAACTCTACCCCTGCTCACCATGTCGATTCGGCCAATACAATATTCAGAACATTTAATAACATCAATGTTTTGCTCTACAGTTGAGCTTCACTACTGTAAATTAGCAAAATCTATTCTATTTTTTCCCCAAAGTTGCAACTAATGATTTTAAGAAATCGGAGCAGGAGTAGACCAGACAAACCGCGAGGTCTGCTCTGCAATCAATTGGATCATGATATTTTTTCACACAGCGAGCGGAAGATATATAGTTGTTAGAGGAGTTGAATGAGTTGTTAGAGGAGGTCATTGAGGCAGGTACTGTAACCAAATTTAAAAAACAGTTGGACAGGTATGTGGCTAGGAAAGGTTTAGAGGGATATGGGACAAATGCGGGTAGGTAGGGCTAGCGTACATGAACCAGCTTGGTAGGCATGGGCAAGTTGGGCTGTATGACTCTCTGACTCATTTCCTACCCCGTCCCCATATTCATTTAATATCCGAAATACAGTACACTCCTGCTATAGGTGGGTTACTTTCCTAGAAACCTCCCCATCGCGATTTTCTGTAATGTAAACCCTTAACAAAAATTGACACCATTTGTTGTTTCTTTAGCATTTAGAGCCTATTTTGTAATTCATTAATCATATATATTCCATTAGGGTGAATTTGTATCTCAATATTTTTGATAGTGTCAGGGCGAATTTCTGTTATCCAAATTGCCATAACGTGGCGTACATTGTATATCAATCTCCAAGTTGAAGGAAATGACCAGGTCTCCGCAGCCCAGAAGACTAGAGAGTAGCCAGTGTTGTTCATTTGTTTAGGAAGAGAAGTAGAGAGAATCCAGGTAATTATAGGCCAGTGAGTCGCATGTCAGAGATGGGTAAGCTATTGGAGAGGATTCTTTAGGATTGGATTTACTCCCATTTGGAAGAGAATGGGCTGATTAGGGAATGTCAGCATGTACACAGCAACCCGTGTCTTACTGACTTCCTCGAGTTTTTTGAGGAGGTGACAATGTGTTGATGTGGGTAGGATGGTGGATGTTGTCTATGTGGAATGTACAAAGCCATTTGATATAGTTCCCCCATTGTAGGCTGATCCAGAAGATTAAGATGCATGGGATTTGCAGTGACTGGTCTACCAATAGAAAATAGTGGGTTATGGTGGAAAGGCTGGATTATTCAGGCTGGATGTCTCGGACCAATGGAGATCTGCAGAGATCAGTGCATCTATGGAGCAAAGAAAATGGGCGACGTTTCAGGTCTCGACCCGAAACGTCGCCTATTTCCTTTGCTCCATAGATGCTGCCTCACCCGCTAAGCTTCTCCAGCATTTTTGTGTACCTTCGATTTTCCAGCATCTGCAGTTCCTTCTTAAACAGAATTCTGTGGACAGGTTGGGCTGTTACAAGGGAGGATGCAAGGTCAGACAGTGTTTTACATCAACCAACTGCATTTGAAGAAGGAATATGAGCTTCTTGTGCATTAGTTCTGATCCAAATTTATACAGTCTGTACATTTGCAGATGTTTATTCAACAAAATCTAGCACTTATTTGCTGCAATTTGTTATAGTTGAAGTAAATTCACCGTGCTAACCTGGGAGGATATTGAGCTCATTCAGTTTTCTGTCTTTGAGACTTGGAGGATGCAAAATAAAAAACACAGAAAAGTGCTTTTTATCCTTATGGCTAGCGAAACCAAAATGTAAGCCAGGTCTAATAAGGATGCTGTTTAAAGGAAGTTTAGATTTATTATTATTGTCACGTGCACTGAGGTCCAGTGAGAAGTTTGTTTTACATGCCATCCAAACAAATCAGATATACCATGCATGAACACAATTCAGTCAAGCTCAAGATAGAGCAAAGGGGGAAGATACAGAGTGCAGGATAGACAGTTCCACAGACAAAGTCCAATTTAATTCGAAGTAATTAAAACTGTCGGTATTGTTCAGCAATTTGTATTATACCTTTAGAGGAAGTGTCCCAAACGTATAATCATCTGGACAAAACTAAGCTAGATGGAGGATTCATAATGCGCATTTGAGTTAGTTTTATAGGACACCAAACAGAGCAGACTGTACTGAACCTGATCTTGTGCACTGATATAGGTCAAATTAAATCAAAATAGGGCAGCTTATACGCCAGCGGTAGGAACATTGACTTCTCTAACTTCAAGTATCCCTCACTTTCCCCCCTCTCTTCATTGCCTCCCCCTTCCCAGTTGTCGGACTACATTTTATCTCTGTTTCCTTTGTTGTTACATTTTCCTTGAACTTTATTCCCCTTGTCCTGTTTTCACATCTTCCACTTCCTTATCTATAAACTTCCTTATCTGTGTCCCGCCCACTCCCCTGACATCAGTCTGAAGAAGGGTCTCGACCCGAAACGTCGCCCATTCCTTCTTTCCAGAGATGCTGCCTATCCCGCTGAGTTACTCCAGTATTTTGTGTCTAGGAGAAATTAAGGATCTTATTGTGAAGGCACTCCTATGCATTGGTGGCGATCATTATATAACTGAATTTTACATGCATTTTGAGGATGAGAATAACTGATGGCATGAAAACTAAAGCTAGGTAAAGTGAACTGGCAAATTAGGAAACTGAGCAGTCAGTTAAGATGGAGTGGCAGACCTTTAAGGAGATGTTTTGTTTTGCATGGAATGGGCATGTTCCAACGAGAAGGGAAATGTCTGCGTTTATCCAGTACCCAGTGTTGGTAAATCAATAAATATCATTAACAATTTTATTTGGCATTGCAGAACCCTACGACAGAACAAACACTGCTCGAGCTGTACATGAAAAATGCAAGTTTGACATGATCAAAAAGGAGTTTGTGCAGGTAAAATCAATAATATAATGAATAATATCAGTATTTCCTCTGAAAAATTTTCAACAATATTTTAATTTGTAAAAAATCTTTTGGAATAAAAACTTTTCTGAGCAGGATATATGCATTCCAAATGTAATCAATTCAATTTCAATTTAAAAAACTTTATTGGCATGATAAAATACATTGTTATATTTTCAAAGTATAAAACATGACATACTTATTTAATATGCATAAGTATAAATACAAGTATACATTGCATGGATAGATATGTCCCCGTACATAAACTCGCGATGGGCCTATAGCCCTTTATTGATTGCTACACGTTCTTGTAACTGTAAGCAGTACAACCGAATAGCAAGTTTAGCAATTCAATATTAATTTCTTAGTGTCAGTTAATGTCAATTAGTGTGTGCGTACATATTGGTCATTCTTGTCCACCACAAAAAGCGAGGAACTCTGGTACAATTTAATATTCAAGATCCCAATTTAATTGTGAATTTGCAGCGCTATTCTTTCAGATTAATAACAATTAGGAAAAGTGGGAACAAATTTGAAGGTAGAGAAAAAGTGGAGACGAGAGGCAAAAACAGAGGGGAGCGGTTGGTGAGAGGATGAAGTCCAGAGAAATAAAATGGAAGAGATGAGTCGGTGCGGAAAGAGGATAAGAAAGCAAACGCAAGTCAAGAGGGATGTAGGTGTGAACAGCAGATTCGGTATCTGTAATTGATGAGTTTGCTGGTGAGTCCAGAAGGACTCTGTCCAGTTGAAAGAAAAGCACTGTTCCTTGAATATTTAATGATCTTTATTGGAACAATCTGGATTCTGAGGATCAAGTGATTGAAAGTATTAAAATCCCCAAGCTCATGTTGTCGTTAACTCATGTTGTAATGGTATATGGATAAAATTTCAAAGTGTCAGATAGACAGATGATACAGCAGTTTTTAACCTTTTTACCAATAGAATGCTTTGTATCTTCTCTCATTTCAAGAGTTACAGGATATCTATGGATTGCAGGAAAATAACATATTTAGGTATTTACAAATTAGAAACTATATTAAGTCAAATACGCAAGACTATAAAAATAGAAAACCAGGATTATTAGATGAATTGTTTAATAAACACCCAAATATAGAAAAATCAATAGCGTGTATATATATAATACTATTTTGGATAAGGAAATCCCAACTTTGGAAATATATCGACAAACATGGGAAAATGAAATAGGTTTATCTATAACGAAGGAAACTTGGGAAGAAAGCCTACAATGTATACATCGTTGCTCATGAAATGCTAGACATATATTGATACAATTTAAGGTATTACACAGATTACATTATTCAAAAACGAAATTAAATAGAATTTATCCTAACATTTCTCCTATTTGTGATAAATGTCAGAACATGGAAGCTAATTTAACGCATAGTTTTGTAACATGTATAAAACTTAATTATTATTGGACAGAAATCTTTAGAGTTATCTCTGAAGTTCTTAAAATTAAACTGGACCCAGATCCAAAATTAATAATATTAGGAGTTCCGGACTCAAATCTAATATTAACAGTAAACCAAAGAAATTTCTTGGATTACTGTTTGATAATAGGGAAAACATTAATATTGAAATTTTGGAAGGGAACATTATCCCCCACAATTAAAATGTGGACAGTGGAAATGTTGGAGACGTTGCATTTGGAAAGAATCAGATTTGTCCTAATGGACAAATACGAACTCTTTGAACAGATATGGTCCCCATATACAGAATATTTGAAGGGGTAGCTGTTCTTGGCATCACAACTCAATGGGTACCCGGCAGGATTAGATGAAAATAACTCTCTATTTTTCTTTTTGATTTGCATACATGTCTCTATTGATATCGCTATTTGAAATTGTGTTATTCACTATTAAGATGCATACTATAATCTCTCTTTTTTATTTAATTAAATACATATAACAAGAATATATACAATTTTTTCCTCCCTCATCTCTTTCTCTTTCTATATAATCAAAATTATTATTTAATCACTACTCTTATTGATTAAAATCTATTATTTTCTTTTTCTACTTTCTAAAAAAATAGAAGTTTAGAAGAATTATTCGTAACATTCGTATACTTATTGAAATAAGTGGTTGTGTATTTGAAAAGTTGTTATACCGTTGTTGTGATGGATTACTTCTAATAAAAATATTATTACAGAATGCTTTGTATCAAAATATTACTGTTGGTAACGCCACCTCTGTTATCCCTTGGGTCACAGACCATCTTTATTTCTAGATGTATATTACTTTCTGTTTGTGATAGTCATACAACACCGAAAATCACACTCCTGTGGCCGAACATACCCATACCAACCAACATGTCCGATCTACACTAGTCCCACCTGCCTGTGTTTGGCCCCTATCCCTCTAAACATGCACTTGTCCAAATGTCTTTTAAATATTGTTATAGTACCTGCCCCCTTGGGCAGCTCGTTCCATATAACCACACTCTGTGTGGGGAAAAGTTGCCCTTCAAGTTACTATTAAATCTTTCCCCTCTCAAACCTAGGTCCTCTGGTTTTTGATTCCCTTACTCTGGATAAAAGATTCTGCATTTAACCAATCAGTTCCCCTCGTGATTTCATACATCTTTATAAGAGCCCCCTCAGCCTCCTGTGCTCCAAGGAATAAATGCCTAGCCTGCCCAACCTCTCCCTGTTGATCATGCCCTCAAGGCGTCTTCACTGCTGGAATTAAGTTCGTAAGAGATAGGAGCCGAATTAGGCTATTCGGCCCATCAAGTCTACTCCTCCATTCCATCATGGCTGATCTATCTCTCCCTCCTAACCCCATTCTCCTGCCTCCTTCCCATTACCTCTGACACCCGTGCTAATCAAGAATCTATCTATCTCTCCTTAAAAATATCCATTGACTTTTCCTCCACAGCCTTATGTGGCAAAGAATTCCACAGATTCACCACCTTCTGACTAAAAGAAATTCCTTCATCTCCTTCCTGAAAGAACGTCCTTCAGTTATGAGGTCTTGACCTCTAGGCCTGGACTCTCCCACTAGTGGAAACATCTACTCTATCCAAGTCTTTCACTATTCTGTATGTTTCAATGTTCCTTCCCCTCATCCTTCTAAACTCCAGCGAGTACGGCCCAGTGCAGTCAAACGCTCATCGTATGTTAACGCACTGTCAGTCTGAAGAAAGGTCTCGACCTAAAACGTCACCCATTCCTTCTCTCCAGAGATGTTGTGTGTCTTGCTGAGTTACTCCAGCATTTTGTGTCTATATGTTAACCTACTCCTGGTTCCAGTTTGAGGAAATTCCAAATGATCATCACCAAGTTCGATGAGATGAGTAACATTAAACTGCAGGATTGTTGTTTAAAAATCCATCTTATTTGTTAATGTTGTTAGGGAGGGGATTGCCATTGTTACTCTGGTCTGACCTATAAAGGACTTCAAGTTCACAACATATCTTTAATTGCTCTCAATTGTTCCAATAAACCCTTCAGTTCATAGGGAATTAGAAATGGGCAATAAATGCTAACTTTATCAGTAACTTTTACATCTTGTGAGTGAATATAATGTTTCAAACTAGTCTTATTTCATTATAAGAATAAGGAGTTAATTTCATTTTCATTATTTATTATTTCATTTTAAGAATAAGAAGTAAGCCGTTTAGAACGGAGACGAGGAAACACTTTTTCTCACAAAGAGTGGCGAGTCTGTGGAATTCTCTGCCTCAGAGGACGGTGGAGGCAGGTTCTCTGGATGCTTTCAAGAGAGAGCTAGATAAGGCTCTTAAAAATAGCGGAGTCAGGGGATATGGGGAGAAGGCAGGAACGGGGTACTGATTGGGGATGATCAGCCATGATCACATTGAATGGCTGTACTGGCCTGAAGGGCCGAATGGCCTACTCCTGCACCCATTGTCTATTATGCCATCAACAAAATTCAACTATTGTGAAGAGTAATGTGTCCTTAAAGCACGCTTTTTCATCATCTTCAACCAAAAATGATTGGGAAATAATATACTCAGCGTTACATTTGCACACAAAAGCAATCGCAAGATAACTTATGATGGCCTTTGGTTGTATCAAATGTGCAGATGGGCTGACTTCCTCTTGCCCATGTTCTGTTACAAAATTATTAATGAAATCCGCTCTTTAAAATGAAAATCTGAAAGCTTATGGGTATTTTGTGCAGTCAAAAATATTCCTTGTACGAAGTTTCAGGCAATCCTATAATTGTGAAGTTACTCTTCTGGTACCATAACATGCAGTGCACTCCATAATGTTTGGGACAAAGACCCATCATTTATTTGCCTATGTACTCCACAATTTGAGATTTGTAATATTAAAAAATCACATGTGGTTAAAGTTCACATTGTCAGATTTTATTAAAGGCCATGTTTATACATTTTGTTTTAACCATGTAGAAATTACAACTGTGCTTATACATAGTCGTCGTCCCCCCCCCCCCCCCCCCCCCCCCCCCCCCCCCCCCCCCCATTTCGGGGCACCATAATGTTTGGGACACATGGCTTCACAGGCGTTTGTAATTGCTCAGGTGTGTTTACTTGCCTCCTTAATGCAGGTATAAGAGAGCACTCGGCACCTAGTCTTTCCTCCAGTCTTTCCATCACCTGTGGAAACTTTTATTGCTGTCTACCAACATGAGGACCAAAGCTGTGCCAATGGAAGTGAAATAAGCCATTGTGAGACTGAGAAACAAGAATAAAACTGTTAGAGACATCAGCCAAATCTTAGGCTTACCCAAATCAACATTTAGGAACATCATTAAGAAGAAAGAGAGCACCGGTGAGCTTACTAATCGCAAAGGGACTGGCAGGCCAAGGAAGACCTCCACAGCTGATGACAGAAGAATTCTCTCTGTAATAAAGAAAAATCCCCAAGCACCTGTCCGACAGATCCGAAACACTCTTCAGGAGTCAGGTGTGGATTTGTCGATGACCACTGTCCGCAGAAGACTTCATGAACAGAAATACAGAGGTTAGACTGCAAGATGTAAGCCACTGGTTAGCCGCAAAAATAGGATGGCCAGGTTACAGTTTGCCAAGAAGTGAAAAGAGCAAGCACAGTTCTGGATAAAGGTCTTGTGGACAGATGAGACTGAGATTAACATATCAGTGATGGTAAGAGCAAAGTATAGAGGAGAGAAGGAACTGCCCAAGATCCAAAGCATAGCACTTCATCTGTGAAACACGGTGGTGGGGGTGTTAAGGCCTGGGCATGTATGGCTGCTGAAGGTATTGGCTCACTTATCTTAATTGATGATCCAACTGCTGATGGTAGTAGCAAAATGAATTTTGATGTATGTAGACTCAAGTTCTCAGACTATCTGCTCAAGTTCAAACAAATGCCTCAAAACTCATCAGCCGACAGTTCATTCTGCAGCAAGCCAATGATCCCAAACATACTGCTAAAGCAACAAAGCAGTTTTTCAAAGCTAAAAAATTGTCAATTCTTGAGTGGCCAAGTCAATCACCTGATCTGAACCCAATTAAGCTTGCCTTTTATATGCTGAAGAGAAAGCTGAAGGGCAGTACCCCCCCCAAAACAAGCATAAGCTAAAGATGGCTGCAATACAGGCCTGGCAGAGCATCACCAGAGAAGACACCCAGCAACTGGTGATGTCCATGAATCACAGACTTCAAGCAGTCATTGCATGCAAAGGATATGCAACAAAATGCTAAACATGACTACTTTCATTTACATGACATTGCTGTGTCCCAGACATTATGGTGCCCTGAAATGGGGGGACTGTATAAACACTGCTGTAATTTCTACATGGTGAAACCAAAATGTATAAAAATGGCCTTTATTAAAATGTAACAATGTGCACTTTAAACACATATAACTTTCTTTGATTACAAATCTCAAATTATGGAGTGCAGAGGCAAATAAATAAATGATGGGTCTTTGTCTCGAACGTTATGGAGGGCACTGTAATTCGCTAGAAGTTTTAATTTTAATTTTATGGTTTATTTTGGGATTCAAAAACCCCAGCTCTCCATGTTGGAAACCCAACCTCGAGCTTGTTACATTGCAGCACCCACGTTGGTCAGAAGGTTATGTTTTTAAGGTTCATAGAGAATGGAAACTGGCCCTTCAGCCCAACTTGCCCGCACTGATCAACATGTCCCATTTGCACTAGTCCCATTTGCCTGGGTTCGGCCCATATGTTTCTAAACCTATCCTATCCATGTACCTATGTCCTTAAACCTATGCCCTCTGGTACTCTATTCCCTACTATGGGCAAGAGACTCTGTGCTTCTGCCTTTTCCTTTGATTGTAAGCACCTTGATAAGATCACCTCTTATCTTCCTGGGCTCCAAGGAATAGACAATAAACAATGGGTACAGGAGTAGGCCATTCGGCCCTTCGAGCCAGCACTCCCATTCAATGTGATCATGGCTGATCATCCCCAATCAGTACCCCGTTCCTGCCTTCTCCCCATATCGCCTGACTCCGCTATTTTGAAGAGCCCCATCTAGCTCTCTCTTGAAAGCATCCAGAGAACCTGCCTCCACCGCCCTCTGAGGCAGAGAATTCCACAGACTCGCCACTCTCTGTGAGAAAAAGTATTTCCTCGTCTCCGTTGTAACTCCTTATTCTTAAACTGTGGACCCTAGTTCTGGACTCCCCCAACATCGGGAACATGTTTCCTGCGTGTCCAAACCCTTAACAATCTTATGTTTCAATGAGATTCCCTCTCACCCGTTTAAACTCCAGAGTGTACAAGCCCAACTGCTCCATTCTCTCAGCATATGACAGTCCCGTCATCCTGGGAATGAACCTTGTAAACCTACGCTGCACTCTCTCAATAGCAAGAATGTCCTTCCTCAAATTGGGACCAAACTGCACACAATACTCCAGGTGTGGTCTCACTAGGGCTCTGTACAACTGCAGAAGGACCTCTTTGCTCCTATATTCAATTCCTCTTGTTATAAAGGCCAACATGCCATTCGCTTTCTTCACTGCTTGCTGTACCTGCATGCTTACTTTCAAAGGCTGATGTACAAGGATCCCCAGATCACGTTGTACTTCCCCTTTTCCCAACTTGACGCCATTTAGATAGTAATCTGCCTCCTATTTTTGCTACCAAAGTGGATAACCCCACATTTATCCGCATTAAACTTCATCTGCCATGCATCTGTCCACTCCCCCAACCTGTCCAAGTCACCCTGCATTCTCATAGCACCCTCCTCACAGTTCACACTGCCACCCAGCTTTGTGTCATCTGCAAATTTGCTAATGTTACTTTGAATCCCTTCATCCAAATCATTGATGTGTATTGTAAATAGCTGCGGTCCCAGCACCGAGCCTTGCGGTACCCCACTAGTCACTGCCTGCCATTCTGAATCCTAGAGTCTTAGCATCCTAGAATCCTAGCATGCTCAACCTCTCCCTATAACTGGAGTCCTGGCAACATCCTTGTAAATCTTCTCTGCACCTTTTCCAACTTGACACCATATTTCCTATAATATGGTGCCCAGAACTGAACACACTACTCTAAATAGCGGCCTCACCATCATCTTGTATAACTGTAACATGACCTCCCAACTTCTATACTCGCCACTCTGATTGATGAAGGCCAATGTGCCAATAGGAGAAACGATGGGCTGTAGATGCTGGTTTATAATTTAAATGATGGTGCATGTTAGCAAAAATCTATCGCTAATTCAATTCTGCTTTAATTTTTCTCTAGTCATGGCACAAACTTAAAGAGAAGAGGGATTTGTTCAGCATTCTGCCGGAAGCTGCTGCGACAGAGTGCCGAGGGAGATGACGGACTGGTCCGACCTGTAGATACAATTGGTAAAGGAAAATGGAAATAGAAACTCTGTTGCAAACGCACATCAATGAGAGGAATTCATCTGACAATGGTGTCAGTTAAATTATCTGACTTATTACGATTTTCTTTGTCTTCTACATGGCAACAAAAACTATGGAAGTTTGTTTTGTCTTTTTTTTCCTGCGTTTGTCACAAGATGGCACTGGAACCTTCGTAATAAGAACACTGAAGAATAGAATCCTAGAATTAAGGACAGATGATTAATAAAACAGTCTTTTGAAAGATCCTTCTGAATCCTCTAAGGTAAAAAAAAAATTATTTCAATAATAATAATGGATTTGCTGCAAAACTCTGGTCTGTGCAATGTGGTAAGGGGTGGGGAACTCAACGGACATGTAGGAGTACTTGGCATATATGCGCCTTCACAGTTCCACAATGTTGAATGATGACTTATTGTTTGCGTTGTGCTAACTGTAGTGAGCTTTTGATTATTTTGTTGGAAGTTGGTGTGCAGATTCATTACTGCCTCCATTTTCAGATTGAGAATTAAAATGTTTCCCTACTTTTGTAACATGTGCTGAACAAATACATGCGCTGGTGTTTCATTCTTTTACCACCAGAATCTCAAACAAAAACTTTTATTCCAGCATGATACTACCATCTGTTATCCTTCATAAGAATAAAAATTAGAAAATACATCTTGTAGGATGCTGGGCAAAATATTAGTGAAAGGTGAGGTATATGTTTTCAATTTATTTATTAAACCATTCTAGAGGCCAAATTCGAAAAAGTGCAGTCTTTTTAAGTGATTAACTGATTACTTTTATGTTTACTGATATATGTTTATTGTATAAAGTATCAAAATGATTTTTTGCCATGCTCTATATTATTTTGGAAATTCCCTTTTGTACTTTGTATATTGTCCAAATTTAAATAAAGTTTGCATATGGAAAAAAAAAACAGAACTGAGCATTTACGGTGAAATATTGTATTTCTTTCACAACTGTTGTATTTGTTTCACAACTCCACATCCATTCTGCTGTTGAACTACTACACATCACACTGGTTTAAGCAACAGCTTACTGGCAACTCATTTTGAAGCTGTCAATGCATTTTTAAGCTTGCTAGTTGGTACCAAACAAAGTTTGGTGTAACTTTGCATCATATAATGAATAGAACAAAAAAAAGTGTAGCCTGTTGCAGGGAGTAACTTGAGTTAGTTAAGTGTTTGCACAGCCACAAGATGAAGACTACATATGCTAACGAGCTCACTCTTTGATCGGGTAACGTCATGAGAGGCAAAAGCGGAGAAGCACCAAACGTGAAATAAAAAGTGAGAATGCAGGAAACACTCAGTAAGTCGTGCGGCATCTGTGGAAAGAAGAATAGTTAGGCTCTCGGTTCCCAGTTGTATCCTTTATCTGTACGTGGTGGGTGGCTTGATTGTATTCATGTATAGTCTGGATAGCACGCTCACAAAATCTTTTCCCTGGATCCCGGTGGAATCGACAATAATAAACTAAACTATACTGTCAGAGCTGAAGAAGGGTCTCGGACCTGAGACTGTTTCTCTTTCCACAGATGCAATCTGTCCGACTGAATCTCTCCAATACTGTTGCTTTTGTCTTTTAGACGGATCTTGCCGAAAGCAAATCGGAAATGTCAGTGGTGCAGTTGAACAAAGGTGACTATGAAGGCATGAGAGGGGAGCTGGCCAAAGTAGACTGGAAAGGGATCCTAGCAGGAATGACGGTGGAACAGCAATGGCAGGAATTTCTGGGCATAATCCGGGTCATATCATTCCAAAAAGGAAGAAAGATTCTAAGGGGAGTAGAAGGCAACTGTGGCTGTCAAGAGAAGTTAGGTATAGAATAAAATTAAAAGAAAAGATGTATAACACAGCAAAGAGTAGCCGGAAGCCAGAGGATTGGGAAACTTTCATAAGACAACAGAAGGGAACAAAATGGGCAATACGGGCTGAAAAGATGAAGTATGAGGGGAAGCTGGCCAGGAATATAAAGAAGGACAGTAAAAGCTTCTTTAGATATGTTAAGGGAAAAAGAGTGGCAAAGTCAAATGTGGGTCCCTTGAAGGCAGGCACAGGTGAAATTATTATGGGCAACAAGGAAATGGCAGAAGAGTTGAATAGATACTTCGCATCTGTCTTCACTAAGGAAGACACAAACAATCTCCCAGATGTACTGGAGGACAGAGGATCCAAGGGGGTAGAGGAACGGAAAGAAATTTTCATTAGGCGAGAAATAGTATTGGGTAGGCTAATGGGACTGAAGGATGATAAATCCCCTGGGCCTGATGGTCTGCATCCCAGGGTCCTCAGGGAGGTGGCTCTAGAAAGAGCGGACGCATTGGTGATCATTTTCCAATGTTCAATAGATTCAGGATCAGATCCTGTGGATTGGAGGATAGCTAATGTTATCCCACTTTTCAAGAAAGGAGCGAGAGAGAAAACGGGGAATTACTGACCAGTTAACCTGGTGGGAAAGATGCTGCAGTCAATTATTAAAGAGGTAATAATGGGGCATTTGGACAGCAGTAAAAGGATTAGTCCAAGTCAACATGGATTTATGAAAGGGAAATCATGCTTGACTAATCTTCTGGAATTTTTTGAGGATGTGACAAGTAAAATGGATGGAGGGGTGCCAGTGGATGTAGTGTATCTAGACTTTCAGAAAGACTTTGATAAGGTCCCGCAGGGGAGACTGGTGACAAAAATTAGAGCACATGACATTGGAGGTAGGGTGTTGACATGGATAGAAAATTGGTTGGCAGACCGGAAGCAAAGAGTAGGAGTGAACGTGTCCTTTTCAGAATGGCAGGCAGTGGCGAGTGGAGTACTGCAAGGCTTGGTGTTGGGGCCGCAACTGTTTACCATATATATTAATGATTTGGAAGAGGGAATTAGGAGCAACACTAGCAAGTTTGCGGATGACACAAAGCTGGGTGGCAGTGTGAACTGTGAAGAGGATGTTAGGAGGTTGCAGGGGGACCTGGCCAGGTTGAGTGAGTGGCAGATGCAGTATAATATAGATAAATGTGAGGTTATCCACTTTGGCGGCAAAAGCAAGGGGGCAGATTATTATCTCAATGGGGTTGGGTTAGGTAAGGGGGAGGTACAGCGAGACCTGGGTGTCCTTGTACACCGGTCACTGAAAGTTGGCTTACAGGTACAGCAGGCAGTGAATAAAGCTAATGGAATGTTGACCTTCATAACAAGAAAATTTCAGTATAGGAGTAAAGAGGTTCTTCTGCAGTTGTATAGGGCTCTGGTGAGATCACATCTGGAGTATTGTGTACAGTTTTGGTCTCCTAATTTGAGGAAGGACATCCTTGTGATTGGGGCAGTGCAGCGTAGGTTCACGAGATTGATCCCTGGGATGGCGGGACTGTCATATGAGGAAAGATTGAAAATACTAGGCTTGTATTCACTGGAGTTTAGAAGGATGAGGGGGAATCTTATAGAAACATATAACATTATAAAAGGACTGGACAAGCTAGATGCAGGAAAAATGTTCCCAATGTTGGGCGAGTCCAGAACCAGGGGCCACAGTCTTAGAATAAAGGGGAGGTCATTTAAGATTGAGGTGAGAAAAAACTTTTTCACCCAGAGAGTTGTGAAATCATGGAATTCCCTGCCACAGAGGGCAGTGGAGGCCAAATCACTGGATGGATTTAAGAGAGAGTTGGATAGAGCTCTAGGGGTTAGTGGAATCGAGGGATATGGGGAGAAGGCAGGCACGGGTTATTGATAGCGGACGATCAGCCATGATCACAATGAATGGCGGTGCTGGCTCGAAGGGCCGAATGGCCTCCTCCTGCACCTATTGTCTATGTTTCTAAATGATTGCTAAATCAATCCAATGCTGAATTAATAACTGCTTTTTAAATGGACCTTGTGTTTGCTGTCATTGCAGGATCATTTTGCCATTTTTGGATTACTAAAATAAAGAAATAGTTTGAATACATTGTTTTTGTTTTTTGCAGAGGACATGTCCCACCTGCCGGCGCCTTGTCCATATCCCTCTAAACCTGGCCTATTCTTTTACCTGTCAAACTGTTTCCTAAACCTTGGGCTAGTCCCTGCCTCAACTACCTCCTCTGGCAGCTCGTTCCATACACTCACCACTCTCAGATTCCTATTTATTCTTTTCCCTTTCACCTTAATCCTCTGTCCTCTGGTCCTCGAGTCACATATCCTGGGCACGAGACTCTGCATCTACCCAATCTATTCCTCTCATGATTTTATACGCCACGATAAGATCACCACTGTTGTGGCCCAAAAATAATTCAGCTTAATGAGTCGATGTACACTCCTTCTGGAGCAAACCTGTTATTTCCATTCCCCCACACTTTCCCCCCTATATCTCTGAAACCTATACTCTTTCAACTGCCTGTTCATTTTAAAAGACACAAAATATTGGAGTAACTCAGCAGATCAGGCAGGATCTCTGGAGAATATGGATATAGAAACATAGAAAATAGGTGCCGGAGGAGGTCATTCGGCCCTTCAAGTCAGCACCACCATTCATTGTGATCACGGCTGATCATCCCCAATCAATAACCCGTGCCTGCCTTCTCCCCATATACCTTGATTCCACTAGCCCCTAGAGCTCTATCTGACTCTTAAATCCATCCAGTGATTTGACCTCCACTGCCCTCTGTGGCAGGGAATTCCACAAATTCACAAGTCTCTGGGTGAAAACATTTTTTCTCACCTCGGTCTTGAATGGCCTCCCCTTTATTCTGCCCCCTGGTTCTGGACTAGCCCAACATTGGGAACATTTTTCCTGCATCTAGCTTGTCTAGTCCATTTATAATTTTATATGTTTCTATAAGATCTTCCCCCCTCATCCTAAACTCCAGTGAATACAAGCCTAGTCTTTTCAGTCTTTCCTCATATGACAGTCCCACCATCCCAGGGATCAATCTCGTGAACCTATGCTGCACTGTCTCAATCACAAGGATGTGACTATGTCTTTTGGGTTGGGACTCTTCTCATCGGCAGTCCATTTTCCCTGTCCATCTTCTTTTGGTTGTTTCAATTGTGCGTACAGACAGTGAGTTCAAAGGTTTGTCCACATAACTTGAATGACTTTATCCAAAATTCTAAATATATCCCTTTCATATCGAATCCATACTATTACAGCCGATTAAAGAAATTGTAAAACACACACACACACATTCCATCAGATGAATAAATATTGCAACGCTCACATTTTCATTATATTGTTGCACTCTTATTTTAGAAATGAAGGTTTAAATGACCAAATTCCATCACCAGCACGTTATGGGAATTTGTTTATGTGGGGAATGGGGAGAGGACGGGAAGGGGAAGCATCAACTGATGTGTTTCTTTTTCTCTACTTCTAAATTCTTTCAACCAACCCTCGCCATTCTTCAGCTTGCATCGTTCCATCCTTTACCCTAAAACTGAGGGTAAATAATGGAATAGCTGTGCATTCTCTTGGGATCATTTTCAATCCTGGGTCGTATTAGTATGTTGTTGAGAGGATGTGAAATCGGCCAATTTGCCTGTTGATTGGGCTGGCAAATTGAACCTCGGGCAAGCAACGTCTTGACGGAAGTTCCTGAGTGACCTAGTTATGAGCAATGGTTTTGGGTTGCCTTGGAGTGGGGGTTGGGAGGGGAGCAAGGAAATTTGCAATGATTGCGATGGGACCACCTCCAATACAAATGCAAAATGGTCTGCCTTCAGTAGCTGCAAGAGATAATCAAAGGCTGGATTGCACAGTGGGACAGCTGGTAGGGCTACTGCTTTGCAGCACCAAAGACCCTGGTTTGGGTGATGTCCGTGTTGTGTTGGCAAGATCCCCCTGTGATTGTGTGGGTGCCCTCCGGATGATCTGGTCTCCTCCCGCATGCTGAAGACATGCAATTTTGTAGATTAATTTTGCCCCCAGTGAGTAGGGCGTAGATGCGAAAGTGACATAATATAGAACTAGTGTGAGTAGGTGATCAATGGTTGGCATGGGCTCAGTGAGCCCTGGGCCTGGTACACGATGTTTCTCTAAACAAAACTGAAGTTGCTTCATCTATCGTGAACATTTAAACCCTGTTAACAATGCACACAGCTTCATTAACCATAGCCAATTCATTGCCAAAATCATTGGTTGAATTAGTTAATGAAGAAATGTCTTGTGTCCCTAAGTGGTTTGAAGTGAACAGGCTCTCTCTCAATATCAAAAAATGCAATTACATGATCTTCTGCAATAAAAATAAATTTTTTCCCAAAGACAAATCTAAAATTTTTATCAATGGACATGAAATTCCTGAAGTAACATATACAAAATTTTTAGGAGTAACATTGATCAAAATTTAACTTGGAAAGAACATATCAATATTGTCTGTAGAAGATCAATGAAAATGCTTGGTATTCTGAGAAAGATTTGTGCATTTATTCACCCGTCTTCCCATCTAACAATATATTACAGTTTGATTTTTCCTTATTTCAATTATTGTAATATTGTTTGTGGTTCTACCTACCCTTCCTATCTTTCTAAGCTACTCATACAGAAGAAATTTATGAGATTAATTTCTCATTCAAATTCACAAGAACCTTCTGCCCCTCTCTTCAAGAAGTACTCAATTTTGTCTGTAGATAAACTGAATGCATTCCAAATATGTATTTTTATGTTCAAATACCTTAAATGTAAACATGATTTGCCTGTTTCTCTTCATGATCTTTTCACCCTTTCTTCTAATATTCACCATTACCCAACCAGAAGAAGAAATGATCTTCATCTTCCGTTTTGTCGAACATCCAAACACCAACATTGCATTACTTTTAAAGGTCCTACATTTTGGAATACCCTGCCTCTGTCATTAAAGTCTCACACCTCCTTAGCCACCTTTAAGATTGAGCTTAAAAAGTTTCTCATCATGTCCTGAGTTCTGACCTCCAGCTTTTTGTAATGCTATTTATGAGCTCAAACTACTTCTGTTGACGCTTAACTCATACTATACCTTATTATTTTATTTATTTTCATATTTTTAATTTCATATTTTTAATTTTCATTCTTAAACTGTATTATTGTTTATTATTGACTTTTTTATTTCTCCTACCCACTGATTTGCCATTAACGCTCATTTTCAGATGGGAGCGGACTTTGTATAAGCTCTCTGGGCTTCCCTTCCCTCCCAGCACTGTATGGTATTATAAATTGATCGTTTGTCTTCTTTTAAAACATGGTGCAAATAAATAAACAAACAAACAATTAGCCTACAAACCTGCATGCCTTTGGATTGTGGGTTGAAACCCTGAACAACTCCATGCGGTCACAGGGCGAAATGTGAAAACTCCGTACAGACTGCACTTGTAGTCAGGATCAAACCCGAGTCTCCAATGCTGTTAAGGGCCTGTCCCACTTGGGCGTCGTTTGCGCATCATTTACGCGACAGGCCGGCAGTGACTGTCGTGCGAAAATCGTCTAGCAGTACGAAGAGCCAAGTGCTCTTCAGGGCCCTGCTTCTTTTGGGAGCCATTTGCGATGTTGTTCGTACAGTACTGTTATTTTAGTCCAATCTCAATGGCAAGGATTTTCCCAGTGAAAAAATTTCAAAACTCGGTGCGCTTTCTACCCGGGTGATCACGTGGTGCGGCGCTCAAATGGTGCGCCGACGGCTTACGCGACGACGCATGGTTACGGATGTGGACGCGCGGTGATGCATAATAAATTAACATAGGCAATGTTCGTGTGTAACCGTGCATAACCATGCGCTACACGTACGCCGTCAGTGCATCAGTGCACGCAAGGGACACGTCACGCAGGTGGCGCACGAGGATTTTGAACATTCCAAAATCCTCGGGCGATAGGGAAGCACCGCGCGTCACTGTATACGCCACCACGAGTCACGACGCGCCAACCAATTTTTAGGATGTCGCGTAAATGACGGGCAAGTGGGACAGGCCCTTAAGGCAGCAACTCTACCACAATGCCGACCCAAACTAGTGTTTTATGTTTTCCCACATAGAAGGTGATCGATGGTCAGTATGGATTCAATGGGCCAAAGGGTCTGTTTCCATCCTGTATCTCTCCAAACTAACCACTTAATGTCAAGGGTGAGTTGCTTCCATTCTAGTTTAATGGGTTTTGAGTGGCTGGAGACCAATGTGGAAACTTCACCTATTCCACAGATGGGATAAGTTGTGGATGGAGTGGTGAGATCTTTCCGCTGCCTACACAGGGTATCTGTGTGCTCCTGATGCACAGGCTTATTGACGTATCAATGAAACGTCAACACTACATTGATGTATTGGATGTTCTCACTGCATCCCGAAGGCCCTTGCACTTCGAGTGACCATGGGCCTGAAATTCCCAGGAATGTGTCGCATTTCTTCAAGGCATTGGAAACCTATCATCACCATCTTCTCTGCAAAGTCCTCCAAATTCACCAGAAGGATAAGTGATCCAATGTCGGTGTACTCTCCCAAGCTAATATTCCCGGTATTGAGATCCTTAATGCATGGAATGGTAATTGCCAGTTACATTATTCACACACCGAATGTTAAACCCTGGAAACGGACACTATTTTGAGTCTGCAAAGGAAAGAAACAAAATTACAGCGCACGATTAAAAGACGCAGCACAGGTGGATAGGTTTTTATTTTGCCTTCCACCACGGTGAGGAATGTGGAGGAGTCACTGTGGTGGATGTTTATGTTAAAATGTGTTTTGCGTGTTCCGTTGCTTTTTATTTGTATGGCTGACTTGGCGAATGAAATTTCCTTTGTGTTGCAAAATATACTTGGCTAATAAAGTATTATTGTGATTGTAAAGGGGGCAAATGGTATGCTTCCATTCGTCGATTGCAGAATTGAGGACGAGTTAGGAACGTCACTTTGCAGCTTTATTGGACACTTGGGAGTTCTGCGAGCATTCTGATCGCCCCATTACAGGGAGGATGTGAAGGCTTTGGAGAGGGTGCAGAGGAGGTTTACCAGAATGCTGCCTGGGTTAGAGGGTGTTATCTATAAGGAGAGGTTGGACAAACTTGGATTGTTTTCTCTGGAGCGTCGGAGGCCAAGGGGAGACCTGATAAACGTATATAAAATTAAGAGGGGCATCGACATGTTAAGGGGCTGTCCCACTTGGGCGACCTATTTGGCGAGTTTAGAAGTGTTTGAAAAAATGACATGTTGAAGACCTCCTTCGACAATGTAGAAGACCTCCTTCGACTATGTGAAGACCAGCTTCGAGTAGCTACGACTAGCTATACAACTAACTTCGGGAAAATTGGACACTGAATAGTGGAGAGTGAAGACGACCTCCCTTCGACTATGATGAAGAATATCTACGACTACCCTCGATTACCTACGACTAACATGCCGACCTACTACAGACCTACTTCGACTAAACCTACGAGTAAAAAAGTATCGATTTTTTTCCATGGCGACCTTTTTTCACTCGCGGGCATTTTTGAACATATTGGAAAAAACCGCCGCGGCCTAGCTGAGGCCTCGAGTACGCGGAGACCACTCTCGAGCATGAAGGAGAGTTACGAAGACATCCTACGACCTCGTGTCGACCATGCTGCGAGTATGAGTCGAGGGCAAACTCGCCAGAACTCGTGGATTAGGTCGCCCACGTGGGACATTAGGACCATCAGAACCTTTTTTCCGGGGTGGAAATGTCAAAGACTAGAGGGCATAGCGTCAAGGTGAAAGCGGATTCTGCTGAGCAGGTTTGTTTACATAGAATAGTGGGTGTCTGGAATGTGCTGCCAGGAGTGATGAAGGAGGCAAATACAATGGCATGCAAGAGCCTGTTCAGTAAGCACATGAATATGGAGGGATATGGATCACATGCCTGGGGAAGAAATGAATTTACTTTAAAGTTATGTACGGCACAGACATTGTGGGCCAAAGGGCCTCTTCTTGTGCTGCACTGTTCTATGAAGCAGGAGGTGATATCAATAGATATAGTGATTGAGTTTTGAGCACAGTAGAGCATCCTGAGATACATCAAATCTGGAGAGCTACCTGCGGGTTGACTATTCAAAATGGATGGGTATTACTGTGGTGAGATCTAACAACATGGAGAATAGATGCAAGGGTCTGATAATGACTGAGTTGAGGGAGCTGCTAGGTATTGTGAAGGTGTGGAAAAAAGATATGGACCAATGGGATATGAGAATATTTGAAATGGAGCTCCAAATTTCATAAACACCAGCCTCCTCTAGTTTGGTTTAATGTCACGTGTCGAGTTATAGTGAAAAGGTTTTTGTTACGTACTAACCAGTCAGTGGGAAGATGATACAGGATTTCAATCTAGCCATCAACTATGTACAGATACATGATAAAGTGAATAATGTTTGGGTGGAAGATAAAGTCCGATTAAAGATTGTCCGAGGGTCACCAGTGAGGTAGATAGTAGCTCAGAACCGCTCTCCAGTTGGTGGTAGGATGGTTCAGTTGCCCGATAACAGCCGGGAAGAAACTGTCCCTGAATCTGAAGGTAGCAGGACTAGAGGGTCTAAGCTATCGGCAGAGGTTGGGTAAGCTTGGACTCTATTCCTTGGAGCACAGATGGATGAGGGGTGATCTTGTAGAGGTGTATAAGATCATGAGAGGACTAGATCAGGTAGATGCACAGATTCTCTTGCCCAGCGTAGGGGAATTGAGGACCAGAGGACATAGGTGTAAACTGAAGGGGAAAAGATTTCATAGGAATCTGAGGGGTAATTTTTTGACACAAAGGGTGGTGGGTGCATGGAACAAACTGCCAGAGGAGGTAGTTGAGGCTGGGGCTATCCCAACATTTAAGAAGCAGATGGACAAGTACATGAAACAGACAGGTTTGGAGGGTGATGGACCAAACGCAGGCAGGTGGGACTGGTGTAGCTGGGACATTGTTGGCCAGTGTGGGCAAGTTGGGCTGAAGGGCCTGTTTCCACACTGTATGACTCTGTGCGTTTTCACACTCTTGTACCCCTTGCCTGGTGGAAAAGGGAGTGACCTCTGTGCATCGGTCCCAGGATCCTGGAATGAAAGGGAGGAGGTCTGATGTTTGAGAATTTTCCAGAGCATGTTGGTAATTGGAGAATGGTTCTGACTTCACTGGATAAGAATGCCCTGCAGTCTTGGGGAGGAATGTGATCTGTCACCTCTGGGGAAAATGGTGGGGCAAAACATAGATCAAGTAGTAATGGAGGGCCCAGCTCAAACTCAACTGAGCTGTTCTGGAATCTTTTTGAACTCTTGCATCTTATTTCAAGGCTGCTAGCAAGCTAATTCTTGGCCTGGAGATGGACTTTAAATATCCATTAGAGATAAACGCTGCAGTTGTGACCTAGTAACTAGAATGTAATTGGGATATGCACAGGAAAAAAATTAAAATAAGATACTAAAAGATAAAAGCTAAATTGCTACAATATTATTAGGTTGTTCTATTAATCAAAAAAGCTCCCATCTAATATTTTAAAAGCAAATTATAATCCTACAAATTTACAAGATTAATCGAGTTGTCTCTATTCTTGAGTAATAATCATCATAATCCTAGTCATACTTTGTTAGCCAAGTATGTTTTGCAACATACAAGGAATTTGATTTGCCATACAGTCTTACCAATAAAAAGCAACAGAACACACAAAATACATTTTAACATAAACATCCACCACAGTGACTCCTCCACATTCCTCGCTGTGATGGAAGGCGAAAAAATCTCCCCCTTCCTTGTCCTCCAGCGGTCGGGGGCCTCCAACATAGAAACATAGAAATTAGGTGCAGGAGTAGGCCATTCGGCCCTTCGAGCCTGCACCGCCATTCAATATGATCATGGCTGATCATCCAACTCAGTATCCCGTACCTGCCTTCTCTCCATACCCTCTGATCCCCTTAGCCACAATGGCCACATCTAACTCCCTCTTAAATATAGCCAATGAACTGGCCTCAACTACCCTCTGTGGCAGAGAGTTCCAGAGACTCACCACTCTTTGTATGAAAAAAGTCCTTCTCATCTCGGTCTTAAAGGATTTCCCCCTTATCCTTAAGCTGTGACCCCTTGTCCTGGACTTCCCCAACATCGGGAACAATCTTCCTGCATCTAGCCTGTCCAACCCCTTAAGAATTTTGTAAGTTTCTATAAGATCCCCTCTCAATCTCCTAAATTCTAGAGAGTATAAACCGAGTCTATCCAGTCTTTCTTCATAAGACAGTCCTGACATCCCAGGAATCAGTCTGGTGAACCTTCTCTGTACTCCCTCTATGGCAATAATGTCCTTCCTCAGATTTGGAGACCAAAACTGTACGCAATACTCCAGGTGTGGTCTCACCAAGACCCTATACAACTGAAGTAGAATCTCCGCTCCTATACTCAAATCCTTTTGCTATGAAAGCTAACATACCATTCGCTTTCTTCACTGCCTGCTGCACCTGCATGCCTACTTTCAATGACTGCTGTACCCAGGTCTCGCTGCATCTCCCCTTTTCCTAATTGGCCACCATTTAGATAATAGTCTGCTTTCCTGTTTTTGCCACCAAAGTGGATAACCTCACATTTATCCACATTAAACTGCATCTGCCTAACATTTGCCCACTCACCCAGCCTATCCAAGTCACCTTGCAGTCTCCTAGCATCCTCCTCACAGCTAACACTGCCCCCCAGCTTAGTGTCATCCGCAAACTTGGGGATATTGCCTTCAATTCCCTCATCCAGATCATTAATATATATTGTAAATAGCTGGGGTCCCAGCACTGAGCCATGTGGTACCCCACTAGTCACTGCCTGCCATTGTGAAAAGGACCCGTTTACTCCTACTCTTTGCTTCCTGTTTGCCAGCCAGTTCTCTATCCACATCAATACTGAACCCCCAATGCCATATGCTTTAAGTTTGTATACTAATCTCTTATGTGGGACCTTGTCGAAAGCCTTCTGGAAGTCCAGATACACCACATCTACTGGTTCTCCCTTATCCACACTACTAGTTACATCCTCAAAAAATTCCACAAGATTCGTCAGACATGATTTACCTTTCGTAAATCCATGCTGACTTTGTCCAATGATTTCAGCACTTTCCAAATGTGCTGCTATCCCATCTTTAATAACTGACTCTAGCAGTTTCCCCACTACCGATGTTAGACTAACTGGTCTGTAATTCCCCGTTTTCTCTCTCCCTCCCTTCTTAAAAAGAGGGGTTACGTTTGCTACCCGCCAATCCTCAGGAATCTACTCCAGAATCTAATGAGTTTTGAAAGATTGTCACTAATGCATCCACTTTTCCGGAACTACTTCCTTAAGTACTCTGGGATGCAGCCTATCTGGCCCTGGGGATTTATTGGCCTTTAATCCATTCAATTTACCCAACACCACTTCCCGACTAACCTGGATTTCACTCAATTCCTCCTTTGACCCGCGGTCCCCTGCTATTTCCGGCAGATTATTTATGTCTTCCTTAGTGAAGACGGAACCAAAGTAGTTATTCAATTGGTCCGCCATATCCTTGTTCCCCATGATCAACTCACCTGTTTCTGACTGCAAGGGACCTACATTTGTTTTAACTAATCTCTTTCTCTTCACATATCTATAAAAACTTTTGCAGTCAGTTTTTATGTTCCCTGCCAGTTTTCTTTCATAATCTATTTTTCCTTTCCTAATTAAGCCCTTTGTCCTCCTCTGCTGGTCTCTGAATTTCTCCCAGTCCTCTGGTATGCTGCTTTTTCTGGCTGCTTTGTACGCATCATCCTTTGCTTTGATACTATCCCTGATTTCCCTTGTTATCCACGGATGCGCTATCTTCCCCGATTTATTCTTTTGCCAAACTGGGATTAACAATTTTTGTAGTTCATCCATGCAGTCTTCAAATGTCTTCCATTGTATATCCACCATCAACCCTTTTAGAATTAATTGCCAGTCAATCTTGGCCAATTCACGTCATATCCTCAAAGTTACCTTTCTTTAAGTTCAGAACCATTGATTCTGAATTAACAATGTCACTCTTCATCCTAATCAAGAACTCAACCATATTATGGTCACTCTTGCCCAAGGGGGCACGTACAACAAGACTGCTAACTACCCCTTCCTCATTACTCAAAACCCAGTCTAAAATAGCCTGCTCTCGTTGGTTCCTCTACATGTTGATTTAGATAACTATCCTGCATACATTCCAAAAAATCCTCTTCCTCAGCACCCCTGCCAATTTGATTCACCCAATCTATATGTAGATTGAAGTCACCAATTATAACTGTTTTGCCTTTGTCGCACGCATTTCTAATTTCTTGTTTGATACCATCCCCAACTTCACTGCTACTGGTAGGTGGCCTGTACACAACACCCACCAGCGTTTTCTGCCCCTTAGTGTTTCGCAGCTCTACCCATACCGATTCCACATCCTCCAAGATAATGTCCTTCCTTTCCATATAACCATATAACCATATAACAATTACAGCACGGAAACAGGCCCTCTCGGCCCTTCCAGTCCGTGCCAACCATTTGTTTTCCCCTAGTCCCATCTACCTGCACTCAGACCATACCCCTCCATTCCCTTCACGTCCATATACCTATCCACTTTTAAATGTTAAAATCGATCCTGCCTCCACCACTTCTGGCGCATTGAATGGCGGTGCAGGCTCGAAGGGCTGAATGGCCTACTCCTGCACCTAATTTCTATGTTTCTATGTTTCTGCTGGAAGCTCATTCCACACAGCCACCACCCTCTGAGTAAAGAAGTTCCCCCTCACGTTATCCCTAAACTTCTGTCCCTTAATTCTCATGTCATGCCCTCTTGTTTGAATCTTCCCTACCCTCAATGGGAAAAGCTTATCCACGTCAACTCTGTCTATCCCTTTCATCATTTTAAAGACCTCAATCAAGTCCCCCCTTAACCTTCTGCGCTCCAAAGAATAAAGACCTAACTTGTTCAACCTTTCTCTGTAACATAGTTGCTGGAACCCTGGCAACATTCTAGTAAATCTCCTCTGTACTCTCTCTATTTTGTTGACATCCTTCCTATAATTAGGCGACCAAAATTATACACCATACTCCAGAATTGGTCTTACCAATGCCTTGTACAATTTTAACATTACTTCCCTACTCCTATATTCAATGCTCTGATTTATAAAGGCCAGCACACCAAAGGCTTTCCAGTGCGTTAATCTCCTCTCTAACCAGCAACGCTACCTCCTTTTCCTTTCTGTCTATCCCTCCTGAATATTGAATATTCCTGGATGTTCAGCTTCCAGCCTTGGTCACCCTGGAGCCATGTCTCCGTGATCCCAACTACATCATAATCATTAATAGCTATCTGCACGTTCAACTCATCCACCTTATTACAAATATTCCTTGCATTGAGACACAAAGCCTTCAGGCTTGTTTTTACAACACTCTTACCCCTTATACAATTATGTTGAAAAGTGGCCCTTTTTGATTTTTGCCCTGGTTTTGTCTGCCTTCCACTTTTACTTTTCACCTTGCTCCCTATTGCTTCTACCCTCATTTTACACCCACCTGCCTCTCTGCTCTTGTACCCATCCCCCTGCCACATTAGTTTAAATCCTCCCCGTCAGCACTAGCAAACACTCCCCCAAGGACATTGGTTCCATTCCAGCCCAGGTGCAGACCGTCCTATTTGTACTGGTCCCACCTCCCCCAGAACTGGTTCCAGTGCCCTAAACATTTGAATCCCTCCCCCTTGCACCATTTTTCAAGCCACGTATTCATATGCAATATCCTCCTATTTCTACTCTGACTGGCCCGTGGTACTGGTAGTAATCCAGAGATTATTACCTTTGAGGTGAGGTCCTACTTTTAAGTTTATCTCCTGGCTCCCTAAATTCACCTTGTAGGACCATCCCTTTGTTTACCTATATCGTTGGTGCCAATATGCACCACGACAAACGGCTGTTCACCCTCCCCCTCCAGAATGTTCTGCAGCTGTTCAGTGACATCCCTGACCCTTGCACCAGGGAGGCAACATACCATCCTGGAGTCTCGTTTGCGGCCGCAGAAACGACTATCTATTCCCCTGACAATTGAATCCCCTATTACTATTGCCCTTCACCTCTTTTTTCCCCCCTCATGTGCCGCAGAGCCACCCATGGTGCCATGAACTTGGCTGCTGCTGCATTCCCCTGGTGAGCCATCTCCCTCAACAGTATCCAAAATGGTATACCTGTTTAGGAGGGAGATGAGCGCAGGGGACTCCTGCTTTGCTGGCTATTGGCCACCCGTTCCCTTTTTGTCCTCTTACCTTTTGCCTGCGGTGTGACCAACTCGCTGTACATGCTATCCATGACTTTCTCCGCATCGTGGATGCTCCAGTATGAATCCAGCCGCAGTTCCAATCGTTCAATGCGGTCTGCCAGGAGCTGCAGCTGGACACACTTCCTGCAAACGTAGTCACCAGGGACACCGACCATATCCCTGATCTCCCACATGTTGCAGGCTGAACAAACCACGGGGCCAATCTCTACTGACATATCTTACTCCCAAATTACTCTGTATTAAATATTAAAAAACACAAAAACTTATCCTTTAAACTTGACTAATAAATCCTTAACTCCCAGAATTCTTAAACCTGAAGGCAGAATTGTAAAAATTGTAAACCTGGGGTTGCACCCAATCAGCTGCTTCCTCTGGTCCTCTTCCACCAACCAGAGGCTTCACCAGATTCCCTCTCTGGAAGTGAGATGGAACGTTGCAGATGTTGGTCTCACCGCTCCAGGTACTCCACCCTCTCCCACCAACGGCTCCCTGGGCCTCTGTGAAAGCAAGCCCCGCGATGTGTTTTATACTCACCGCTCCAGGTAACTCCACCCTCTCTCACCCACGGCTCCCTGGGCCTCTGTGAAAGCAAGCCCCGCGATGTGTTTTATACTCACCGCTCCAGGTAACTCCACCCTCTCTCACCAACGGCTCCCTGGGCCTTCCGTTGACGGGACGATCTTACTCCCGCAGCCAGCGGCGGGCATCCTCGTTGGGGCGATCAAGCTCCTGCATCGGTGGGGGGAATCTCAGCTCCCCCGCGCCGGGCGATCTACCCCGGGTCGGGGCTAGTCAAATGTCGTTCGGCTTTTTGAGCTTCCCGACGTCGGTCCCTTACCCGAGACTGCAAGCTCCTTGATATTAAAATCCACAGGCTGCGGTCGCAGCGTCGATCCCAGGCAAGGAATTGGCTCCGATGGTAAGTCCGCGGTGGGGCTCAAAGTCAGTCCCGACCAAGGCCTCCAGCTCCACGATGTTAGGCCGCAGAGCGACCAGAGATACCACCCAGAAAATAATTGCATCTCCGGCAAGGTAAGAGAGTGAGAAAACGTGTCTCCCTACCCTCCCGCCCACCCCCCACATAAAACAAACCAGAGAACACTAATATATACTTTTTAAACACACTAAAAAATAAAAATAAAAATACGAAAAGGACAGATGGATTGTTGGCGAGCCTGCCATCGAAGTACCGCCCGGTAACATGATCATATTACTGGTAAGCTGATAGAAGCTCAACTCTAGTTTATTATCAACAGTGTACTGGCAATGGAACAATGCAATTCTTGCTGTAACAGGCCCATTAATTCAATAACTCACAGATGAATATATAATAATCAATAATAAAAATAATTTGTCACTAATTCTAGGAAACAAAACTAATGTAAAACTGAAGTCCGCAGTGCAACCAAAGACATAGTCCGTAGAAGATCATGGTTGTTGTGCTTACTGTGGTGGAGTGTTGAAGATCTTGATGGTTGCTGAGAAGAAGCTGTTCTTGAACCTAATGGGGATGGTTTTCAAAATCCTGTACCATCTTCCTGAAATGAGAGGGTGGCCAGGGTGGTATGAGTCGTTGATGATACCTGCTGCCTTTTTGAGGCAATGCCTCCTGTATATCTCTTCGATCGTAAGGAGCTCAGTAACTGTGATGGTCCAGGCTGTGTCTACCATTCATAGAAACATAGAAAATAGGTGCAGGAGTAGGCCATTCGGCCCTTCGATATTATCATGGCTGATCATCCAACTCAGTATCCTGTACCTACCTTCTCTCCATACCCCCTGATCCCTTTAACCACAAGGGCCACATCTAACTCCCTCTTAAATATAGCCAATGAAATGGCCTCAACTACCTTCTGTGGCAGAGAATTCCAGAGACTCACCACTCTCTGTGTGAAAAATATTTTCCTCATCTCGGTCCCAAAGTAAGTCCCCCTTATCCTTAGACTGTGACCCCTTGTTCTGGACCTCCCCAACATCGGGAACAATCACTACAGTCGCCTTTATGCTTGGGCATTCGAGTTACTGAACCAGGCCGTATTGCAACCAGTCATTATGTTCTTTATCGTACACCTGTACAAGTTTGATTGAGTATTTCTCGACATACCGAAACTCCTTAATCTTCTGAGGAAGTAGATGCGTCGATGACATCGTCAGAGCATCGATGTGGTGACCCCACAAACAGGTCTTCAGAGATATGCATGCCCAGGAACTTGGAGCGGTTGACTCTCTCCACCGCTATTTCATCAATGAAGACAGTTTTGTGGATTCCTGAATTTCTCCTGAAGTCAGCAATCAGCTCTGGGGTTTGCATAAGTATAGTGAGATATGGGTACAATGAAAATCTTAGAGGCATGGAGCCATACAGTGTGGAAACAGGCCCTTCAGCTCAACTTGCCCACACCAACCAACACGTCCGATCTACGCTAGTCCCACCTGCCTATGTTTGGCCTGTCTATCTGTCTATCTGTCTATCTGTCTATCTGTCTATCTGTCTATCCCTTCTGTCTATCCCTTCTGTCTATCCCTTCTGTCTATCCCTTCTGTCTATCCCTTCTGTCTATCCCTTCTGTCTATCTATCCCTTCTATCGATCTATCTTCTATCTATCTACATCTATACTATTATTATAACTCTCTTGTCCTCTTCTGGTTTGCTTGTTTTTAAATTTGCGCAAAAATGGTACCTATATCGCTAGGATTTTTTCGCCACCTTACTCACCGTTCTCCTCTGCTCTAAGCGCACCAAGTTTTGTTCCAATCGGTGGAATATTACAAAAGCTATGAAGGTTAAAAAAAATCGTGAGATCAACAGATTGGTCTTCTCGCCTGTCAGTCACCATGAAGGTAACGCCCCTTCCGGCACCCGCTGTCAATCACCAGGGGGAGAATAAAGCCCCGGAGTGAGAGAGAGTCCAGAGTCCGTGAGTGAGAAAGCCCAGCCCGTTAGCCGTCCGGCCCGAGAGCCTCCCACACAACCCCTCCCCCCTCACACAATCCCTCCTCCCTCACACAATCCCTCCCCCTCACACAACCCCTCCCCTTCACACAACCCGTCCCCCCCCACAACCCCTCCCCACCCCCACAACCCCTTCCCACCCCCACTCCCCTCCCCCCACACCACTCTCTCCCCCCTCCTACAATCCCCCGCCCACACACTCCCCCTCCTCCCCTCCCACCCCACACACCCTTGCCACACACCTCCCCCACCTCCCCTCCTTCCCTCCCACACATGAAGAGGAGGGGGAGGGAGTGCTGGGGATGAGGGGAACTGAGCCGCGCCTGCACAGTTACGGGCTATGGGTGAGTGGTGGAATATTGCGTTGGGGGAACGGATTTCTTTGGGGGAACGGGTGAGTGGTGAAATATTGCGTTGGGGAATGGGTTGTGTTGGAGGACCAGGCCTCCCATGTGACTGGGACCTACCGGGTCCCACAGTCTAGTATATTGCTAAAACTCTCATCTTGTTTGTTTGTCTGTCTGTCCGTCTGTCTGTCCGGGGTTCCTGAAATTACGCCAAAACAGTACACAATAGCACTACAATTTACTCACCATTGTCCTGTGGTGTGGTGGATCAAGTTTCGTTCAGATTGATGTTATATTTTACAAGATATTCACATTTTGAACAGGGAGAGGGAGGGACAGGAAGGAAGCAGGGAGGGGAGAGGGGTTATGGTGGGATGGAGGGAGTGACTGAGGGTAGGGGAAAGGACAGGGAGGGTGAGGGAGGGAGTGGGGAGGGCACATAGAAAACACACAAAACATAAATTATACTTGTATTACACACAACCTTTACAAGCCGTTGTTAACATGCCTTGAAGGCTGAAGCAAAACAGGATAAAAAACACAATATTTGGTTGGATGCTTTATATTTTGTTTGCTGTATATCTGGGTAAACAATATGCAGTAAAGCTTGTCTTTTTGATAGCTTGCCTGTGATTATATGTTTTAAGTCACAGTCCATGGCGTAATTTTGTCCCGAGATTCAGGTCAATGACATAGTGAGCACTACATGTATGTGAGTGCAAGTGTATGCTTGAATGAATCATTTTGTGGATGAGCTGTTTATCAATTCAAGTGAATGTAAAACATGCAAAGGTAATATTTGAAGAAGGATAGCAAATTGTCTTCTTGGGGAACATTCATGTCAGCTAGTGTCATCTCAACAGATAAGTTGTCATTCATTATCATTGCTACATCTTGTTGTTTGCAAAATGGCTTCTGCATTAGGTCTATTGGTTGGTGTTCTAAAGCTGGAATGGTGCAGAGAAGATTTGCAAGGATGTTGCCAGACCTCGTGGGCCTGAGTTATAGGGAGAGGTTGGAAAGGCTAGGATTTATTCCTTGGAGTGCAGGAGATTCAAAGTATCGATCAATCAATTATGGGGGGATCTTATGGAGGTGTATAAATATCATGAGGGGAATCGACAGGGTGAATGCACAGAGTCTTTTACCATGGGTAGGGGAAACAAGAACCAGAGGACATACATTTAAAGTGAGAAAGGAAAGATTTAATAGGAATATGAGGGACAACTTTTTCATGCAGGGGTGGTGGGTGTATGAAACGAGCTGCCAGAGGAGGTAGTTGAGGCAGGTTCTGTAACATTTAACTCGGACGATTATATATGAATAGAATTAGAAGGATATGGGCCAAATGCAGGCAAATGGATGGAGCATTTTGGTAGGCAAGGAAGAATTGGGCTGAAGGACATGTTTCCGTCCGGTTTGACCGTGTCGCTCTATCAAGCACTTTCAATCTCTTGTGAATATGTACTGAATTTTTAAAAAAATGCAATTTTGCTTATAAAAAGCAAGCGTATTATCTTTCTTTTAAAATCTTTTTATTCGTTTTTTTTTTCAAAAGCAAAAACAAAACAACAAAAAAGTAATCATAAACATAACAGTGATGTTGACATATAGAGATCAGGGTTACATTAATGGCTGGTATAACCTAATATGAGTCCACTGTCAAAATACACGTTGAATATAGACCTCCCAGTCTCTATGCAAATATAGTTAAGTGTTTAAAAGAAAACTTTTATGTATAAAAACAAAAAGATAAAAAGAAAAGAAAAAAAGAGAAAAAACGAAAAAACAAAATCCCCAATAAACTAAAGAGAAAAAGAAAGAAAAAAAAACAGAATCTGGGCTGCAAAGAGTTTCAACAATTTAAGTCCCTGTTTGTCGTCAAGTCTGTTTCACCATAGAGGGGACAGTTTATGTGGTATGAAAATGTTGAATAAATCTTCCCCAAGTCCTATCAAATTTAACCAAGGGTTCACCAATGGTGATATCATTCACCAATGATATCGTTTCAGAGTACCAATAGAGTGGTCGGAGGACTGGAATCTTTCCATTTAAATAAAATTGATCTTCTGGCAATTAATTTGGTAACAGCAATCAGCCAATGGGCGGAGCGGGACAGATGAATAGAATCTAACATTGGTAGCCCAAAAATTGCAGTAATAGGATGAGATTGTAAATCAATACCTAAAACTACAGAGATAGTATCAAAAATGTATTTCCAATATTTTTCCAAAAGTGGGCAGGACCAAAACATATGAATCAATGAGGCCACTTCAGAATTACATCTGTCACAGGTAGGATTTATTTGACCATAAAAACGAGCTAACTTATCTTCTGACATAAGAGCTCTGTGAACCACCTTGAATTGTATCAAAGCGTGTCTTGCACACATTGATGAAGTATTAGTTAATTGAAGAACCCTCTGCCATTTCTCTGTAGATAAAGAAATTTGAAGTTCTCTTTCACAGTCATTCTTAATTTTATCAAATTTATCTTTTAAGTTCAAAATCAACAAAATTTTATCAAATTTATCTTTTAAGTTCAAAATCAACAAAATAGTCGTTACCAAGCCCTTTTGATAAGGGTTCAAATATTTAAAAAATTCCAAGATATTGGTTTGATGTGGTAACGGAAAAAAGGGTAGAGTAGCCCTCAAAAAATGTCTAATTTGTAAATATCTAAAAAAATGTGAGTTAGGTAAATTAAATTTATTGGAGAGTTGTTCAAAAGACAAAACAACCATCTGAAAACAAATCACGAAAAGCTACTAATCCCTTCCTCTTCCATAACAGAAAGGCTTGATCAGTGCTAGAAGGTTGGAAGAAAAAATTAGATATGATAAGACTCGATAAACTAAAATCATTCAATCCAAAAAACTTACGAAATTGAAACCATATTCAAAGTGTATGTCTTAATATTGGGTTAGTCATATATTTGTTCAATCTCGTAATTGTGAAAGGTAACAAGGCCCCTAGAATAGAAGCCAATGATAGCCCTTGCATAGAATCACGTTCAAGATTTATCCATCCGGGACATTGGGTATTTTCTAAATCTTTTGTTCAAAACGTACTATCTAAATGGTGAGAAATTATATAGCTCGGGGGTGTGGAGAGATCTGGATGTAATAGTGCATGAATGTCAGATGGCTAGTGAGCAGGTACACCAAGAGACCTGTTTAATTAATATGTACTGACAATGGAACAATGAAATTCTTACTTACTTAGGCGGCCCCATATAAACAAAACACAGATAAATGTAATAAAAAACAAATAAATGAATAATAGTGATACTAGTGCAAAAGTAAAGTCTGTTTGAGTCCGTGGAGCATCAAGGACACGATCCATGGAACTTCCTAGTTGCTGAGGTTAATCTTGTGTGATGTTCAGGGGCCTGATGGTTGCTGGCATGAAGTTGTTCTTGAACCTGGTGGTCAAGGTGATAACAAGTGATCAGAAATGAAGGGGAATATTCCCCTTCGAATAAAGGGGAGGCCATTTAAGACTGAGGTGAGAACAAACTTTTTCACCCAGAGAGTTGTGAATTAGTGGAATTCCCCGCCACAGAGGGCAGTGGAGGCCAAGTCACTGGATGGATTTTAGAGAGAGTTAGATAGAGCTCTAGGGGCTAGTGGAGTCAAGGGATATGGGGAGAAGGCAGGCACGGGTTATTGATTGGGGACGATCAGCCATGATCACAATGAAAGGTGGCGCTGGCTCGAAGGGCCGAATGGCCTCCTCCTGCACCTATTTTCTATGTTTCTATGTTTCTATAACAAAATAATGTATATTACTAGGGAAATAGAATGCGAAAATAAGGAGGTTATGTATTGGTATCACAGTAGTCGTATTGGTGGATCATATCTCAGGGTATGTCTGTATGCACCACTGATCTCCTTATTAAAAGCATTTTAAAGCATTGTTTAGGTTTAACTTTATTATTGTCAAATGTACCGAGGTACATTAAAGAGCTTTGCTTTAGCGTGCTATCCAATCAAATCAGATAATGCTAAACATAAATACAATCACACCAGGCTCAAGTGCAGCAGGTAGAGCAAAGGGGGAGATGCAGAGGGCAGAATATCGTTCTCAGCATTGTAGCGCATCCGTTCCACGGACAAGGATCAATGTCCGCAATGGGGTAGACGTTGTAGATTGGTTATTTCCTACCAACCAATTGCAGTGCTTGTTCGTAGTTGCTCCACCTAATATGCGACTCATATTATCAAGAGTAGACAAAAGTGCTGGAGGAACTCAGCGGGTGCAGCAGCATCTCTGGAGCGAAGGAAACAGGCGACGTTTCAGGCCGAAAACCCTTCTTCAGTCTCACAGCCTCATATTATCAAGAGCTTGCTTACTTAAGTCGGTCTGAGTGGCTGCTAGATACTGCAATGTCATGCAGACCGATGCTGTAAGTGGACTTTAATAAACATGTGTTGTATCTTGATGTGTGTCCGACTCGACTCATTACAGAAGTGAATCGGACAGTGCCCTAACCAATGGAAGGACCGTTCAGAAGCCTGATAACGGAGGGGAAGCAGCTGTTCCCAAGTGTGGTGGTGCGCGCTTTCAAGCTTCTGTATCTTCCGCTCGACGGGAACAGGGCGAAGGAGGTGATACAAAACTTTGATTATGCTGGCTGCTTCTCCATAGTGTAGATGGAGTTAATGATGAGTTTTTAGGTTTGTTTGATGGACCGGGCTACGTTCACAACTTTCAGCGACTTCATACTGTTTTGGGCAGAGCTGCTCGCAAACCAAGCTATGACGCGACAGTGTGCTTTCCATGGTGCATCTGCAGGAGTTTGTAAGAATCATTGACGACACACCACATCTCTGAGGAAGTGGGGGCATTGTGTACCTTGTTTAAGAAGGAACGGCAGATGCTGGAAAATCGAAGGTAGACAAAAGTGCTGGAGAAACTCAGTGGGTGAGGCAGCATCTACGGGGCGAAGGAAATGGCATTATGTACCTTCTTGGTTGTCGCTTCAGTGTAGCTGGTCCACGACAAATCATTGGTAATATTAATGGGCAAGGAACTAACATTATGGTGGTGCAGCGTTTAGTTTGCTGCCTCACAGCGCCAGAGTCCGGGTTGAATCCGGACTACGGGTGCAGACTGTACGGAGTTTGTATGTTTTCCCTGTGATGGCATGAGTTTTCCCCAGGTGCTGCGGTTTCCTCCCACGCTCCAAAGACATTCAGGTTTGTAGGTTAACTGGCTCTGGTAAAGATTTTAAATTGTCCCTAGTGTGTAGGATGGTGTGAGTGTATGGGGCGATCGCTGGTCGGCGCCAACTCAGTGGGCCAAAGAGCCTGTTACCCCGCTGTATCTCCAGACCAGACGAGACTTAAGGGCCTGTCCCACTTTGCGATTTTTTTCAGCGACTGTGGAGCGTCAGTGACTGACGCCCGTAAAACCGTTAAGTTTTCCACAATCAATTGGATCCTCGACTTCCTCATTCACAGCGCAGACTGTTCGTATTGGTGGAAATGTGTCAGACTCGATAACAATCAGCACGGGAGCACCTCAAGGCTGCGTGCTCAGCCCCCTGCTGTACTCACTCTATACTCATGACTGCGTAGCCGGTCATAGTGCGAACTCCATCATCAAGTTCGCTGATGACACCACTGTTGTGGGACGTATCACTGATGGGGATGAGCCGGAGTACAGAAGAGAGATCGAGCGACTGTCCATATGGTGCCAGCACAATAACCTGGCCCTCAACACCAGCAAAACCAAGGAACTGATTGTGGACTTTGGAAGGAGTAGGATGGGGACCCACAGTCCTGTTTACATCAACGGGTCGATGGTTGAAGGGGTCAAGAGCTTCAAATTCCTGGGCGTGCACATCTGTGAAGATCTTTCCTGGTCCGAGAACACAGAAGCAATTATTAAGAAAGCTCATCAGCGCCTCTACTTCCTGAGAAAATTACGGAGAGTCGGTCTGTCAAGGAGGACTCTCTCTTTCTACAGGTGCACAGTAGAGAGCATGCTGACTGGTTGCATCGTGGCTTGGTTCGGCAACTTGAGTGCCCTGGAGAGGAAAAGACTACAAAAAGTAGTAAACACTGCCCAGTCCATCATCGGCTCTGACCTTCCTTCCATCGAGGGGATCTACCACAGTCGTTGCCTCAAAAAGGCTGGCAGCATCATCAAGGACCCACACCACCCTGGCCACACACTCATCTCCCTGCTACCTTCGGGTAGAAGGTACAGGAGCCTGAGAACTGCAACGACCCGGTTCAGGAATAGCTACTTCCCCACCGCCATCAGGCTATTAAACCTGGCTCGGACAAAGCTCTGAACATTAATACCCCTCCATCTGTTATTTGCACTTTATTAATTTATTAATTAATGTGTGTATTTAAGTATATAACTGTAGTCAATGCCTACTATGTTCTGTTGTGCTATGCAAAGAAAGAATTTCATTGTCCTGTCAGGGACACATGACAATAAACTCTTTTGACTTTTGAAGTGGCACGACATACACGCTGACGTGTGCTGCCATGCGGGTGACGCCCGGTTAGGGTTAGGGTTAGGGACCACAGATGGGTCGTAAAATATTCTTCCTTCAATGCATGGATTTTAAACAATAATATATGAAAATTAACACAATAAAATCAATTTTGCAAATGAAAAGATGTCTGAGTCGTTCAGTTTTATTTACAGATGTATTGGTCCGCTTCCAGATCCAATCACCGTCTCTATAACTTTTCACAGGGATGGGTTCAGTGAGTGCAGACTGAACTCCTCTCTCCCATCCACACCACTTCTTCCCCCCCTCCCGCCCCCATCCCTCCTTCTCCACTCCCCCTACCCTTGTCCCCTCCCCTCCCCCGACATCTTCCCTTCCCCCCTCTTCCTCCCTTCCCCCCGCTCCACTCTCTCTCCCACTTCTCCACACCCCCCTCCCCTCACATCCGCTTCTCCCCCTCTCCCTCCCATTCTATAATCCCTCCCCCCCATCCAATTTTCCCCAATGCCCCCTCCTCCCCCCATTTGTGGACCCAGCCTGCGACCAGCGATCCACCGCACACTATCCCACACACCCTAGGGACAATTTATACAAACCTGTGCATCTTTGGAGGAAACCCAAACCCTAGCCATAGCCATAGCATTAGCCCTAGCCCTAACCCTAGCCCTAACCCTAGCCCTAACCCTAGCCCTACGTTGATAGGCTTGGTATAAGTATACATTGTCCCTAGTGTGTGTGGGATAGTGTGTGGGGGATCGCTGGTTGGTGTGGACTAGCTGGGCCGAAGGGCACTGTATCTCTGAACTGAATGTGACACAGGGGCGCCAGGGGTTGGACTCGAACCCCCCAATGTACTGCTTGCTCCTCATGGGAACTAAACTGTTGGCCACGAGTTGTCCCAGAGGCAGTTCTCTCTTCCAATGCTCTCTCCAAACCTCCAGAGGCAGCGGGCTTTTCAACTGGGTCCAGGCAATGTTGTCAGTGTACCAGTGCCACCCACCTGCTCCGGCCACTGTCTAAATACCCACCACCCATTTTGAAGCAAGGCGAGGGGGCATGGTGGGGGGTGTTGATCCCAAAGTCTGCATTTATCCATAGTCAATGTTACTAAAACAAATAATGAGGCCTTTGTGCAGAACTATTAGTGGGATCTAGCTGTCGCATGCTGTGTCCACAAATGGTGGCCGTCAGGGAAAGTGGGTGGGGGGGGGGGGGGGTGTGGAGAATGGGAGAAGGGAGGGAGAAGGGGATGTGAGGGGATGGGGGGGGAGTGGAGAAGGGGAAGAAGAGTGGAGTGGGGAGAAGGGAGGAAGAGGGGGGAAGGGAAGAAGGGGGGAGAGGGTAGGGGAGAAGAGTATGGGGGGAGTGATGAAGGAGGGATGGGGGCGGGAGGGGGATGGAGGAGAGAGGGGAATCCAGTCTACACGCACTGAATCCATCCCTGTGAAAAGTTATAGAGACAGTGATTGGATCTGGAAGCGGACCAATACGTCTATAAATAAAACTGAATGACTCGAACATCTTTTCATTTGCACAATTGATTTTATTGTATTAGGTTTAATATATTAATGTTTAAAATCCATGCATTGAAGGAAGAATGTTCGGGGCGTCACCCACAGGACAGGAGACGTCAGCGTGTGACAGGGCGCACGACATGATGAGACACCCAGATGTCGCCCCTGGATTTGGAACATTCCAAGTTCCTGGGGCATACAGGGAGTCACCGCGCGTCACTGTATGCGTCGCCACGTGTCACACCCCGACCACGACGCGACAACCTCTGTCGCCGGAAATGTCGCCCAAGTGGGACAGGCCCTTGAAAGTTCTCAAGAAAGCAGTTAATAGAAGGCTCACTGGATTTGTTTATCTGAAATAGTGGGCTTCCTTACGATGGCAGGGTTGAAAACCGTGCTTTACACCCGTTGCAATTCTGGAGATAGAAATGGAATTTGATTGAAACATGTAACATCTCTAGGGATCTTTACAGGTGGATGTGGAGAGGATATTTCCTTGAGTGGAGAGTCTAGGCCAGGGGTGGGGAACCTTTTCGGGTCTGAATGCCGCATTAAGTTAGCTGTGATCTAATAAGGCCGCATCCACGAAACTTCAATAAGATATACTTCACGACATTTATCTTGAAAGTTGTTGAAGAAATCTATTCCTCATGTTCTACCCGTAAGAGTGCCCAAATGAGCAACTCTTCGTGGCAATAAAATAGCCCTCATGGCTTACTAATGTTTTCATTGTGGCCGTCCGTCGGGGAGGTTTATTTTGTTGAATCTTCTTTTATACTTTGGTATTTTAAATACGTTCATTTTAGGATTAAAATAAAAATAATAAAAGACGAGCAAAAACATATTAATAAAAATGAAAGGATTTATTCTACAAAATTTTGATTAATTCAAAAGGCCGCACTTAATGGCATAGAAGGCCGCATGCAGCCTTAAGGCCGCAGGTTCCCCACCCCTGGTCTAGGCCAGGTTCACTGTTTTATAAATAAGGCCGGAGTCGCAGTCTAAGTGATAAATGTGAACATTATTTAGAGTAAGAATGGTAGGCTGGGTTACTGTCGGATATGATGGGGCAAAATCTGACATTAATGATGTCTCAAAATGAGCAATCTATCTCACGCCCCCTCCCCAATATATAAGTAAAGGTTGCATATTTTGCTATTGATAAATTGAGTAACATTCAGTAGCTTAATTGTAGTTTATCCATGGACTATACTGCGCACTGCTGTAGGTCCGCTAAAAATCAAAACTGCATACCGGATTCTAAAACACTGGTGAAAATTGGCATAGGATTTATATTCAGGAAGCAACTATGCTTATTTCAGGAGAAGTTAAATATCATAAAATCAGAAAATGATGCAAATGTCAGCAGCTCAGGCGGTAACTGTGGGGATTAAAAGCATCGAGTGGATCTGACGTATGATGTTTCATCAGAGTGAGGGAAAGTCAGGAAATAATTATTTATTAAGTTGCAGAGAAGGAAGAGATGGGGCAGGACGGTGGCGCAGTGGTAGAGTAGCTGCCTTACAGCGCCAGAGATCCCGGTTCAATCCTGACCACTGCTGCTGTCTGTACAGAGTTTGTACATTCTCCCTGTGACCTGTGTGGGTTTTCTTTGGGTGCTCTGGCTTCCTCCCACACTCCAAAGACACACAGGTTTGTAGGTTAATTGGCTTCCGTAAAATTGTAAATTGTCCTTGGTTTGTAGGATAGTGTTAGTGTCTGGGGTGATCGCAGGCCGGTGCGGACTCGGTGGGCCGAAGGGCCTGTTTCATGTGCTGTACCTCTAAAGTAAAAGGGTGGTGGAGAGAACAAAAAACATGGTTGTGAAAAGGGTGGGATTAAATTAGACCGTAAAGCAAAATAGTTGGCCTGTCAGGTCCATTGAAGTGGTGAAGGCACCCACTGATTTGATGATGCCTCCCGACCCGAAAGATTGCCTGTCCATTCCCTCCATCGCTGCTGCCTGACTCACTGAATTCCTCCAGCACATTGTGTTTTGTTCAAGATTCCCGCATTTGCAGTTCCTTCTATCTGCACCCACTGATCTATCTGGAGGCATTTAAGTAGAAGAAGATAAATGAGCACAGATGAGAGGCAAAGTAAAGAAAGCTGGAAGTCTGAAGAAGGGTCTCGACCAGAAACATCCCCTATCCATGTTTTCCAGAGATGCTGAGTACTTAGGTAGACAAAAATGCTGGAGAAACTCAGCGGGTGAGGCAGCATCTATGGAGCGAAGGAAAAAGGCCACGTTGTGGGTCGAGACCCTTCTTCAGACACTGGGAGTCTTCAAAGTGTTTCGACCCGAAACGTCGCTTTTTTCCTACGCTCCATAGATGCCGCCTCACCCGCTGAGTTTCTCCAGCATTTTTGTCTACCTTCGATTTTCCAGCATCTGCAGCTCCTTCTTAAACATACTTCTTAAACAGTACTTAGTGTCCTTTATGGAATTTTGAAATACCGAATACCACAGTTGCTGGAAATCTGTAGTAAGAGAGCATGCTGAATATAGCCATCACTTCAAAAAAAACCAGTGAATTAATATTGAAGATTTATGGCACTTCATCATAACTGGCAGATTCAGATGCAAACTGGAATTGTGATCTGAAATTGAATTCATTGTTGAGTCCCGATGACAGTAACAAGGTTAGTTAGAAGACTTCAGCACTTTGCGTCTATCTTCGTCAGAAGATCAGATGTACTTCTACGAGCTTACCTTGGGCAGCCTGGCCTGCTGAACTCCTCCAGCGGTTTGTTTTTCGCTTGAGGTACCAGCATTGGCAATCTCTTATGTGTCTCTCTCAAACGCAGTTGCACAAATGTCTTGAAGACTGGATCCATTTCTTATAGCCAAGAAAGAGGAAACCCTCACCTGTGTTCAGCTATTAATGGACATGCTTTGCCCTGCCCCAACTTTCCCAGTCTCCCTGCAATCTGTCTGAAGAAGGATCCCGACCCGAAATGTCCCCTTATCCATGTTCTCCAGTGACACTGCCTGACCCACTGAGTTGCTCTAACGCTTGTCTGCTGAGTTACTCCAGCATTTTCTGTCTTCCTTTCAAGAAGAAAGTAATTGAGTTAGAAACATAGAAAATAGGTGCAGGAGGAGGCCATTCGGCCCTTCGAGCCAGCACCGTCATTCATTGCGATCATCATCCCCAATCAATAACCCGTGCCTGCCTTCTCCCCATATCCCTTGATTCCACTAGCCCATAGAGCTCTATCTAACTCTCTTAAATCCATCCGGTGATTTGGCCTCCACTGCCCAACATTGGGAACATTTTTCCTGCGTCTAGCTTGTCCAGTCCTTTTATAATTTTCTATAAGATCCCCCCTCATCCTTCTAAATTCTAGTGACTACAAGCCTAGCCTTTTCAGTCTTTCCTCATATGACAATCCCGTCACCCCAGGGATCAATCTTGTGAACCTACACTGCACTGCCTCAATCACAAGGGTTGTCCTTTCTCAAATTAGGAGTCCATTATTTATTAACAGAAACAAGGAAATTTAAAATTTAAAAGAGATGTGTGGGACAACTATTTTACACAGTGGGTAGTGAGTGAGTGGAACGTACCGCTGGAGTTGGTGGTTGAAGCAGATACGATATTGGCATTTAAGAGACTTTTGGATAGACATATGGACATGCAGGGAGTGGAGGGATATGGATTATGTGTGGGTACATAGGAGGTGGTTTTGGCATCATGTTCAGCATGGACATTGTGTGCTGTAGGGCCTGTTGTGCTGTACTGTTCTATATTCTAACGTGTAAAATAAGATTAAAAAAACAAAAATGTTGAAGTAACTCAGCAGGACAGGCAGCATCTGTGGAGAGCATGGATGGGTAATGTTTTGTTTCCGGACCCTTGCCATTTAAGAAACAAGGATAGGACAGGTTTAGAGGAATATGGGCCAAACGCAGGCAGGTGGGACAAGTGTAGATGGGACATGGTGGTCGGTGTAGGCATGTTGTGCCGAAAGGCCTGTTTCCACACCGTACGACTCTAGGGCTCTATGATAAAACAGTGAAGGTGGAAAAACAAAGCATTTAAGGAGACCAAAAGTGCTTTAGAGGCAATTAAGTACCTCTTCTTCTTCTTCTTGCGTATGGCATGCACAGCCTAAAGTTGTAGATCAAGGGTAGACATCCAGGCCAGGATAGCATCAGTTACTGGGTGGATGGGCTTTGATGCCCCCAGGGGGAAAGCCTCAGTGGGCAGTCATTCACGATGTGTGGGATGGTCCGGTCTGGATGTCCACAGTCGCAAGCAGGGCTGCCTGTCATCCCCCACTTGTGCAGGTGATGGGCTGTTCTTGCATGGAGGGTGCGGATTCTGCTCAGGGTTAGCCATTGCTTGTGATGGAGGTCATGTTTATAGTCTTGCATGTTTGACTTGATATAGTCTCTAATTTGTAAATACCTAAACAAGTTATTTGGGTGTAATCCATAGATATCTTTTAATTCTTGAAATGATAGAAATTTTCCTTTCCTGTAAAGGTGTTCTATCCCTATAATTCCTAAATTTTCCCAGTGTCTAACCCCCCTATCCAATATAGAAGGTTTAAATAAAGGATTATTCATAATTGGTAAACAGAGTGACATATTATCCAGATGTAAAGTCTTAACTATTTGTTTCCAAATACGTATATTGCTATAAATTATAGGGTTTTCCCCGTAAGTTTTTTTTTGTACTTCACTTGGAGCAAGAAGAATCAAACTTATATCAAATGGTAAACAGTCTTCCATTTCCATCTTTAGCCAAGCTGGTTCCTGGTCCATTTTTACCAGCCAAAAATTCATATTCTTAATCTGAACCGCCCAAAAATAATATTACAAATTAGGTAACGCTAATCCTCCATTTATCTTGGATTTACATAAATGTTTTTTACTTATTCTGTGATTTTTATAATCCCAAATAAAGCAGTTAATAATAGAATCGATTAAAAAAAAAAAATTTTGGGAGATATAAAGGGATAGCTTGAAATAAATATAATAATTGTGGTAAGAAGACCATTTTATAGCATTTATTCTGCCAATCATTGATATTGGTAGTGTTTTCCAGTATAAAATATTCTTTTTTAGTTTATCCAATAACTGAGGATAATTTAATTTGACTAATAGATTATATGATTTAGATACATTAATTCCTAGGTGTTTAAATTTATCCGTAACTATTTTAGACGGAAATTGTTGTAATATGTTTACTTTTATTCCAGTTATAGGCATAATTTCACTTTTATTCCAATTAATTCTATATCCTGAAAATGTACCAAACTTATTTATAATGTTAAGTAAGTTAGGAATATTGATCTCCGGTTTTGTGATATATATTAAAACATCGTCTGCATATAAAGATATTTTATTTGTTGTGGTATTAGTATTGTATCCATATGTTTCTGGATCTGATCTAATTCTTTCGGCTAATGGCTCGATTGCGAGAGCAAATAATAACGGTGATAACTACATCAAAACTCTGCTTTCCCACCACACCACCTCAAGGTCCCTCCGATCGGCCGACTTGGGTTTCTGACCATCCTGCGGTCTAGGCATAAGCTCTGGGGCGACCGCGCTTTTGCGGATGCAGCTCCTAGACTATGGAACTACATCCCTCTTCCCATCAGAACTGCCCCCTCCATCACCTCTTTAAAGTCTAGACTTAAAACTTATTTCTACTCTCAAGCCTTTCTTGAGGTCCTCTGAGGGAGCGCTGTATTGTTGATCTATGTACCACTGTTTGTAGCGCGTGAGTACCGGCACCAAGTAAAGCGCTTTGGTCAATGAGAGTTGTTTTTAAATGTGCTATAGAAATAAAATTGACTTAGAAACATAGAAAATAGGTGCAGGAGGAGGCCATTCGCCCTTCGAGCCAGCACCGCCATGCATTGTGATCATGGCTGATCGTCCCCTATCAATAACCCGTGCCTGCCTTCTCCCCATATCCCTTGACTCCACAAGCCCCTAGAGCTCTATCTAACTCTTTCTTAAATCCATCCAGTGATTTGGCCTCCATATAACCATATAACCATATAACAATTACAGCACGGAGACAGGCCCTCTCGGCCCTTCCAGTCCGTGCCGACCATTTGTTTTCCCCTAGTCCCATCTACCTGCACTCAGACCATACCCCTCCATTCCCTTCACGTCCATATACCTATCCACTTTACTTTTAAATGTTAAAATCGATCCTGCCTCCACCACCTCTGCTGGAAGCTCATTCCACACAGCCACCACCCTCTGAGTAAAGAAGTTCCCCCTCACGTTACCCCTAAACTTCTGTCCCTTAATTCTCATGTCATGCCCTCTTGTTTGAATCTTCCCTACCCTCAATGGGAAAAGCTTATCCACGTCAACTCTGTCTATCCCTTTCATCATTTTAAAGACCTCAATCAAGGCCCCCCTTAACCTTCTGCGCTCCAAAGAATAAAGACCTAACTTGTTCAACCTTTCTCTGTAACATAGTTGCTGGAACCCTGGCAACATTCTAGTAAATCTCCTCTGTACTCTCTCTATTTTGTTGACATCCTTCCTATAACTAGGCGACCAAAATTGTACACCATACTCCAGAATTGGTCTTACCAATGCCTTGTACAATTTTAACATTACTTCCCTACTCCTATATTCAATGCTCTGATTTATAAAGGCCAGCACACCAAAGGCTTTCTTTACCACCCTATCTACATGCGATTCCACCTTCAGGGAACTATGCACAGTTATTCCTAGATCCCTCTGTTCCACAGCATTCCTCAATTCCCTACCATTTACCATGTACGTCCTATTTTGATTTGTCCTGCCAAGATGTAGCACTTCACACTTATCAGCATTAAACTCCATCTGCCATCTTTCAGCCCACTTTTCCAAATGGCCCAAATCTCTCTGTAGACTTTGAGAATCTACTTCATTATCCACAATACCACCTATCTTAGTATCATCTGCATACTTACTTATCCAATTTTCCACCCCATCATCCAGATCATTGATGTACATGACAAACAACAGTGGACCCAACACAGATCCCTGAGGCACCCCACTGGTCACCGGCTTCCAACCTGACAAACAGCCATCCACCATTACTCTCTGACATCTCCCATTCAGCCACTGTTGAATCCATCTTGCTACTCCGCCATTAACACCCAAAGATTGAACCTTCTGAACCAACCTTCCATGGGGAACCTTGTCAAAGGCCTTACTGAAATCCATATAGACAACATCCACTGCTTTACCCTCATCAATTTCCCTAGTTACCGCTTCAAAAAATTCAAGACGGTTTGTCAAACATGACCTTCCAGGCACAAATCCATGTTGACTGTTCCTGATCAGACCCTGTTTATCCAGATGCTTATATATATTATCTCTAATTATCCTTTCCATTAATTTGCCCACCACTGACGTCAAACTAATAGGTCTATAATTGCTAGGTTTATTCTTTGAACCCTTTTTAAACAATGGAACACATGCGCAGTACGCCAATCCTCCGGCACTATTCCCGTTTCTAATGACATTTGAAATATTTCTGTCATTGCTCCTGCTATTTCTACACTAACTTCCCTCAATGTCCTAGGGAATATCCTGTCAGGACCTGGAGACTTATCCACCTTTATATTTTTCAAAAGTGTCAGTACTTCCTCCTCTTTGAATCTCATAGTTTCCATAGCTACTCTACTTTTTTCCCTTACCTCACAGAGTTCAATATCCTTCTCCTTGGTGAATACCGAAGAAAAGAAATTGTTCAATATCTCCCCCATCTCTTTTGGCTCTGCAGATAGCTGTCCATTCTGGTTCTCTAATGGTCCAATTTTATCCCTCGTTATCCTTTTGCTATTAATATAGCTGTAGAAACCCTTTGGATTTACTTTCACCTTTCTTGCCAAAGCAACCTCATATCTTCTTTTAGCCTTCCTAATTTCTTTCTTAAGATTCTTTTTACATTCTTTATACTCCTCTAGCACCTCATTTACTCCATGCCTCCTATAATTATTGTAGATATCTCTCTTTTTTCGAAACAAGTGTCTAATTTCCCTTGAAAACCATGGCTCTTTCCAATTTTTACTATTTCCTTTCAACCTAACAGGGACATAAAGATTCTGTACTCTTACAATTTCCCCTTTAAATGTCCTCCATTTCTCTTCTACATCCTTCCCATGAAACAAAGTGTCCCAATTCACTCCTTTAAAATCCTCACGCATTCCCTCAAAGTTAGCCTTTCTCCAATCAAAAATCTCCACTCTAGGTCCAGTTCTGACTCGCTCCATAATTATATTGAAACTAATGGTATTGTGATCACTGGTCCCGAAGTGCTCACCAACGCATACCTCCGTCACCTGTCCTGCGTCATTTCCTAACAGGAGGTCCAGCACTGCCCCTTCTCTGGTCGGTACCTCTATGTACTGCTGCAAAAAACTATCCTGCACACATTTTACAAACTCCAAACCATCCAGCCCATTTACAGAATGTGTTTCCCAGTCTATTTTTGGGAAATTGAAATCTCCCACAATCACTACCTTGTGCTTACTACTAATATCTGCTATCTCCTTACATATTTGCTCTTCCAATTCTCGCTCCCCATTTGGCGGTCTATAGTACACCCCTAAAACCGTTCCCACTTCTCAGTTCCACCCAAATAGCCTCCCTAGACGAACCCTCTAATCTATCCTGCCAAAGCACTGCTGTAATATCCTCTCTGACAAGCAATGCAACACCAAAGCAAGCAATCCACTGCCCTCTGTGGCAGGGAATTCTATAAATTCACAACTCTCCGGGTGAAAAAGTATTTTCTCACCTCAGTCTTAAATGGCCTCCCCTTTATTCTAAGACTGTGGCCCCTGGTTCTGGACTCGCCCAACATTGGGAACATTTTTCCTGCATCTCACTTTCCAGTCCATTTATAATTTTATATGTTTCTATAAGATGCCCCCTCATCCTTCTAAACTCCAGTGAATACAAGCCCAATCTTTTCTCATATGACAGTCCCGCCATCCCATACGCTGCACCTACGCTATGCTCAATCACAAGGATGTCCATTCCTCAAATTAGGAGACCAAAACTGTACGCAATACTCCAGATGTGGTCTGACCAGGGCCCCCGGAAACAACTGCAGAAGACACTTGACTTGACTTGACCACTCATCAAATGTCTTGGACACATGAGTTGGTGTGGGCTCTAGGACCCAGGGTTGGTTTAGGACCCAGTGGTGGTTTCAGGGGGGGGGGGGGGGGGGGGAGAGGAAGTCCTTACTGGCGAGTGACATTGCTATTTAAAGATTGAGCTTGAGTCAGGGAAGCTGGGAGCCGTCATGAGCGGGCTGCGAGGCGAGGCGAGGCTGGTGGCTCCCTCCCTGTTGAAGTGGCGGCGTGACTGAGAGAGAGAGGGGAGGGAGAGCATGGAAAGCCTGGGAGCCTGCACCCCTGCAGAAACCCATGCCCCCAGGGCAGAAATGTCTTCGTTCGAGGAGGAAGTGTGCGAAGGCGGCGTGTTGGATGCGGAGCAGGAGGAGGAGGAGGAAGAACTTGGAGAAAGGTGACAACCAGAGGGGATTGAGGGGAGGGGTAAGACTGAAGGCTGTCAGAGCGGCGGACCCCGTGCAGTCACTCACCGGGGGGACGCCGGGCAAATGTGTTTCTGGGGAGCTAGCTCCAAATCGGCTCGTGAGTTTGGCAGTGGCGGTGTTTGCAGTGCGGGGCTATTTTAAAGTGACTCGGACACCGGACACCACCGTCTCCCTCTGCCCCTCCTACCCGCTGTCTGCTGCCCGAAACCAAAAATAATGTTGCATGAAATTGAATGTCTGTCGCATGGCCGCGCCCCCCACCTCCACCCCCCCCCCCCCCCCCCACCTCCACCCCCCCCCCCCCAGGCAAGAATACGATTGCAAACATTACCACCCTTCTTCCTGCTCCACCTGGCAATGTGTCTTTCTGGTGGGGGGTTGAATTCGCCGAAGGACAAGGTTCATGATAAGGAGTTAAAGAAGGAACTGCAGATGCTGGAGAATCGAGGGTACACAAAAAGCTGGAGAAACTCAGCGGGTGCAGCAGCATCTAAGGAGCGAAGGAGATAGGCGACGTTTCGGGTCGAGACCCTTCTTCAGACTGGTCAGGGATCAGGGAAACGAGAGATATAGACGGTGATGTGGAGAGATAAGGAACAATGAGTGAAAGATATGCAAAAAAGTATCAATGATAAAGGGAACAAGCCATTGTAAGCTGTTTGTGGTGTGAAAATGAGAAGCTGGTGCGACTGGGGTTTGGGGAGGGAGATAGAGATAGAGGGAATGCCAGGGCCCGAGGGCTGAGGGAGAGGTGGGAAGGGGGGGGAGACAGCAAGGGTTAACAGAATTGAGAAAATTCAATGTTCAAGCCCAAAGGATGCAGACTCACCAAGCGGAATATGAGGTGCTGTTCCTCCAGCTTGCGGTGTTGCTCACTCTGGCCGTGGAGGAGGCCCAGGACCGAGAGGTCGGATGTGGAATGGGAGGGGGAGTTGAAGTGCTGAGCCACCGGGAGGTCGGGTTGGTTATTGCGGACCGAGCGGAGGTGTTCGGCGAAGCGATCGCCAAGCCTCCGCTTGGTCTCACCGATATAGATCATCGGGCATCTGGAGCAGCGGATGCAGTAGATGAGGTTGGAGGAGGTGCAGGTGAACCTCTGTCGGACCTGGAAGGACTGCTTGGGTCCCTGAAAGGAGTGGGGGGGGGGGGTGATGGGACCCAAGCAGGGTCAAGACCCTTCATGATAAGGATCTCCCCAGTGAACGAGCTGACCAAACCAGAACATCAACTGGTCGTGTGGTGCTTTGGACCTCTTTGTTCAGACGACAGAACTCTGAGATGATTTGATGTGATGCTGATGGATGCTGTGTGATTTGTATGCCTTGTTTGTATGTGTGCTTTGTCGTATTAATAAATATTGAGTGCAAAACAAAAAAAAAAAGAAGTCTTTGTACAGGGCTCTCTCAAATGGATATTTGCTGTATTTGGAATCAAAGTTATAATTCATACTATTTTTTAAAGAAGGAACTGCAGATGCTGGAGAATCGAGGGTACACAAAAAGATGGAGAAACTCAGCGGGTGCAGCAGCATCTAAGGAGCGAAGGAGATAGGCGACGTTTCGGGTCGAGACCCTTCTTCAGACTGGTCAGGGATCAGGGAAACGAGAGATATAGACGGTGATGTGGAGAGATAAGGAACAATGAGTGAAAGATATGCAAAAAAGTATGCAAAAAAGCATACTTAATTCATACAAAAAGCATTATAATTCATACTATATGTTTCAGAAGGAACTGCAGACAGATGCTGGAAAAAAATCGAAGGTAGACAAAAATACTGGAGAAACTCAGCGGGCGAGGCAGCATCTATGGAGCGAAGGAGATAAAGGTCTGAAGAAGGGTTTCAGCCCCCGAGACGTTGCTTATTTCCTTCGCTCCATAGATGCTGCCTCGCCCGCCGGGTTTCTCCTGTATTTTTGTCTACCTGTAATTTATACGAGTTTAGTTCACTGTCACGCGTACCGAGGTACAGCGAAAAACTTTTGGTGCAGGCTAACCAGTCAGCGGAAAGACAATGCATGATTACAATCCTGCCATTCACAGTGGACAGATGCAGGGCAATGGAAATAACAGGAATAATGTTCAGTGCAAGATAGTAAAGTCCGATCAAAGATAGTCCGACGGTCTCCGACGAGGTAAATAGTAATTCAGGGCTGATCTCTGGTTGGGGTAGGATGGTTCAGTTGCCTGATAACAGCCGGAATGAAACTGTCCCTGAATCTGGAGGTGTGTGTTTTCACACCTGTACCTGTTGCCTGATGGGAGAGGGGAGAGGAGGGAGTGGCCGGGGTGCGACTCGTCCTTGATTATGCTGCTGGCCTTGCCGAGGTATAAATGGGCGAGGTACAAATGGACACAATGGAAGGGAATACTTTTCATTCTGAGCGACTTTTCATGATTTTACTTTAAAATTATTATTTGGGTGGTGGGGGGGGGGAGTGGAAGTGGTGGTAGGGGAATGGGGGACGTAAGACCAATAAGATGGATGCTAACGGTTATATAGTCAAACAGCTTGGAAACAGGCCCTTCGGCCCAACTTGCCCACACTGGCCAACATGTCCCATCTGCCTGCGTTTGGCCCAGATCCCTCTAAACCTGTCCTATCCATGTACCTGTCTGATTGCTTCTTAAAGGTTGGGATAGTCCCTGCCTCAACTACTCCGGCAGCTGGTTCCATACACCCACCACCCTTGGTGTGGACAAATAATCATAGAGATGTACAGTGTGGGAATGGACTCTTTGGCCCATCTTGTCCCATGCTGACCATTGGCAGTCTGGGTTGTGTCATCCGAAAACTTGAGAAGCTTGACAGAGGCGACTGTGGAGGTGCAGTCGTTGGTGTAGGGAGAGGAGAGAGTAGGCGGCCTTGCGGTGCTCCTATGCAGAGCGTTTGCGCGTCTGAGATGCGCTTTCCCAGCATCACATGCTGCTTCCTGTCTGTCGGGATAATGGGTAACTTTTTCACACAAAGGGCGGTGGGTGTGTGGAACAAGCCACTGGAGGAGGTAGCTGAGACAGGTACTACAGCAAAGTTTAAGAAACTTAAGAAGTTTAAGAAAATGTAGTACATGGATAGGAGATAGGATAGGTTTAAAGGGATATGGGCCAAACACAGGCAGGTGGGACTCATGTAGATGGGGCATGTTGGTCGGTGTGGGCAAGTTGTGTTGAAGTAGTTTCCATACCGTATGACTCTTATGATATGACAATAAACCTATTCTTGACGAGTTAAATGAGAATCTGAAATAAGACGAAAGGGCACATGCACTCTGCAGCTGGTATTGAACTTGCTGAGGGGAAGTTTCTGGAGAACTAAAGGGATTACTGTGTTTAAATAGTATGAGTTTACAAAGCAACCAGGATACTGGGTCAAAGGCAAAATATTGCTGGTCCTAGAAATCTGGAAAATAGAAAGTTTATCTCGCAGGCAAGGCTATGACTGAGACCTTTTGCATGAACTGGAACGTGTGCAAAGGTGAAGCAAATGCGACGGCTGGAGACTATGCGGTCGCCACGTGGGTGTCGCCTGTGTGGTCGTGAGTCGCCTCCTCAGTCGCCCAAAGAATCGTAGCGTCTCTTTCTGGTCGCCGCTGGATTTTCAACACGTTGAAACATTTTCGGAGACAGTCGGCGACAGTGGGTTTGACACCAATGAGCGTAGCTCGACTTCTCCTGACGTAGGTGCAGTCGTAGGTTGTCGCCAGGTTACTGCAGGCAGTCGCCAGGAAGTCGTAGGATGTCGCCAGGATGTCGTCGGGTGTCATATTCCGCTTGGGGAGTCTGCATCCTCTGGGCTTGAACATTGAATTTTCTCAATTCTGTTAACCCTTGCTGTCTCCTCCCCTTCCCACCTCTCCCTCAGCCCTCGGGCCCTGGCATTCCCTCTCTCTCTATCTCCCTCCCCCACCCTAGTCGCACTAGCTTCTCATTTTCACACCACAAACAGCTTACAATGGCTTGTTCCCTTTATCATCGATACTTTCTTTTTTGCATATCTTTCATTCATTGTTCTTTATCTCTCCACATCACCGTCTATATCTCTCGTTTCCCTGATCCCTGACCAGTCTGAAGAAGGGTCTCGACCCGAAACGTCGCCTATCTCCTTCGCTCCTTAGATGCTGCTGCACCCGCTGAGTTTCTCCAGCCTTTTGTGTACCCTCGATTCTCCAGTTCCTTCTTTAGCAACATGTCGCCGGTTGTCGACAGGTGACGTAGGTTGTCGCCGGTGCTGACTTCGGTGAATTTCAATGAGGTAGTCGCCTACAAAATCGCCTGAGTGGGGCAGGCCCATTACAGTGCTTTCAGCACCCGAGACGCAGGTTCGATCGCGACTACGGCTGCTGTCTGTACGGAGTTTGTATGTTCTCACCGTGACCCCGTGGGTTAGCTCCGAGATCTTCGGTTTTCTTCCACACTACAAGGACGTACAGGATAGTGTTAGCGTGCGGGGATCGCTGGTCGGCGCGCACTCGGTGGGTCGAAGGGCCTGTTTCGGCGCTGTATCTCTAAACTAAACTAAACAAAGAATTCTTATGGTCCTGTCCCAGTTAGGCGACTGCAGGAGACTATGCGGTCGCCACATGTTCGCGGGTGGTTGCCGGGGAGTCGCCTTCATGGTCGTGAGGAGTTCCCGCATTCTGGGAACCAGTCGCGGCCTCATCATGGTGGCCGTGAATATTTCAACATGTTGAAAATTTTGCGGCGACTAGAGTGAAGCCGCCATGGAGAGCAGCGAGAATTCTCGTGCCGTAGCTGGGTCGCCAGGAGGCCGAAGGTTCTCTTAGGCTCTCGTAGGTTGTAGCCGGTGCTGACCGGTGAATTTCATTGGCTCATTGGGAAAGAAAACCGTAAGCAGTAGTTTTCAGAACCAAGGATAACCGACCGGTAATGTTAAATGTCCGCCGAGCTTCACAGCCGTGTATCTCTGGCTTCTTAAAAGTTGACTCCACTCGTTCTCCCCCCCCCTCCCCCCCATAAAGGATTTACCGTACACTGTGCTTTAGCCGTCTTAATTACAGCGCCAACCTTCCTGTTCATCGCGGTGTGTGTCTGTATCACCTTGGCTTTGCATCGTGTGAATTTCAGACAGCGCTCCCCCTGCTTGCCCTGTCCCCCACCTTTGCGATGTGTGTGTGTGTGTGTGTGTGTGTGTGTGTTCCACTCTGACAGTCGCTGTTCCAGTTGCCAGTTTTACAGGCGACTGCCGGCAACTTGACAGCATAAGAACATGTTCCTCAGCTCATAATGTATGTTCCAGACCTGATGCCTAGATAAACTGATCTTACCTGCCTGTATGATTCATATCCCTCTCTTCCTGCATCTCCATGTGCCTAGTTAAAAGCCTCGTGAACGCCACTGTCGTATCTGCCTCTACCACCACCCCTGCTAATGGTGCGCACATCTCCATTCATCTTTCCCCCTCTCACCTTATAGCTATGGTTGGACATATCCACCCTGGGGACAAGAGTTCTGACACTCTTCTCTCTGTCTCTCTCTGTCCCTCTCTGTCCCTCTCTTTCCCTCTCTGTCTCTCTCTCTCTCTCTCTCTATCTCTGTCTCTCTCTCTGTCTCTCTATCTTTCTCTCTCTCTCGGTCTCTATCGGTCTCTCTTGGTCTCTCTGTCTCTCTCTGTCTCTCTCTGTCTCTCTATCTTTCTCTCTCTGTCACTCTCTGTCTCTCTCTCTCCCTGTCTCTCTCTCTCTCTCTGTCCCTCTCTCTCTCTGTCTTTCTGTCTGTCTCCCCCTGTCTCTCTGTGTCTCTGCCTCTCTCTGTCTCTCTCTCTCTCTCTCTGTCTGTCTCTCTCTCTGTGTCCCTCTCTCTCTCTGTCTCTCTGTGTCTCTCTCTGTCTCTGTCTTTCTCTCTGTCTCTCTCTCTCTCTCTCTCTCTCTCTCTCTCTCTCTCTCTGTCTCTGCCTCTCTGTCTCTCTGTCTGTCTCCCCCTGTCTCTATCTATCTATTTAGATATAGACATGTATCCCAAAGGGTCAATTATGTTTGTGAAAATGCATAAAGGATCACAAATGGAGGAGTTAATGAATTATATGAATTATACATTCATTTACAGTATGTATATGAAATGGTTTGGGAATGTACTTTGCAAATCTGCCTCACAACTTTGTTTTGCATCTTCTCTGATAGCCTGAAGGAAGTCACGGCAGACAAGTCAGTGAAACCTAAAGTGAATTGCATTATGTCCACTTCCTCCTTCACAATGCTGACGGTTCAGGGTGAGGACAGTGGGATCATATGGGAGACTGTCTCTAGCAGTCGGTGCTCCACCCCATGGGCGTCTGAAAGCACCGTCTCCGATGCCAACAGCGTGGAAAGCACCTCTCTCCCCTTCCCCCCGGGAAAAGTCATCTTTATAACGGACGAGTTGCCTCGGTCCTCGACTGCGAATGGACATCGCAGCAGTAGACGGGATAAGTTTGGGAAGCGTCGAGTTGAGGCAACGGAGCCCAGGCCCGGAGATGCTCTGAAGATACCCAGAAATAATGTGTGTGTTGCAAGGGCACACGCAGACACAACTGAACCAGCCGTGATATTAGGAGCTGCGATGGACAGCGTGGCAAATTCAAGACTGTCGAAGGATTCGAATGAGTCAGAAGGAGGGTCTCAGTCACCACTGGAACATGGACCGACATTATCGAAAGTAGCAGGAAAATCCTACGGGGATGGAAATGAGAGGCGTCATCCGTCTGTGTCCGTGGAAGATGATGTGCGACCACACGCCCCGGTACATTGTCGAAAGAAACCTCACCTTGACACCGTGAGTCCGAATGAGCAAAGTGCCGTGTCGGGGGATAGCCGTTTAAACGATTTATTTTCAACAACGCCTGAACAACACCTTAATATATCTGCAGCAAAACTCTCGCGAAAGCCGGGCGAATCCCAAGCTCCGAAACGTTTCTCAGACACGGGACTTAGTTCAGCGTTGCATGAAAGGAGCGATTCAAGACTGCCGTCAGAAACCAGTCCAAAGCCGATGAGAGCTTCACGTTCAAAGGAGACTTGTCAAGGCACAGAGTACGTCTTGTCACCGGGCAAGGTGGCGGCAGCAAATGGGACAATTTGTACCGGCAAGGGCAAGTTGCAAATGAGTGGCGTTACTGGTTCAGGTAACACTCCATCCTCGTGTCATGAAGCATCTATCCCAGAAGGTGTAGGTTTGGCTTCTCGCATGGTGGTTGCATCTGCTGAACTAGAGCACGGATCACATTTAAGCAGAAGTCCGACCGGACTAACGTTCAAGGAAGCAGTGCCACATCATTTTCCACCAGAACAAGAAGTTGTGACACGTGAGGGCCAGACTCGCCCAATGACACATCCAGAAGTCGAACATCGAGGGCCTTCCGCCACCAACCGTTCCGAGCTCACCGAGCCTCTGGCAAGTGCAGAATTGGGAGTCGGGTGTAAGGAAGTGGACACTTTTGTTCCAGTCACCAAAGACGAGGATGCGGAAGCTCTGGATTTGCAAAATTCATCTTTCGCCCCTGCTCTCGGGCAACGTGTCGACTGGGAACCCCGGCATCATTCAGCAAGGCAAGAAGCAAAGATAGGTGACAAACTGTTTTACGCGAGGGCAAACCCGGACCTTTTGGAAGCGCTGGACGTGGATCTGAACGGATCCTTTCACGGCACGTGCAGAGCCGGGGAGAGAGATCGCCACTCGCTGTTAGTAGGGCGGGAAGGTGCGGTGGGGAAATTACACTGCGAAAAAGACAGGGAGATTCAGAGGGCAGCTTTCAACATCGTGGCCGAAGGCTCGGAAATACTTAACATCATTGCCCCGGCAAGCTTTCGTTCAGTGGACCAAGAGGCGTGTGGCAATTTGCAGGAAAACCTGACATATTTGCAAGCCAATCCCATTATCAAAAGGAAGGACTTTGAGGATGAAAACTCACTGAGATTACTGGGTGCCCCACAGCATAGCAACCCTTTGATTTCATGGAACCCCATTCCTTTCACCATTGGGAAATCCAAACCTTCATCCGTGGTACATTCTGATCATTTTCAGGTAACTGGGCCTACTTCCAATTTGGTCGGGTCAAATCCTTCCGATGGGATTGGAACCAATCCTGCGCATGGGAATGAGTCGAACACCTCCCACGAATTTGGATCCAATCCTTCCCAAGCAAATGGCTCCAATCCCTCCCATGGGATTGAGTCCAATTCCCCGCCAACCCAGACCTCCGATCCTTCCACTGAGGCAGCTCCCAATTCCACCTCAGCCGAGCAAACCGCTGCGGTTGCCACGGCATCCAAGAAGAGCAAAAACAAGGAAGTGGACTATTTTGAAAAATACACCTTGGTGGACGAGCAGGTGCCCATCGAGATGGTTGCAACAGCAGCGAGGTCGCTGGAAACGCTGGATCCCGGGGCGGAAAATCTGTCCGTGACAAACCGGGATAACGGGCCGAGCTCCGAGGATACGAAGCTTTTTAATTTTGATGAGTTCGATATGTCTGGAAATGCTGGCAGCTGCATTCTGGACGCAGCGGAAAACTATGGAAGGGCGGACCTGTCTATACCCGCACGCACGCCCAGGACATCCCATGAAAGCAAGCAAGAAGATATCAATAATAATGCCGGGGCATTTTATCAGAAGGAAGCTGGCTCTTTGATGTTCGACACAACGGAAGGCATCCTATCACGTTCCCACGACTTCCCGATTTCAACCAAGCTGATTGATCTTGCCCTCCTGGAGGAGCCGCCTGCTCTGGCCTTTTATTACAAAGATCTGTATGAGGAAGCGAAGGGCCGGAGGGAACAAAACAACGAGCAGTCAGACGAGGACAGCAGCAACCCTGAACTTTCCTTCCCCTGCCAGTCGTCCGACACGGAGGAGGGCGACGGCTTGTACTTCGAGAAGTACGTCCTGAAGGACGACATCCTGGAGTCCGCGAGCCGAGTGGCGCCGGGGTGGGCGCACGCGGGCGCGGGAGGACTGCCGCCAGACGTCGCAGTTGGCGCGGGAAGGCCTACGCTGTTTTCAGAAAAGGACGACCAGTTTCCTGCGATAGACATGGACGAGGCACGAGCCCCAGGACGGGAGAGAGATTCTGAGGTACAGCAAGCGGGGGAAGATGAAGCGAAGGAAGAAGGTGAAGCTCAGAAGGTTGTGTCCCAGCCGCCGTCCATGCAGCGCGAGGACGTATCAGAGGAAGCAGCGGTGGCAATTGAGATTAAGGAAGAGAATTTTAACGAGATGTCAGGTGAAGAAGTAAAGGCTACTCACGTGTCACCTCCTGAGGAAACCTTCTACGCAGAAGACATAATGTCGATCTCCTCAGACGTTGAAGAGCATTCAGATACAGGGCATCTTGCCAACATAAACCATTCATTTGAAGAGTATGGAGTCCCCTCGAGTGAACCGGGATTCGAGGATGCTACTGCCATGGCAACGCTGGAAATGAAAGATACCCAGGAATGCGTATCCAAGGAAAAAACGCCGATTTGTCCGACTGAACTTGAGATATCGAAGGAGGAACAATCTGGTGAACAAGGAGGGGGTGAAGACAGACCTGAAGGCGAAGATGATGCTGTGTCGGAGCAGGAAGCTGACCAGGAACGGCTTGGAGTGTCCGTAACTATAGAACATAAGGCATACGATCAAATAAGTGAAGGTGAACCCTTGTTAGAGGCTGAAGAACTAGCTCCACAAATGTTGACCGAAGAAAATACGGACACTGTTCACACGATGGGGGTGGATGAAGATGTCTACAAAAGTGTCGGTCTGGAAGATGAGCAAATATGTACAGAGTCAACGGAAACAGCTGGAGCTAGCGATGAAATGGGAAGGCTGGAAGCTGAAGCAATTGATCTACGGACAGTTGAAAGCACGTCAAAGGGAAAGACGGGCCTTGGAAGGGAAAGCCAAGGAAAGCCTGTGGGTGAAGGAGGTTCCCGAGGAACGAATGATGTGGCGACATCAGAAGTCAATGATTATGAAATGATCCCCGATCCTCCCGGAGAATTGCAGGAGGAAAGATGCCTCGCCGATGACATTGTGCGGCTGCTACAGGGCGAATGTGAGACAACCGAGGTGCCGACGCACACGGTACCTCCTGGCGTTTTCACCCACGAACAAGATTCAAGGCAGATTTTTGAAGATATTCCAACTGAGCAAGATTCTCGTGGGACCATCAGCAAAATAGAAGATCTTGGCGTGAAGCCCCCCCAAGAGCATTGCCATCAGGATATTACCCATGATCAGGCAGACGATAACATTGAAACACATCTTCATGAAGACCAAGTGGATTTATTGGCGAAAGATACAGAGGAAGAGTCCACGGATTTTATTCTACTGGAAGAAGTGAGCATTATCGAGGATGAAAATAGCCACACAGGTCTCGACGACCTGGAAGCTGCAGACAAGGAGGTGGAAGAAATTAATCAAAAAAAGACTGAAGAATTGACTGTCCAGACGACAAAGGGGGAAGGTGTTGAAGAGCTAATCACACCAAAGCCTCCAAAGTCAGCAGACACTTACTGCGTTACCTGTGGCTTTCCTATTTTTGCAATCGATAAGCTGTTCGGGGAACATCAAGATCATGACGTCATAGCAATAGATACCGCTGTGGTGAAAGTTAAAGTAAGTAACTTCCTTTTTATAGAGTCAATGAGTCATCGGGTTTTACAGCCTGTTTTACAGGCCTTTGTCCACACCAACCAACATGGCCCATCTACACTCGTCCCACCTGCCTGCGTTTGGCCCACATCCCTCAAAATCTGTCCTATCCACGTACATGTTTGAATATTTCTTAAACATTGCGACAGTCCCAGCCTCAACTACCTCCTCTGGCAGCTTGTTCCATGCACCCACCTGAATGACCTCTCAGGTTCTTATTAAATCTTTTCCCCTTCACCTTAAAACCTGTGTCCTTTGGTTCAATTAAAAAAAAAATTTAAAAAATCGTACTTTTAGATCATCTCTCATACTGTAGCATTTGTTCCAAATTGCAGCCTTCCAGTGAAAAAAAATACTTTGTGGTACTTAGTAGGTTAAACAAACTTGTGCCACACCATATCAAATGATCAAAAGGATGAAAAGGGGTCTCAACCCGAAAGGTCGCCTATTTCCTTCGCTCCATAGATGCTGCCTCACCCGCTGAGTTTCTCCAGCATTTTTGTCTACCTTCGATTTTCCAGCATCTGCAGTTCCTTCTTAAACAAAAAGACAATAGACAATAGGTGCAGGAGTAGGCCATTCGGCCCTTCGAGCCAGCACTGCCATTCAATGTGATCATGGCTGATCATCCCCAATCGGTACCCCCTTCCTGCCTTCTCCCCATATCCCCTGACCATATCCTATTGGGTTGGAACCAAAAGATGGTTAGTTTAGTTTTAAAGAAGGAACTGCAGATGCTGGAGAATCGAGGGTACACAAAAAGCTGGAGAAACTCAGCGGGTGCAGCAGCATCTAAGGAGCGAAGGAGATAGGCGACGTTTCGGGTCGAGACCCTTCTTCAGACTGGTCAGGGATCAGGGAAACGAGAGATATAGACGGTGATGTGGAGAGATAAGGAACAATGAGTGAGAGATATGCAAAAAAGTATCGGTGATAAAGGGAACAAGCCATTGTAAGCTGTTTGTGGTGTGAAAATGAGAAGCTGGTGCGACTGGGGTGGGGGAGGGAGATAGAGATAGAGGGAATGCCAGGGCCCGAGGGCTGAGGGAGAGGTGGGAAGGGGAGGAGACAGCAAGGGTTAACAGAATTGAGAAAATTCAATATTCAAGCCCAAAGGATGCAGACTCCCCAAGCGGAATATGAGGTGCTGTTCCTCCAGCTTGCGGTGTTGCTCACTCTGGCCGTGGAGGAGGCCCAGGACCGAGAGGTCGGATGTGGAATGGGAGGGGGAGTTGAAGTGCTGAGCCACCGGGAGGTCGGGTTGGTTATTGCGGACCGAGCGGAGGTGTTCGGCGAAGCGATCGCCAAGCCTCCGCTTGGTCTCACCGATATAGATCATCTGGCATCTGGAGCAACGGATGCAGTAGATGAGGTTGGAGGAGGTGCAGGTGAACCTCTGTCGGACCTGGAAGGACTGCTTGGGTCCCTGAAAGGAGTGGAGGGGGGAGGTGAAGGGACAAGTGTTGCATTTCTTGCGGTTGCAAGGGAAAGTGCCCGGGGAAGGGGTAGAGTGGGAGGGGAGGGAAGAATTCACAAGGGAGTTGCGGAGGGAGCGGTCTTTGCGGAAGGCAGACAGGGGGGGAGATGGGAAGATGTGGCGGGTGGAGGGGTCACGTTGGAGGTGGCGAAACTGGCGGAGGACTATATGTTGTATTTGCCGGCTGGTGGGGTGAAAGGTGAGGACCAGGGGGACTCTGCCCTGTTTGCGAGTGGGGGAATGGGGAGCGAGGGCAGTGTTGCGGGGTATGGAGGAGACCCTGGTGCGAGCCTCATCAATAGTGGGGGAGGGGAATCCCCGTTCTCTGAAGAATGAGGCCATTTGTGATGACCTGGTGTGGAACACCTCATCCTGGGAGCAGATGCGGCGTAGACGGAGGAATTGGGAATAGGGGATGGAGTCCTTACAGGAAGCAGGGTGGGAGGAAGAGTAGTCCAGGTAGCTGTGGGAGTCAGTAGGTTTGTAGTGGATGTCGGTCAGGAGTGTATCACCAGCAATAGAGATGGTGAGGTCAAGGAATGGTAGGGAAGTGTCGGAAATGGTCCAAGTGTATTTGAGTGCCGATGGAAGTTGGTGGTGAAATGAATGAAGTCAGTCAGTTGTGTGTGGGTGCAGGAGGTGACACCAAAGCAATCGTCGATGTAACGGAGGTAGAGGTCGGGGATGGGGCCCTGGTATGCCGAGAACAAGGATTGTTCGACGTACCCAACAAAGAGGCAAGCGTAGCTGGGGCCCATGCGTGTGCCCATAGCTACGCCTTGTGTTTGGAGGAAATGGGAGGAGTCAAAAGAGAAGTTATTGAGGGTGAGGACCAACTCTGCTAGGCGGAGGAGGGTGTCAGTGGACGGGTATGGGTTGCTCCTCTGGTCGAGGAAGAACCGGAGGGCTTTGAGACCGTCCTGGTGGGGGATGCAGGTGTAGAGTGACTGGACGTCCATGGTAAAGATGAGAGGATGGGGGCCTGGAGAATGGAATGCACGGAGCCGACGGAGAGTGTCTGAGGTGTCTTGAACATAGGTGGGGAGGGATTTAACAAAGGGGGATAGGATGGCGTCAAGGTATGTGGAAATGTGTTCGGTGGGGCACGAACAGGCAGAGACAATGGGTCTGCCAGGGCAGTCGGGTTTGTGGATTTTGGGGAGAAGGTAAAAACGGGCCGTGCGGGGCGGGAACCCGAGCCTCCGACCTCATCATTTCCCAGCCCCGCACGGCCCGTTTTTACCTTCTCCCCAAAATCCACAAACCCGACTGCCCTGGCAGACCCATTGTCTCTGCCTGTTCGTGCCCCACCGAACACATTTCCACATACCTTGACGCCATCCTATCCCCCTTTGTTAAATCCCTCCCCACCTATGTTCAAGACACCTCAGACACTCTCCGTCGGCTCCGTGCATTCCATTCTCCAGGCCCCCATCCTCTCATCTTTACCATGGACGTCCAGTCACTCTACACCTGCATCCCCCACCAGGACGGTCTCAAAGCCCTCCGGTTCTTCCTCGACCAGAGGAGCAACCCATACCCGTCCACTGACACCCTCCTCCGCCTAGCAGAGTTGGTCCTCACCCTCAATAACTTCTCTTTTGACTCCTCCCATTTCCTCCAAACACAAGGCGTAGCTATGGGCACACGCATGGGCCCCAGCTACGCTTGCCTCTTTGTTGGGTACGTCGAACAATCCTTGTTCTCGGCATACCAGGGCCCCATCCCCGACCTCTACCTCCGTTACATCGACGATTGCTTTGGTGTCACCTCCTGCACCCACACACAACTGACTGACTTCATTCATTTCACCACCAACTTCCATCCGGCACTCAAATACACTTGGACCATTTCCGACACTTCCCTACCATTCCTTGACCTCACCATCTCTATTGCTGGTGATACACTCCTGACCGACATCCACTACAAACCTACTGACTCCCACAGCTACCTGGACTACTCTTCCTCCCACCCTGCTTCCTGTAAGGACTCCATCCCCTATTCCCAATTCCTCCGTCTACGCCGCATCTGCTCCCAGGATGAGGTGTTCCACACCAGGTCATCACAAATGGCCTCATTCTTCAGAGAACGGGGATTCCCCTCCCCCACTATTGATGAGGCTCGCACCAGGGTCTCCTCCATACCCCGCAACACTGCCCTCGCTCCCCATTCCCCCACTCGCAAACAGGGCAGAGTCCCCTGGTCCTCACCTTTCACCCCACCAGCCGGCAAATACAACATATAGTCCTCCGCCAGTTTCGCCACCTCCAACGTGACCCCTCCACCCGCCACATCTTCCCATCTCCCCCCCTGTCTGCCTTCCGCAAAGACCGCTCCCTCCGCAACTCCCTTGTGAATTCTTCCCTCCCCTCCCACTCTACCCCTTCCCCGGGCACTTTCCCTTGCAACCGCAAGAAATGCAACACTTGTCCCTTCACCTCCCCCTCCACTCCTTTCAGGGACCCAAGCAGTCCTTCCAGGTCCGACAGAGGTTCACCTGCACCTCCTCCAACCTCATCTACTGCATCCGTTGCTCCAGATGCCAGATGATCTATATCGGTGAGACCAAGCGGAGGCTTGGCGATCGCTTCGCCGAACACCTCCGCTCGGTCCGCAATAACCAACCCGACCTCCCGGTGGCTCAGCACTTCAACTCCCCCTCCCATTCCACATCCGACCTCTCGGTCCTGGGCCTCCTCCACGGCCAGAGTGAGCAACACCGCAAGCTGGAGGAACAGCACCTCATATTCCGCTTGGGGAGTCTGCATCCTTTGGGCTTGAATATTGAATTTTCTCAATTCTGTTAACCCTTGCTGTCTCCTCCCCTTCCCACCTCTCCCTCAGCCCTCGGGCCCTGGCATTCCCTCTATCTCTATCTCCCTCCCCCACCCCAGTCGCACCAGCTTCTCATTTTCACACCACAAACAGCTTACAATGGCTTGTTCCCTTTATCACCGATACTTTTTTGCATATCTCTCACTCATTGTTCCTTATCTCTCCACATCACCGTCTATATCTCTCGTTTCCCTGATCCCTGACCAGTCTGAAGAAGGGTCTCGACCCGAAAACGTCGCCTATCTCCTTCGCTCCTTAGATGCTGCTGCACCCGCTGAGTTTCTCCAGCTTTTTGTGTACCCATGGTTAGTTTAGTGTTTAGTTTATTATTGTCACGTGTACTGAAAAGCTCTTGTTTGCATGCTATCCAGTGAATGAAAACACTACACATTATTTCCTTGACGCAGTCCACAGTGCACATATAAAGGGCACATCATTCAGTGCAAGATAAAGTCTGGTAAAGTCTGATTAAAGATCGTTCAAAGGTATTTAATGAGGTAGATAGTAGGCCAGACCACACTCTAGCTGACGAGAGGACTGTTCAGTTGCCTGCTACCGGCTGGGAAGAAACTGTCCCTGAATCTGGAGGTGTGCGTTTTCACACTTCTGTTCCTCTTGCCCGATGCGAGAGGGGAGAAGAGGGAGTGGCCGGGGGTGAGACTGGTCCTTGTTTATGCTGCCAGGCCTGTCGAGGCAGCATGAAGTGTAGATGGAGTCAATGGAAGGTTGGTCGGTTTGTGTGATGGTCTGGACCATGTCCACTACTCTCTGCAATGATCTAATACTAATGGTGTAAACTAAACAAAATGATTTAATGTCAGATTATTCCTTGCATAGTCTTGTTCCTGCTATTGATATTTTAAATGTCTTGTTGGAAGCAGCATTGGTTGAATAGTGATCGATAAGGAATAAAAAGACCTCTTGTGGAGGATACAGGTTTAAGGTGAGGGGGGATATATTTAATAGGAGTCTGAGAGGTACCTTTTTCACACAAAGGGATGGTGGGTGTATGAAACGAATGCCGGAGGAGGTAGTTGAGGCAGGGACTGTCATAGATTTTAAGACACATTTAGGCAGGTACATGGATAGGACGGGTTTAGAGGGATATGGACCAAACGCAGGCAGATGTTCAATTCAGTTTAGTTTATTGTCACATGCACCGAGGTACAGTGAAAAGCTTTCTTTGCGTGCTATCCAGTCAGCGGGAAAGATAACACAAAATTACAATAAAGCCATTTACAGTGTATAGATACATGATAAGGGAATATCGTTTAGTGCAAGGTAAAGCCAGCAAAGTCCGAACTAGGATAGCCCAAGGGTCACCAATAAGGTACATAGTAGTTCAGCACTGCCTTATGGGAGAGAAACATAGAAAAGAGGTGCAGGAGTAGGCCATTCGGCCCTTCGAGCCAGCACCGTCATTCAATATGATCATGGCTGATCATCCAAAATCAGTACCCCGTTCCTACCTTTTCCCCATATTCCTTGATTCCTTTAGCTCTAAGAGCTAAATGTAACTCTCTCTTGAAAACATCCAGTGAATTGGCCTCCACCACCATCTGTGGCAGAGAATTCCACAGATTCACAACTCTCTGGGTGAAAACATTTTTCCTCATTTCAGTCCTAAATGGCCTACTCCTTATTCTTAAACTGTGACCCCTGGTTCTGGACTCCCCCAACATCAGGAACATTTTCCCTCCATTTAGCCTGTCCAATCCTTTAAGAATTTTTAATGTTTCTATAAGATCCCCACTTGTCCTTCTAAATTCCAGTAAATACAAGCCCAGTCGACCCATTCTTTCATCATATGTCAGTCCCACCATCCTGGGAATTAATCTGGTGAACCTCCGCTGCACTCCCTCAATAGCAATAATGTCCTTCCTCAAATTAGGAGACCAAAACTGCGCACAACACTCCAGGTGTGGACTCACCAGGGGCCTGTACAACTGCAGTAGGGCCTCCTTACTCCTATACTCAAATGAAGGCCAACATGCCATTAACTTTCTTCACTGCCTGCTGTACCTGCATGATTACTTGGGGAGAAGAGGGAGTGGCCAGGGTGCGACTCATCCTTGATGATGCTGCTGGCCTTGCCGAGGCAGCTTGAGGTGTAAATGAAGTCAATGGAAGGGAGGTTGGTTTGTCTGATGGTTTGGGCTGCGTCCACAATTCGTTAGGTGGGACTAGTGTAGATGGGACATGTTGGTCGGTGTGGACAAGTTGGGACGAAGGCCCCGTTTCCACGCTGTGTGACTCTTTGACTAATAATCTAGGACAAACAATCGTGAAGTCTCCTCCCTCCTGCCCAAAATCTATTGCAGTGAGGGTAGTCCAGAAAAGTGTGGAATAATCTGTACCAGGCAATTCGTGAGAGGTGGATTCAAAGAACTGCAGAAGCTGGTATACAAAAAAATGACGCAAAGTGCTGGAGTAACTCAGCAGGCCAGGCAGCATATCTGGAGAACATGGACAGGTGACGTTTTGGGTCATTTGGGTGATACAGTGTTAAAACAAGCCTTTCGGCCCAACTTGCCCACACCGCCCAACACGACCCAGCTACATTAGTCCCACCTGCCTGCGCTTGGTCCATATCCCTCAAACCTGTCCTATCCAAGTACCTGTCTAACTGTTTCTTGAATGATGGGACAGTCCCAGCCTCAACTACCTCCTCTGGCAACTTGTTCCATACACCCACCAGCCTTTGTGTGAAAATGTCAAATCTTTTCCCCTTCACCTTGAGCCTATGTCCTCTGGTCCTCAATTCCCCTACTCTGGACAAGAGACTCTGTGCATCTACCTGATCTATACCTCTCATGATTTTATACACCTCTATAAGATCACCCCTCATCCTCCTGCGCTCCATGGAATAGAGTCCCAGCCCACTCAACCTCTCCCTATAGCTCACACCCTCTAGTCCTGGCGACATCCTCGTAAATCTTCTCTGAACCCTTTCAAGCTTGACAATATCTTTCCTATAACTTGGTGCCCAGAACTGAACACAATATGGTCGAATCCATGAGAGTATTGGGAATACCAGGAGCAGTTGGTTTGATGCTGGGAGTAAAGAATGTTCCAGCAGCAGGATGAATTCATCTCCCGAAAATATTTCATTAAATAAAACACCTTTGCACTTAAAATAAGAACTCGGGACAAGAATTTGTACTTTTTTTCTCTGCCAATCAAAACTGGTCATGTATTGAGGCATCTCATGTTTCATGCGAGTTTGAATTATGAATTTTTGGAATAACGTGCTTGTTCATTTGATACCAAAGCCTGTTTTACGCACCCCAATGTTTGAAATAACACACCCAAATTTACACCTATCAGCATAATCGCGTGTATATTTGGAGACTGAAGAAGGGTCTCGACCCGAAACGCCACCCATTCCTTCTCTCCAGAGATGCTGCCAGTTCCGCTGAGTTACTCCAGCATTTTGTGTCTATATATATTTTTAGTTTAGTTTAGAGATACAGCGCGGAAACAGGCCCTTCGGCCCACCGAGCCCACGCCGACCAGCGATCCCCGCACACCAACGCTATCCTAGGGACAATTTACATTTACACCAAGCTAATTAACCAGCAAATATTTACCTATTCGCGATTTTGAGGTTCACGCTGTTTTTCAAATAAGTAATATCCGTGTAAAATGTGAGGGGCCTTATTTCTTTGTACCATAACTAAAATACATATGGAGTATTTTAACAGGGTGTTCAACAAAGTCATAGGCCCAGAGTAAGTATAGTAGATTATTCTAATAAACATTGTCACAAAGATGTCCTCGGAATATTGTTTATTAATTCAAGGGACGGCAAATGGTGCGGACTCGGTGGGCCAAAGGGCCTGCTTCTACGCTGTATCTCAAAACTAAAAACATATAATTATCTTTCAATAAAGAACAGAAAATGTCTGACCGGAGACAAACTCATCATATTTTGACACTGTAAATTATTTAAATATCCAGATTAAGTTATTGCCGGATGTCAAATGATTATGGACGATTGCTTGTGACCATATCTGTAGCAGCTGGTTATTTTCTGGAATATTAGTTATTGCCTGTGTCATGTTTTATCTGTCAGCCATATTAATTTAGGGAGTCATGTGATTTAATGAGAGCAGCTAACAGCTGTAAATTCAGTGGCTGTGGAGAAGCATTGTCTGTAAATTCCCATATCGTCTGCATTTTAGTTAAGTTTAGAGATAAAGCACGGAAACAGGCCCTTCGGCCCACCAAGTCCACGCCGACCAGCGATCTCCACACATCAACACTATCCTACACACACTAGGGACAATTTGCATTTACACCAAGCCCATTAACCTACAAACCTGCACGGCCTTTGGAGTGTGGGAGGAAACCGAAGATCTCGGAGAAAACCCAAGCAGGCCACGGGGAGAGCGTGCAAACTCCGTACAGACAAGCACCTGTAGTCAGGATCGAACCCGGGTCTCTGGCAGCATCTCTACGCCCGTGCTATTGTGCCACCCGCAGTATTATTTGCGTTAAGATTCCTCCTGAGACATGGAGCCAGATAGGGTTGAGGTAAAGTGATGTGCAGAAATAAACTGCAGTTGCTGGTTTACACCGACATAAAATACTGGAGTAACTCAGCAGGCCAGGCAGAATCTGTGGAGAGAGAATTGACTGAATAAATTCCTCCTCATCTCCTTCCTAAAGGAACGTCCTTTAATTCTGAGACTGTGACCTCTGGTCCTGGACTCTCCCACTAGTGGAAACATCCTCTCCACATCCACTCTATCCAGGCCTTTCACTATTCACTTAAAGTATATGAAGTATACTGAGTTGTTGGCAAGGGACAGGTAAGGGATGTAGTTCTGTGGAGGGGGCCAGAGACAATGTGGGTCTGTTGGTGGCAGCTGATCCCTGGTGATGAATCTTTTTGCCGGGGTAGATAAGGGCGATCGGGCAATGTTTAGGTTTGGAGATACAGCGAGGAAACGGGTCATTTGGCTCACCGAGTCCACACCGACCAGTTCTATGTTGTCCCACTTTCCCATCCGCTCCCTACATACAGAGGCCAATTAACCTACTAACCCGCACGTCTTTGGGATGTGGGAGGAAACCAGAGCACCCGGAGGGAACCCACAGGGTGAAACCCCACACAGACAGCATCTGAAGCCACGATCAAACTCTGTGAGCGCTGCGACTCTGCCAGCTGCGCCATAGTGCCGGCCTATTGTCTAGCTCAAGGGATTTAATAGAGATTACCTCAGGTGGGACTACAGGTATTTTCACAAGGTCATGATTTATTAATAGTGTTGTCATGGTAGAATCAAGGAACTGCAGATGCCTGTTTACAATAAAAAAAGAGCTGCAGTAATTCACCGACATAACTGTATAATTAGTGTTTCTTTCAATGTTTCTAAAATGTAGGCTTACTTTTGCTGAAACTCATTAAACTTGAGGGGAAAAAAATATTTCCCAGCCTCCACTCCCTCTAGGGAAAAATCCTGGTGCAAAACAAGAAATGGGTGGCACGGTGGCGCAGCGGTAGAGTTGCTGCCTCACGGCTCCAGAGACCTGGGTTCGATCCTGACTACGGGTGCTGTCTGTACGGAGTTTGTACCTTCTCCCCGTGACCTGGGCGGGTTTTCTCCGGGTGCTCCGGTTTCCTCCCATATTCCAAAAGGTACAGGTTTGTAGGTTAATTGGCTTTGGTAAAATTATAAATTGACCCTGCGTAGTATAGTGCTTGTGTATGGGGATCGCTGGCCAGCACGGACTCGGTGGGCCGAAGGGCCTGTTTTCATGCTGTATCTCTAACACTAAAAGTTTAGTTTAGTCTAGAGATACATCATGGAGACGGGCCCTTCAGCCTACCAGCGATCACCCGTTCACACTGGGTCTATGTTAACCATGTGAGCTTTCCCCTGGGTTCTCCGGTTTCCTCCCACACTCCAAAGACGTACAGGTTTGCAGGTGAATTGTCTTCTATATTGTCGGTATGGTCTTGGTGGGCCGAAGGGCCTGTTTCCATGCTGTATCTCTAAAACTAAAAGTTTAGTTTGGTTTGGAATCATGGAAAGGGGCCCTTTGGCCAACTAGCGATCACCCGTTCATACTGGATCTATATTAACCATGTGGACCGAAGGGCCTGTTTCAGCCCTGTATCTCCAAAGCTGAACTAAACTGATAAGCTGACAGCTTCCAAAGTTAACAACTGTGACCAGTGGCATGTCTCGTCGCATAAGAGATTCTTCCAGCATTTGTTTTGTAATAACTTATTTAATGTATTTCTTTGCAGGAAAAGTTGGACGGCTTTGTGAAGACGGCTGAAGAAAAGGCGAGCAGGATTGAAGAATTTGTGACGGAGCTGGAAGATTCATTCAATGCTGTTGAGGTGGGTGGTATGTGCGGTGTCACCTTAAAAACAACCGGTGCTGTTTAATTTTAGTCGTGGAATCCTCGGGGAGCTGTACGGCAAGGTGGAGTTGCTGCCTTACAGCGCCTGAGACCCGGGTGCCATCCTGACTGCGGGTGCTGTCTGTACGGAGTTTGCATGTTGTCCCCGTGACCTGCGTGGGATTTCTCCGGATGCTCCGGTTTCCTCCAACTCTCCACAGAATTGGCTTTGGTAAAATTCTAAATTGTCCCTAGTGTCAGAAAGAGATACAACATGTAATCAGGCCCTTCAGCCCAACTTGCCCACACCGACCATCATGTCACCAGCTACACTAGTCCCACCAGCCTGCGCTTGGTCCATATCCATACCTGCCAACCATTCCGATTTGGGCGGAATTCTTCCGATTTTTCCATCCCAATTCCGAATTCCGATTTTTTTCCTCAATATTCCGAAAAAAATTGGAATTCGGAATTGGGATGGAAGCGTGCATGCGACCCATGGCGGCGGCGGCGAGGAGACAGCGAGAGAGCGCACCGCGCCTGCGCCGCTTATGGGGGCACGCACGGGTGTACGTCAGCACGCAGCCGCATAACCCCGCCCCGCCACGGTGGCGTTCGGCGTCACTTGCCCCCCCCCCCCGCACTGACGTCACTTTCCCGCCCTCACTGACATCACGTACCCCGTCCCTCACTGACATCACGTACCCCGCCCCTTACTGACGTCACGTACCCCGCCCCTTACTGACGTCACGTGCCCCGTCCCTTACTGACGTCACGTGCCCCGCCCTCACTGACATCAGACTAATAGGATTCCGATTTTTCATTCTCACAAGTTGGCAGGTATGCATATCCCCCCCCCCCCCCCAAACCTGTCCTATCCATGTACCCGTCGAACTGTTTCTTAAACATTGGGATAGTCCCTGCCACGACTACCTCCTCTGGAAGCTTGTTCCATACACGCACCACCCTTTGCCCCTCGGATTCCTATTAAATGATGTCCCCTTCACCTTAAACCTATGTCCTCTGATCCTCGATTCACCTACTCTGGGCAAGAAGACCCAATCTATTCTTCTCATGGTTTTATACTCTATAAGGTCACCCCTCATCCTCCTGTGCTCCAAGGAATTGAGTCCCAACCTACTCAACCTCTCCCTGTAGCTCACACCCTCTAGTCCTGGCAACATCCTCGTATATCTTCCCTGTACCCTTTCCAGCTTGACAACGTCTTTCCTATAACACGGTGCCCAGAACTGAACACAATACTCTAAATGCGGTCTCACCCGCGTTTTATACAAGTGCAACATGACCTCCAAAACCTCTGTACTCAATACTCTGCCTGATGAAGGCCAATGTGCCAAAAGCCTTTTTGACCACCTTATCTACCTGCGACTCTACCTTCAAGGAACCATGCACCTGTACTCCTAGATCCCTCTGCTCTACAACACTCCCCAGAGGGGAACCATTCACTGTGTAGGTCCTGCCCTTGTTCGACGTCCCATAATGCAACACCTCACATTTCTCTGCATTAAATTCCTCCGCCCACCTGGCCAATCGATCCAGATCCTGCTGCAATCGTTCACAACCCATCTTCACTATCTGCAAAACTACCCACTTTTATATCATCAGCAAACTTGCTAATCTTGCCCTGTGTGTTCTCATCCAAATCATCGATGTGTGTCAGAGAGTGCTGGCGAATGGGCTGAACACTGGCCAGCGTGGACTCGGTGGGCCGAAGGGCCACTCTCCGCGCTGTATCTCCAGTCTAAAGCACAGAAACATGCCCTTCGGTCCAACTGATCCATGCTGACCATCTTTCTTAACTGAGCTGATCGACATGCCTGCACCTGCCCTGCACCCCTGCAAACCTTTCCTATCAAATGTACCTATCTGAGTGAATTTAAAATGTCATGTTCATAAGTCATAGGAGCAGGGTTACGCCGTTCCACCCACCAAGTCCATTCTATCATTCAATCATGGCTAATCTATCTTTCCCTCTCAATCCCATACCCCTGCTTCTCCCCATAACTCTTGACGCCGTACTAATCATAATTGGTCATAATTGTACCTGCCTCTACCACTTTCCTGGTGGCTTGTTCCATGTACACACCACCCTTGGTGCGATAAAGTCATCATTTACTCCCTTTTAAATCTCTCCCCGTTCTCACCTTAAACCTTTACTGAAAGACTAGGATGAAAAAAAAAAGCAAAATATTGGCAAAGGGTAGTAAAATAAATTCAATTTACTGACCATTTATAACCATAATCATACAGCCTGGAAACAGGCCCTTCAGCCTAACCTGCACACGACGACCAGCGTGTCCCATCTACACTCGTCCCACCGGCCCGCGTTTTGCCCATATCCCTCAAAACCTTTCCTGCCCATGTACCTGTTTACATCTGTTCAAGCACTAATTTTGTGCAGTGAATGGTCGAATGAACTAGAGATCACCAAAATTTATAAGAAGGCCTCAGTGCAATCTCTGCATGGAATGATATTAAACATGGATCATTGAAAGTAGGCATGCAGGTGCAGCAGGCAGTGAAGAAAGCAAATGGTATGTTAGCATTCATAGCAAAAGGATTTGAGTATAGGAGCAGGGAGGTTCTACTGCAGTTGTACAGGGCCTTGGTGAGACCACACCTGGAGTATTGTGTACAGTTTTGGTCTCCTAATCTGAGGAAAGACATTCTTGCCATAGAGGGAGTACAGAGAAGGTTCACCAGACTGATTCCTGGGATGGCAGGACTTTCATATGAAGAAAGAACGGATAGACTCGGCTTGTACTCGCTAGAATTTAGAAGATTGAGGGGGGATCTTATAGAAACTTACAAAATTCTTAAGGGTACACAAAAAGCTGGAGAAACTCAGCGGGTGCAGCAGCATCTAAGGAGCGAAGGAGATAGGCGACGTTTCAGGTCGAGACCCTTCTACAGACTGAAGAAGGGTCTCGACCCGAAACGTCGCCTATCTCCTTCGCTCCTTAGATGCTGCTGCACCCGCTGAGTTTCTCCAGCTTTTTGTGTACCCTCGATTCTCCAGCATCTGCAGTTCCTTCTTTAAAAAAAAAAAATTCTTAAGGGGTTGTACAGGCTAGATGCAGGAAGATTGTTCCCGATGTTGGGGGATGTCCAGAACAAGGGGTCACAGTTTAAGGATAAGGGGGAAGTCTTTTAGGACCGAGATGAGAAAAAAAAATTCACACAGAGAGTGGTGAATCTGGAATTCTCTGCCACAGAATGTAGTTGAGGCCAGTTCATTGGCTATATTTAAGAGGGAGTTAGATGTGGCCCTTGTGGCTAAAGGGATCAGGGGGTATGGAGAGAAGGCAGGTACAGGATACTGAGTTGGATGATCAGCCATGGTCATATTGAATGGCGGTGCAGGCTCGAAGGGCCGAATGGCCTGCTCCTGCACCTATTTTTTATGGGTATTTGGAAAGAGTTTCCCAAAAGTTTGACTGGTTTGTAGGTTAATTGGCGTGTGTAAATGGCACCAAGTGTGTAGGGAGTGGATGAGAAAGTGGGAAACATTGAACTAGTGTGAACGGGTGATGGATGGCCAGTGTGGAATTGGTGGGCCGCAGGGCCTGCTTCCGTGCTTCATCTCTCAAATTCAAACTGAAAACTAAAGTACCATGGAAATGAAGGAAGCCAACAATCTGAAGGAGGCACAAAATGCTGGTGGAACTCAGCGGGTCATTCAGCATCTCTGGAGAAAAGGAATCGGTGTGGTTTTGGGTCGAGGGTGGCTCCTGACCCAAAATGTCGCCGGTCCATGTTCTCCGGGGATGCTGAGTTACTCCAGCGTCTTGTGTCTTTCCATGAAGGAAGCCGAGCTAATTCCACGAATGGTGACGCTGTCTCTTTGAAACCCCCCCAGGAGAATTGCACGAAAGAGGAGAGGTACCTTGAGGATCAGCATGATGAAGTCATGAAGCTGCTGCTCTCACAGTACACAGAGATGTCCCAGGTCCTGGAAGAGGAGAAAAAGATGAAATTGGAAAACCTGTGCGACCAAATGGTCAACTACCGATGTAACATTGATTCCGCAAAGGAAACTGCGGAGAAGGCAAAGGAGAGCGTGGAGCTCGATGACATGGAGTTCCTAAAGGTATCTTTACCCAATCTTTGTTCATATTATGGATATGGTCACAATTAAGCATCGTGATCTCCCTTCCTCTCCGCAGAGATCGAAACTGAGCACAGTTTTGTGAATCGGGGGTAGTTGGCCATTTAGGACGGAGATGAGGAAAAACTTTTCCACCCAGAGAGTTGTGAATTGGTGAAATTCTCTGCCACAGAAGGCAGTGGAGGCCGATTCACTGCATGTTTTATATGCAATGAATGGATTAGATATGTCAGAGAGATAGATTAGATTGATCAGAGAGTTAGATATAGCTCTCAGGGCTAACGGAATCGCGGGATATGGGGAGAAAGCAGGAATGGGGTGCTGATTTTGGATGATCAGCTATGATCATATTGAATGGCAGTGCTTGGCTCAAAGGGCCGAATGGCCTACTCCTTCACCTATTTTCTATGTTTCTATTTTCTATGTAATATACTAGAGCATTTAAAATACTAGGTATAGATCCTCAATTTTACATAACGTACGTAGACAAAAATGCTGGAGAAACTCAGCGGGCGAGGATCCAGCATCAATGGAGCGAAGGAAATAGGCAACGTTTCGGGTCAAAACCCTTCTTCAGTCTTCCAGCATCTGCAGTTCCTTCTTTTAGATAACTTGCGCTGTGAATATAGGCCTGTTATACTGCTGCAAGTAAGAATTTCATTGTTCCATTGTCAGTAGTCAAGTCAAGTCAAGAGAGTTTATTGTCATGTGTCCCAGATAGGACAATGAAATTCTTGCTTGCTGCAGCACAACAGAGTATTGTAAGCATAAATACAGAACAGATCAGTGTGGTCTATATAGTATACACCATATATATATATATATATATACGCATAATAAACAGATAAAGTGCAATAGGCCGTTACAGTTCAGAGTCTGTTCGTTGACGAGTTTAATAGCCTGATGGCTGCAGGGAAGAAGCGAGATGTACCAGATTTCAGGATCCTGTACCTTCTACCCCGATGGTAGCGGAGAGATGAGTGCGTGGCCATGAGTGTTGTGGGTCCTTGATGATGCTGCCAGCCTTTTTGAGGCAGCGACTGCGATAGATCCCTTCGATGGTGGGGAGGTCAGAGCCGATGATGGACTGGGCAGTGGTCACAACTTCCTGCATTGTTTTCCACTCCTGGATGCTCAAGTTGCCGAACCAAGCTGCGATGCAACCGGTCAGCATGATCACTACTCAGCAGCTGTAGAGGTTAGAGAGAGTCCTCTTTGACAGACCGACTCTCCGTAATCTTCTCAGGAAGAAGAGGCGCTGATGTGCTTTCTTTATAGTTGCATCAGTGTGCTGGGACCAGGAAAGATCTACGGAAATGTGCACGCCCAGGAATTTGAAGTTCTTGACCCTTTCCACCATCATCCCGTTGATATAAACGGGATTGTGGGTCCCTATCCTACCCTTTCCAAAGTCCACAATCAGTTCCTTGGTTTTGCTGGTGTTGAGAGCCAGGTTATTGTGCTGGCACCATTTGCTCAATCGGTTGATCTCACATCTATATTCTGACTCATCCCCATCAGTGATTTGTCCCACAACAGTGGTGCCGTCGACTAACTTGATAATGGAGTTCGCACTATGACTGGCTACGCAGTCATGAGTATGGAGTGAGTACAGCAGGGGGCTGAGCACGCAGCCTTGAGGTGCTCCTGTGCTGGTTGTTATCGAGTCTGACACATTCCCACCAATACGGACAGACTGTGGTCTGTGGATGAGGAAGTCGAGGATCCAATTGCAGAGGGAAGCGCAGAGACCCAGATCTGAGAGTTTGGTAACCAGCTTGGAGAGGATGATTGTATTAAATGCTGAGCTGTAGTCAATGAATAACAGCCTGACATGTGAGTTGTCCATGTGGTCCAGAGCGGAGTGGAGAGCCAGCGAGATCGCATCCACCGTTGATCTGTTGTGGCGGTAAGTGAACTACAGTGGGTCGAGGTGTTTGTCGAGGTAGGAATTGATTTGCACCATAATCAGCCTCTCAAAGCACTTCAGCACCACAGGCGATAGTGCCACTGGTCGATAGTCATTGAGGCACGTCACCTTGCTCATCCTGGGCACCGGTATTATTGATGCCCTTTTGAGGCAGGTGGGAACCTCAGACCTCAGAAGTGAGAGGTTGAAAATGTCCGTAAAAACTCCAGCCAGTTGGTCCGCACAGGTTTTTAGAACGCGCCCGGGTATACCATCAGGTCCAGACGCTTTCCGAGGGTTCACCCCTCTGAAGGATTTCCTGACGTCGGCCTCTGTGACCATCACAGCGAATGGGGGCTCGGGAAGGCACATCGGTGTTCTCCCTATCAAAGCGTGCGTAAAATGCATTGAGCTCGTCAGGGAGTGATACTTCGCCGACATTCGAGCTGCCTCCTGGTTTCGCCTCGTAGGGGGTGATGGCATTCAAGCCCCGCCACAGCTGCCGAACATCCGTCTCATCCTCCAGCTTGGAGCAGAAGTCCCTTTTGCCCTTTTTGATGGCCTTGCTAAGGTCGTATCTGGACTTCTTGTAGACCTCTGTATCTCCAGACAATTGAATGACAATTGAATACTCTTGACTTTTGACTGCAGAACACTAAGATTTGACATGGATTTTTGAACATTTGGTTGCTTTTCTTCACAAATACAAAACATACCCAGATTTGTATCTTTGATATGTTTTAATCATTGAACAAGCACTAGTTACTATAAGGGGTGGCACAGTGGCGCAGTGGTAGAGTTGCTGCCTTACAGAGCGAGAGACCCAGATTCGATCCCGACTACGGGTGCTGTCTGTACGGAGTTTGTACGTTCTCCCCGTGACCGTTCTCCCCTAGTGTGTGTAGGATAGTGTTAGCGTGCGGGAATCGCTGGTCAACAAGGACTCGGAGGCCTGAAGGGCCTGTTTCCGAGCTGCCATGATCACATTGGATGGCGGTGCTGGCTCGAAGGGCCAAGTGGCCTTCTCCTGCACCTATTGTCTATTGTCTGTATCTCTAAATAAACTAAACAAAACTATAAATGAAAATAGACACAAAATGCTGGTGTCACTGAGCGGGACAGGCAGAATCTCTGGAGAAAATGGATGGGTGGCGTTTCGGGTTGGAACCCTCATTAAGAAGGGTCTGAAGAAGGGTCTCGACCTGAAACGTCACCCATTCCGTCTCTTCAGAGGTGCAGCCTAACCCGCTGAATTACTCCAGCATTTTGTGTCTATCTTTGGTGTAAACCAGCATCTGCAGTCCCTTGCTGAACAATAAATAATACATATATATTCAAATATGAGATACAGTCTCCAGGCTGTGCACAAAGCCTGTTGATGGAAGAGTTAACTGAGGAACCTTTAGTGAATTTGAGGAACGGCATCGCTTATTTTTGTCCTGATGTGTACTAATCGCCAACAGATGTATATCCACTTATGAATGGTTGCTGTTACGAGATTGCACGCACCAAAAGATTTGGATTTATGACTCAATAACTTTGGTGGCAAGTAGCGATAATTTATCTCCGTCACCACCAATCAGTTATGCAATTTGACGCACAGCACATTTGAAATAAAAATGACAACTTATTTATTAAAGTGTAATTGAAAAACGAAAAAAACATGCAGATGCAGAAAATCTGACATAGAAACAGAAAACGAGTGACTGGTTATTGCAAGACGGGGAAAACCCACGCAGGTCACGGGGAGAACGTACAAACTCCGTACAGACAGCACCCGTAGTCGGCATCGAACCCTGATCCCTGGCGCTGTGAGGCAGCAACTCTACCGCCACCGTGCCACCCCACGATTATAGATGTTGTATTCGGGTTCATAGCAGTACCCCTCTCATTCTGTGACTATTATAGTCATTCCAAGTGCTTCCAACACTAGAGGGCATTGAACTAAGGTGAGATGGGGAGGTTTGATGGAGATGTGCGGGACAAGATTTTTACACTGAGAGTGGTGTGGACCTGGAACACATGGCCAGGGGTGGTGGTGGAGGCAGACACAATAGTGACGTTTAGGAAGCTCTCGAATGGACAGAAGGAAGTGCGGGGAATAGAGGGAGCTGGATCTTTAACTTGGCATCATGTTCGGCACTGCCATTGTGGGCCGAAGGGCCTGTTCCTGTGCTGTACTGTTCTATGTTCTGTGTAATTCCATCTGGGACAGAATAATGGCTCACACATCAGTGATCAAAGTATTAAAAGCCCTGTCCCACGGTACGAGTTCATTCCACGAGCTCTCCCGAGTTTGCCCTGATTCGAACTCGGAGGTTTACGGTAATGGCCGCTCGTCGGTACTCGGGGCTCTCGTGGACATTTTTCATCATGTTGAAAAATCTTCGCGAGTCTTCCCGTGCTTACCTGCCGCTAGCGAGTCTTCCCGAGTACCTGCCGTTAGCGCTAAGAGACGACCCCGAGCTCCGACGTTCCCATCTACGTTCATTCTCCGTGCTTGCCACGAGTTTGATTTTTTTTAAACTCGGGAGAGCTCTTGGAATGAACTCGTACCGTGGGGCGGGGCTTTAAGCGTTCATTGAATAAAGCACGATGTGTGGAAACTTCGGAAGCTGGTCCAGGAGCAGCCTGAGGTGTCTATAATGGAAGTCAGCAACATTGGGGTGGATTTTCCTCCTGCTTGGTGGAAATCAAGCTAGCAAGCTGTTAATATCTCACACAAAGTGGTGGTGGGCGTGTGGAACGAGCTGCCAGGGGAGGTACCCCATCGTTGAAGAAACAGTTAGACAGGTACATGGACAGGACAGGTTTGGGTGGTGATATGGCCCAAACGCGGGCAGGTGGGACTAGTGTAGCCGTGGGCAAGTTGGGCCAGAGGGTCTGTTTCCACGCTGTGATTCTATGACTCTAATATCCTATTTTCAATTGTTTTCTCAGCAGTTTCACTATTTTATCACACTTTTATTGCCAATGACTTTGGCAACCCCCCATGATAAGGGGTGGAGCAACTTGACTTAGCGCGTGACTGCGCATGTGTGAGACGGTATTTCTCACCTCATAAAAGCAGGCTGATGCTGCAGTCTCCAGCCTTCTAACAAAACCCTTTTGCCCAAATGAAATAATTTGTAAAAAATCTCCATTTTATTACGTTAAACAAAGCTGCTAATTAAAATATTTGTTCAAACAGGCTTTTATATGAGAGCTTCTGAAAATATGGCACCTTTCGTGACCTCGGGCATCTTGGAGTTGTGTGCAACTGATTAATGATTTGTCAAATGTTCTACTGCAGTTGAATGGGACCCAATTTTTGCACTGCAGCGTAACCTACAACCAATCATCTGCTTTGGATTATTCCAGTCAATACACATTAGATTATGTTGCTCAGGACACATTAGATTAAAGATAGACACAAAGTGCTGGAGTAACTTAGCGGCTCAGGTAGCATCTCTGGAGAACAAGGATGGGTGACGTTTCAGGTTGGGACCTTTCTTAAGTAGGGTCTGAAGAATGGTCCTGACCAGAAAAGTCACCCGTCTTTTTTTCTCCAGAGATGCTGCCTGACCCACTGAGTTACTCCAGCACTTTATGTCTATCTATGGCTTAAACTAGCATCTGCAACTCTTTGTTTCTACGTGTTATGTCGGGCCGGACACTTTAGATTATGTTGGTCAGGACATGTTAGATCATGTTGGTGTGGTGTGGACATGACAATAGACAGTAGGTGCAGGAGTAGGCCATTTGGCCCTTCGAGCCAGCACTGCCATTCTATGTGATCATGGCTGATCATCCCCAATCAGTACCCCGTTCCTGCCTTCTCCCCATATCCCCTGACTCCGCTATTTTTAAGAGCCCTATCTAGCTCTCTCTTGAAAGCATCCAGAGAACCTGCCTCCACCGCCCTCTGAGGCAGAGAATTCCACAGACTCACCACTCTCTGTGAGAAAAAGTGTTTCCTCGTCTCCATTCTAAATGGCTTACACCTTATTCTTAAACAGTGGCCCCTGGTTCTGGACTCCCCCAACATCGGGAACATGTTTCCTGCCTCTAGCGTGTCCAAGCCCTTAACAATCTTATATGTTTCAATGAGATCCTTCCAAACTCCAGAGTGTACTAGCCCAGCTGCTCCATTCTCTCAGCATATGACAGTCCCGCCATCCCGGGAATTAACCTTGTCAACCTACGCTGCACTCCCTCAATAGCAAGAATGTCCTTCCTCAAATAAGGGGACCAAACCTGCACACAATACTCCAGGTGTGGTCTCACTAGGGCTCTGTACAACTGCAGAAGGACCTCTTTGCTCCTATATTCGATTCCTCTTGTTATAAATGTTATATTGTGTTGGTCAGGCCACTTTTGAACAGGAACAGGTGAATTTTCCCAATGGTTTGGCTATCCTCCCTCGGAGTTGAAAAGTTTTGACTCAATTGAGATGCAACATATTTCTCACCATGCCAATGACATGCCATGTTCAAGGCTCTGAAACGGAGCAAGTGATCTAATACCAGGCAGAAATGCCCAACTCTGCCTTAAAATGGCTGGCAAGCTGATGAGTAACTGTATGAATGAACTTGTTTTACACGCATTTCACTGCTCTCTGCACCAACACCAATCTAAATAACGGCCTTGTTTTGGTTTATTTAATGTTTATAGCCAGCATTACTAAGTGTTAAAGATATTGGATGCTGAGAACCAGAGGAAATAGGTTTAAGGTGAGGGGGGGAAAGATTGAATAGGAATCTGAGGGGTAACTTTGTCAAACAACGGGTGGCGGGTGTATGGAACGAGCTGCCGGAGGAGGTAGTTGAGGCAGGGACTATTGCAATGTTTAAGAAACAATTGCACAGGTGCATGGATAGGACAGGTTTAGAGGGATATAGGCAAAATGTATGTTGGTGGGACTAGTTTGGCTGAGACATGTTGTTCGGTGTGGTCACGTTGGGCAGCAGGGCCTGCTTCCAGGCAATGTGACTATGTTAGTAATCAATTGAGAGACAGTTAATTTAAAATTACTTTGGTTCCCTATGAAATCCAAGTATGAGTGTATGGAAAATATCTTAAATCCATCCTGATAGATCCGCACTGTAGATTTTGATGCTTAACTTGTACCATTGAAGAACGTTTGACATCTTTTTTCTGACAGCTTGAAGGCCTCTTTTTAGCCGTTTAATTTTTCATTTCTGCTTCTCCTCCTCCTCATCCACAGTCCTTCAAGATGATCAATGGCAGGTACATTTGGATTGATCCATTTCTGCTTTTCTTTAATCGAAGAATGGTGTTACAGACAAAGCTCACAGCCGCTCAGTGCTCTGGCAGTGGAAAAGCTAATGGCCTTATTAAGCGCCCAATTAATATATGTGGCAGATTGTCTTAATACTGTACTAACCCTGTGTGACTTTGGTGCATTACTATTTCCAAATTGCAGTTTGAGGTTTGTGCATGTACTCGGCCGGGCACTAAGCTGTTTTTGAAACAACATTGTTAGCAAGATAAACGGTAATATTCTGGATTCAACAATAACCTGGGCGGCATGGTGGTGCAGCTGGTAACACAGAAACATTGGATCATAGAAAATAGGAGCAGGAGGAGGCCATTCGGCCCTCTAACCCTCTCTTAAATCCATCTAACTCCATCTAACTCTCTCTTAAATCCATCCAGTGACTTGGCCTCCACTGCCCTCTGTGGCAGGGAATTCCACAAATTCACAACTCTCTGGGTGAAAAAGTTTTTTCTCATCTCAGTCTTAAATGACCTTCCCTTTATTCTCCTGATTCTGGATTCGCCCAACATTGGGAACATTTTTCCTACATCTAGCTTGTCCGGCCCTTTTATAATTTTACATATTTCTATAAGATCTCCCCTCATCCATCTAAACTCCAGTGAATACAAGCCTAGTCTTTTCAATCTTTCCTCATATGACAGTCCCGCCATTCCAGGGATCAATCTCGTGAACCTACGCTGCACTGCCTCAATCACAAGGATGTCCTTCCTCAAATTTGGTAGAGCTGCTGCCTCATAGCGACTGAGTCCCGTGTTCAATCCTGACCGCGGGCTCTGTCTGCGCAGAGTTTGCGCGTTCTTCCGTGTGAGTGCGTGGGTTTCCTCTGCGTGCTCCTGTTTCCTCCCAGATCCTAAAAGATGTCGTGTCTGCAAGTTAATTGGCCTCCGTAAATTGCCCCTAGTGTGCAGGGAGTGGATGAGAAAGAGGGACAACATAGAACTAGTGGGAACGGGTGATCGCTGGTCGCCCTGGACTCGGTGGGCTGTAGGTCCTGTTTCCGTGCTGTATCTCTAAAACTAAAAGCTTAGTTTGGAAATACATCGTGGAAACAGGCCCTTCGGCCCACCGAGTCCGTGCCGACCAGCGATCCCCGTACACTAGCACTGTCCTACGCAGGGACAATTTACAATTTTACCAAAGGCAATTGGCCTACAAACCTGTATGGGTTTGGAATGTGGGAGGAAACTGGAGCAACCGGGGAAAACCCACGCAGGTCACGGGGAGAAGGTACAAACTCTGTTTAGACAGCACCCTGTGGTCAGGATCGAACCTGGGTCTCTGGCAACTCTACCGCCATCCTAACCAATAAGTTGATGTATTGTTTCAACCGAAATAATGAGTTGATGTACTGGTTAAAAAACAGATTGTTTCCCCATTTGCTCCCACAATGGGCAAAGCGGCCCTGTGGGTTGGTCTTGCTCTTAAGCTCCTGCAAGAGTCAACGCTGGAGTCGAACTCTGCTGAAGCATAGTTTTCTACAATGCACCCATATTTGGATTTAAGCAGCACTAAAACCTCCTACTTCATTTGGCACAAGTGCCACCTGCTATCAAAGTGGATGTAGTGCCAGGCTCCTGTTGTTAGTGGGACCCACGCAACTCACGATGCTGCGGGTGGTGTTATGAAGTGAGAGAGAGAGGGAGAGAGAGAGAGAGAGGGTGAGAGAGAGAGAGAGAGAGAGAGAGAGAGAGAAAGGCAAGAGGAAATGAGCCCTCGGCTATTTCTCCGGCTGTTATCTCAACATCTTAACGTAGGAAGATAGACGGAAAATGCTGGAGTAACTCAGCGGGTCATGCAGAATCATTGGAGAGAAGGAATAGGTGACGTTTCGGGTTGATTGAAGTTGGGCACTTTTGGCAGATAATGCATATTTATGCAACACCAGAAGTACGGCCTCCAAAAACGTCAACTTGTTTAGCCCAAAGAGCCCATGCTTCTCTGGAATATCCACACCACTCATGATTTGGGCCAGTAAATAAGACACTTGTCCTCTGAATCATATTTGCCACATTACGCACACAACATGACGCAGCGTCAAAACACGTGTAGAAGTCGAAGCTCGCTAGCAATGCTGATGACAACAACTCAACTCCCTCCAGCTCCGATTGTAAGCTGAAGAGAGACACAAAAGTGTCGGGGTAACTCTACCCGTGCGGCAGCACCTCTGGAGAAAAAGAACGAGAGGGTTCCGACGCGCAACATCACCCGTCCCTTCTCCCGTTCCCAGAGATGCTGCACGACTCCAGTTTTTTTGTGTCGATCTTCAGTGTAAACCAGTTGTTTAAGAAAGAACTGCAGATGCTGGAAAAACCGAAGGTCGACACAAATGCTGGAGTAACTCAGCGGGCGAGGCAGCGTTTATGGAGCGATGGAATAGGTGACGTTTCGGGTCGAGACCCTTCTTCAGAAGTAGGGTCTCGACCCGAAACATCACCTATTCCTTTGCTCCATAGATGCTGCCTCACCCGCTGAGTTTCTCCAGCATTTGTGTCGACCTTCAGTGTAAACCAGCGTCTGCAGTTCCTGAATTGATACCCGTAGTTTTGGATATAGCTCAGGATATTACTGAACATGATTCCACGTTCCATCACTCCCTGTCCCTCCCCCATCCTAGATCTACGACTAGTTCTCCTGTTATCCTGATTGAATATTACTGATTCTATGCTGCGTTGTCAGGTTCTCCTCAGCGAACAATGAACCGTTCTGCACTTCCTTACCATCATCTGCTTTGATCTGTCCTTTTCACATCTTACCCTTCCATATCTCTGTGTCTCACTCTCCGCTGACTCTCAGTCTGAAGAAGGGCCTCAATCTGAAACGCCACCCGTTCCTTCTCTCCAGAGATGCTGCCTGTCCCGCTGAGTTACTCCAGCATTTTGTGTCTATCTTTGGTGTAAACCAGCATCTGCAGTTCCTTCCTACACATGATTCCACTTACATGATCTGATCACTTTAATTTGAGAAATAAATCAGTGTTCCTGGCAGGCTATGATTTTTTTTATTTATTGCTATTGCAAAAAAAAAAATAGTTACCGAATTCCTTCCAGTTTGTTTAATTTCCAAAATAATTCACTCTTGTCAGAACAGTTTTATTTGTGAAATGATGACAGATTCTCAGTTTCATCTGCCACTGATAATTCTAGTCTTTAAATGCCGCGAAAACGGTTTGGTAAAACAAAATATCTTTTGGCAAATTGCAGAACCCGCTGGAAATGCTCAGTGGGCCAGGTAGGAAACAGGAAACAGGAAACAAAACAGGAGCCAGAGGGCGGCACAGGGGCGCAGAGGTAGATTTGGTGCCTCACAGCGGCAGAAGCTCTGGGTTCGATACTGACTGCGGGCGCTGTCTGCACAGGGTTTGTACGTTCACCCTGTGACCTGTGCGTGGGTTTTCTCCGGGTGCTCCGGTTTCCTCCCACACTCCAAAGATTACACAGTTTTGTAGGTTAATTGGCCCTCTGCAAATTGTCACTGGGGTTTAGGATGTGAAACAGGATAACGGGGTGACCACTGGTTGGCGTGGACTCGGAGGGCCGAAGAGCCTGTTTCCACGCTGTATCTCTAAACTCAACTCAACTCAACATAGTTAACAGTTCAGGTCAATGACCTTTCACCAGCTCTGCATTGTCAGTGGGATGGAATAGCCGGACAATTACTGAAAAATTATAAGGTGGGCAAAAATGCTGGAGAAACTCAGCGGGGTGAGGCAGCATCTATGGAGCGAAGGAAATAGGCAACGTTTCGGGTCGAGACTGTAAAATTATAAGTTCCTTTAAGATTCTGTTAGACACTTGCTGCTAATAATCAACTAACTGCGATCAGCCAAAGTGAATCACGTGTAACTGTTGAATGATCATCTATTTACAGCGTTATGTCTGCTTTTGAGGCTGCAGTTTCTCTGGATCTGAAGCCAAAATGGTGTTCCTCCTTTGAAGACGCTGCAATCAAATCTTCAAGATGCGGATTTGAGTCGTTGAAAAACCTGCCTGGTACTGCGATTAACGTTTATTGGCTACATAATGTCATTACTGCGGAGAAACCTTTCTCGTTAGGTGCAGGTTTCATGGATGGGTTGAGGGTGTTGGGACAGTGAGAAAATTAACGCAATTGTGGATGTGATGAAAGGGGTAAGCAATAAATTTCTGCTTTTGGCTGGAAGCATTATTATTTTTGCTGCTATCTTGAAAGCAGCAAAATGAACAGACAAATATAGATGCATTAGTTAAACTATATGGTAACAATGCACTAGTGTAGGTTTAGGTTTATTATTCTCACAAGAGTGCGGCGAGGTGGCGCAGCGGCAGAGTTGCTGCCTCACAGCGCCAGAGACCCGGGTTCGATCCCGACTACGGGCGCTGCCTGTACGGAGTTTGTCGGTTTTCCCCGTGACCGCGTGGGTTTTCTCCGAGATCTTCGGTTTCCTCCCACACTCCAAAGGCGCACGGGTTTGTGGGTAATTGGCTTGGTGTAAATGTAAAGTTCTCCCTCGTGTGTGTAGGATTGTGTTAATGTGCAGGGATCGCTGGTCGGTGCGGACTCAGTGGGCCGAAGGGCCTGTTTCCGCGCTGTGTCTACAAGCTAAACATGTACGGAGGTACAGTGAAACGCTTTATTTTGCCTGCTGTCCAAACAAATCAGATATACTGTACATAATATCTGGATACTTTCAAGAGAGAGCTAGATAGGGCTCTTGAAGATAGCAGAGTCAGGGGATAAGGGGAGAAGGCAGGAACGGGGTTCTGATTGTGGATGACCAGCTATGATCACATTGAATGGCTGAACAAGCTAGATGCAGGAAAAATGTTCCCAATGTTGGGCGAGTCCAGAACCAGGGGCCACAGTCTTAGAATAAAGGGGAGGACATTTAAGACTGAGCTGAGAAAAAAATCTTTTTTACCCAGAGAGTTGTGAATTTATGGAATTCCCTGCCACAGAGGGCAGTGGAGGCCAAATCACTGGATGGATTTAAGAGAGAGTTGGATAGAGCTCTAGGGGCTAGTGGAGTCAAGGGATATGGGGAGAAGGCAGGCACGGGTTATTGACAGCGGACGATCAGCCATGATCACAATGAATGGCGGTGCTGGCTCCAAGGGCCGAATGGCCTCCTCCTGCACCTGTTTTCTATGTTTCTATGTTTCTATGAATGGCGGTGCTAGCTCGAAGGGCCGAATGGCCTACTCCTGCACCTATTGTCTATAAAGTGTAGGAAGGAACTGTTGATGCTGGTTTATTCCGCTGATAGAGACAAAATGCATCAGTGCGTGAAGATGGCAGCGTTTGGTAGGGGGGTGGGCGGAGGTGGGTGATTGGACTCGATATTTCCCAACTACAGACTCGCCAATGTGCCGTCTCTTTCAGCACTCATTGAGCGCCTGAGGAACCGTTCCCGGTTTTGCCATCGTTTTCAGCTCCCCGAGAACCATTCTTCCTCCTCATTAATATCACAGCTTTGGCCTCAATGGTAATATTACAGTAATCTTGCCAATTAACCACAAAATATTGCTTCAAACTATTGCAATCCAGCAAATTCAGTTCAGAACATGGGAGTTCTCACGTCTTTTGGGAGTCTCTTAAGGATGAGAGGGGATCTTATTGAAACGTATAAGATTATTAAGGGTTTTGGACTCGTTAGAGGCAGGAAACATGTTCCTGGTGTTGGGGGAGTCCAGAGCCAGGGGCGACAGTTTAAGAATAAGGGGTAGGCCATTTAGAACGGAGATGAGGAAAAATGTTTTCACCCAGATGGTTGCGAATGTGGAATTCTCTGCCTCAAAAGGCAGTGGAGGTCAATTCTCAGGATACTTTCAAGAGAGAGTTAGATAGGGCTCTTAAAAATGGCGGAGTCAGGGGATATGGGGAGAAGGCAGGAACGGGGTACTGATTGGGGATGATCAGCCATGATCACAGTGAATGGCGGTGCTGGCTCGAAGGGCCAAATGGTCTACCCCTGCACCTATTGTCTATTGTTCCTTACATTTGTTCTTTATAGGTACATCGGGATTAAACTTTCCCGATCCAATTTCAATAATATTTCACAGGATGATGTGTTTTTGGTTATATAAAATCTTTAATTTTTTTTCACGGGATTTTAATTGGCTTTTTTTTCTCAGTTCCCCATTCTCCGACAGTTGTTCCCCAGGAGCCCAATGCTGCAACGAGCACAACTATAACAGTCTACTGGACCGTGGCGGAGGACGATGTCATCGATTACTTCCAGGTTTTCTGCATGGATCAGTCTGAGGGAAGCAGAGATCCAAGTGGTGAGATCCCGACTATGGTTAGAGTTTTAGAGTTTAAGATACAGCATGGAAACGGGCCCACTGGTCTAGAAGTGGGAAAACGCACACCTACCGATTCAGGGGCAAGGCCAGCAGCATAATCTCTGCTTCCTCAAGGACTAGTCTCAATAGACAATAGACAATAGGTGCAGGAGTAGGCCATTCTTCCCTTCGAGCCAGCACCGCCATTCACTGTGACCATGGCTGATCATCCACAATCAGTTCCTGCCTTCTCCCCATATCCCCTGACTCCACTATCTTTAAGAGCTCTCTCTTGAAGACATCCAGAGAATTAGCCCCCTGAGGCAGAGAATTCCACACACTCACAACCCTCTGTGTGAAGAGGTTTTTCCTCATCTCCGTTCTAAATGGCTTACCCCTTATTCTTAAACTGTGGCCCCTGGTTCTGGATTCCCCCAACATCGGGAACATGTTTCCTGCCTCTAGCGTGTCCAAACCCTTAATAATCTTCTATGTTTCAATAAGATCCCCTCACATCCTTCTAAACTCCAGAGTGTACAAGCCCAGCCGCTCCATTCTATCAACATACGACAGTCCCGCCATCCCGGGAATTAACCGTGTAAACATACGCTGCACCTATCCCACTTTCTCATCCAATCCCAGCACACTAGGGGCAATTTTACAGGGGCCAATAAACCTACAAACCCCACACGTCTTTGGGTTGTGGGGGGAAACCGGAGCACCCGGGGAAACCCATTTGGTCGCAGGGAGAACACGCAAACTCCACACAGACAGCACATGAGGTCAGGATCGAACCTGGGTCTCTGGTGCTGCGAGGCGGTGGCTCTACCCACTGCACCACCCATGACGTTCATTGAACAGTGTTCGGTTTTGGACATGTTTGCTTTAATACATTAACAATCTTCACTACCTATAGCCGGCAGTAATGGTTAAGTAATTGCCGTGATATACAATACATGTTGCTAATAATAATGTCACATGAGTTTCTTTGTTGAATTATCTATTTTTAAGGCAGAGACTACTTAGTACTGGTTAGTACTTGGATGGGAGACCGCCTGGGAATACCAGATGCCGTAGGCTAGAAAAGAGAGCTAGATAGGACTCTTAAAAATAGCGGAGTCAGGGGATATGGGCAGAAGGCATGAACGGGGTACTGATTGGGGATGATCAGCCATGATCACATTGGATGGCGGTTCTGGCTCGAAGGGCCAAATGGCCTACCCCTGCACCTATTGTCTATTGTTCCTTACATTTGTTCTTTATAGGTACATTTATATGTTTTTATCCCAAAGAAAAGTTGTTCAGTTTTTGTTTTGTGTGTTATTGTCACGTGTACATAAATGCAATGAAAAGTTGGGAACAGCTCCATCCAAGACCGCAAGAAATTGCAGCGAATTGTGGACGTAGCCCAGACCATCACACAAACCAACCTCCCGTCCATTGACTCCATCTACACTTCACGCTGCCTCGGCAAGGCCAGCAGCATAATCGGGGACGGGCCACTCCCTCTTCTCCCCTCTCCCATCAGGCAAGAGGTACAGATAGTGTGAAAATGTCCAGATTCAGAAGTGTCTAGATTCAACGACAGTTTCTTCCCATCACCTCCTATCACCAACTAGAGAGCGGTCCTGAGCTGCTATCGACTTCATTAAAGACCCTCGGAATCAGACTTTACTGGACTTTATCTTGCACTAAACATTATTCCCTTTATCCTGTATCTGTACATTGTGAATGGCTCGATTGTAATCATGTATTGTTTAGAACGGAGACGAGGAAACACGTTTTCTTTAGAACGGAGACGAGGAAACACTTTTTCGCACAGAGAGTGGTGAGCCTGTGGAATTCTCTGCCTCAGAGGGCGGTGGAGGCAGGTTCTCTGGATGCTTTCAAGAGAGAGCTAGATAGGGCTCTTAAAGATAGCGGAGTCAGGGGATAAGGGGAGAAGGCAGGAACGGGGTACTGATTGGGGATGATCAGCCATGATCACATTGAATGGCGGTGCTGGCTCGAAGGGCCGAACGGCCTCCTCCTGCACCTATTGTCTTTCCGCTGGTTGGTGAGCACGCAACAAAAGCTTTTCACTGTACCTCGGTACACGTGACAATAAACTAAACTAAACTCGTTCTGTATGTTATCCAGTCAAATCACACCACACATAGACTAGAATAGATCCTCTTCTGGAACTACACCCAGAGAGAGTCCATGTTCCGGCAACTTCTGTGGCACTGAAAATTCCAATCATGGCCGACGGAGATATGCGTTTTTTTATTTTCCCACTGCTGAGGTAATTAATATAAGATAGTATTGTTGGTAAATTCTGCACTACAAAGTAAGTGCTATCTGAATGAGGCCACCGTTTCGTCTTGTGTCCAATATAAATTTCTGCAGCTGCATGGGATAAATATAAATTAAACCATAAATAGTTTAACTCTGGGTTTTGCTTAGACTTTAGACTCTAGAACTACAGCATGGAAACAGCCCACTGAGTCTGGGCCGACCAGCGATCACCTGTACACCAGCGCTACCCAGCGCACAATTTTACCAAAGCCAATTAACCTACAAGCCTGCACGTCTTTGGAGTGTGGGAGGAAACTGGAGCACCCGGAGGAAACCCACGCAGTCACAGGGCGCACATGCAAACTCTATACAAACAACGCCCGGCGTCAGGATGGAATCCGTGTCTCTGGCGCTGTCAGGCGGCAACTCTACGCTGCGCCTCCGTGCCGTGCTTGTTTTGGAGCAAATTCCGTTGTTAAATATGAAGCTGCATTTGACAACGCCCTGCATCTAATGGGTGGTGGGGTTTTTTTTTTTTCCAAAGGGACAACAGCGGAAGAGTATAAGATGGCAGTGAAAGAAAGTTACTGCACCTTGGACAGTCTGGAACCCAGTCGGTGTTATCTGGTCTGGGTGATGGCCGTGAATTTCGCAGGGTGCAGTTTGCCCAGTGAGAAAGTGACCATTCAAACTGGTAAGTGCGTTCACGTAACTTGGCTGAAAAATCATGATGTGATAATGTCTTTAAATTTATGAGTGGAAATTCCACAGAAACAGGGAGTTGACTTTCTTTCTCCCGTCTGTGGAATGCTCTGCCGTCTGTGGAAGTCTCTGCCTCAGAGGGCGGTGGAGGCAGGTTCTCTGGATGCTTTCAAGAGAGAGCTTGATAGGGCTCTTAAAAATAGCGGAGTCAGGGAATATGGGGAGAAGGCAGGAACGGGGTACTGATTGGGGAAGGTCAGCCGTGATCACATTGAATGGCGGTGCTGGCTCGAAGGGCCGAATGGCCTACTCCTGCACCTATTGTCTATTGTCTATTGTCTATTGTTCAATATGGAGCAGCTCACCCAGAGGGGGAAAAAAACGCAAAGTGCTGGAGGATTCAGTGTTTAAGGAGGAACTGCACGTGCTGGAAAATCGAAGGTAGACAAAAATGGTGGAGAAACTCAGCGGGTGAGGCAGCATCTATGGAGCAAAGGAAATAGGTGACGTTTCAGGATACTGCGCTGAAACAGGCCCTTCGGCCCACCGCGCCCGCACGGACCAGCGATCCCCGCGCACTAACACCAGAGACAATTTACGATTGTACCAAGCCAATTAACCTGCAAACCTGTACGTCTTTGGAGTGTGGGAGGAAAGCGGAGCGCCCGGGGGAAACCCACGCAGGTCACGGGGAGAGCGTACAAACTCCGTACAGACAGCACCCGTAGTCAGGATCGAACCCGGGTCTCTGGCGCTGTGAGGCAGCAACTCTACCGCTGCTCACCCGTGCCGGCCAGCTGCTGTTCCTGTTTTGTTTCTTTTTGGTCTTCCTGTTTTGCCCTTCGCTTGTACTAGGGCTGATCCTCACTGCGGGATGCTGCCATGCGCAAGGGCTGATTCTCTAAGGCTGCCTTGCTTGGCATCTCATCCAACGGCCCGTTGCATGCACCTCGATGCCAATAGGCATCTTTGCAGCAAGGAACGTCATAATTAAAACCAAACCTACTCTGTCACGCATTCCAGCACGGGCCAATAGAAAATAGTCACTTTCTCCCCTTTCATTCTTCTAACTATACGGCAATATTTATTAAATATCAATTTTCACTGATACACGGGCTTCATCCAGCGTCCCCATTCTCCGACGTCCCAAAGGATGAAGTTTGGTCGATTAATCGGCCACAGTAACTTTCCTCCAATGTGTGGATGGGTGGTAGAATCTGGGGAGTTGATGGGTATGAGAGTCGGACAAGAGACAATAGACAATAGGTGCAGGAGTAGGCCATTTGGCCCTTCGAGCCAGCACCGCCATTCAATGTGGTCATGGCTGACCATCCCCGGCTTGAAAGAATCCAGAGAACCACCCTCTGAGGCAGAGAATTCCACAGACTCACCACTCTGTGTGAGAAAAAGTGTTTCCTCGTCTCCGTTCTAAATGGCTTAGCCCTTATTCTTAAAGCATTCTTACTGTAACAGCATTTAAAAGACATTGGTAGAGCTGTACTGGTATAGTTCTAAGAAAGGTTTAGAGGGATATGGGACTAGCTTAGATGGTTGTTATGGATGAGTTGGGCCCAAGTCCTGTTTCTGTGCTGTATGCTTTAAGAATAAGGGGTAAGCCATTTAGAACGGAGACGAGGAAACACTTTTTCTCACACAGAGTGGTGAGTCTGTGGAATTCTCTGCCTCAGAGGGTGGTGGAGGCCGGTTCTCTGGATGCTTTCAAGAGAGAGCTAGATAGGGCTCTTAAAATTAGCGGAGTCAGGGGATATGGGGAGAAGGCAGGAACGGGGTACTGATTGGGGATGATCAGCCATGATCACATTGAATGGCGGTGCTGGCTCAAAGGGCCGAATGGCCTACTCCTGCACCTATTGTCTATTGTCTATTGACTATTGTCTATTGTCACCTTAAACCTATGCCCTCTCTTAATTCTTAATTCTCCTACTCTGGGAGACGAGAGGGACGTCGGTTCACGGGCCGATTCGGTCGAGGGTGACGGAGGGTGAGGGAGGAAGGCCCTGCAGGAGCCTGGGGCTCGCCTGGATCAGGAACCGCTCCAGTAGACCGAGCGCGCGGGCCGAGTGGACTTTGGAAACGGCCCCAAAACATGGCGGCGCCCACATGTGTAAATATGCAGAGAGAATCTGACTGCGCAGTTGCACCTGCGACAAATAAAGCGCCACTGAACCATTGAACGTGCAAACTCCACAGAGATAGCACTGGTGTTTAGGATCGAACCCAGGCCTCTGGCTGTGTGAGACAGCAGCTCTACCAGCTGTGCCGCCCATGTACTGAGAATTTTCTTTGAGGTATTAATAAATTGCATGTCAAAGTTCGTGGCAGAGAGATGCCTAGTCCAATATTCCCTTTCTCCAGAGATGTTGCCAGACCCGCTGAGTTAGAGTGATTTAGCGTGGAAACAGGCCCTTCAGCCCAACTTGCCCACACCGGCCAACAATGTCCCATCTACACCAGCCCCACCTGCCAGCGCTTGGTCCATATCTCTCCAAACCTGTCCTATCCATGTACCTGTCTGACTGTCTCGTAAACTTTGGGATAGCCCTTGAGTGACTCCAGTATTTTGTGTCTGTAACCCAGTTGTGACTTGTCGTTTCCACAGTTCCAGCAGCTCCTTTGATCAATGCTGACGAATGCACGGTGAGCTGGGACAGCGCCACCATCCGCTGGACTGCCGTGGACCTCAGTGCGGTCGAGTTTTTTATCCTTGAGTTCCACCGGCAAAATGATCTTCAAAAGTCGAAATTCAGGTCGGTTTAAACGTCCCGCTGGCGAAGACGTGCTCTTTTAATTCCGCGGTTATTTCATAAACAGTTTGTCCGGTGATTTCAATAGCGACGGAGACATAGAGTGATGCAGCGTGGAAACAGGCCCTTCGGCCCGACTTGCCCGCACCGGCCAACAATGTCCCAGCTACACTAGTCCCACCTGCCCGCGTTTGGCCCATATCCCTCTAAACCTGACCTATCCAGGTCCAACTGTTTCTTAAACGTCACGATAGCACCTGCCACAACTACCTCCTCCCGCTGCTCGTTCATAAAAACAAAGAAACATAGAAAATAGGTGCAGGAGTTGGCCATTCGGCCCTCTGAGCCAGCACCGCCATTCAATATGATCTTGGCTGATCATCCACAATCCACGTTCCGGCTTTCTCCCCATATCCCTTGGTTCCGTTAGCCCTGAGAGCTATATCTAACTCTCTCTTGGAAACATCCAGTGAATTGCCCTCCACTGCCTTCTGTGGCAGAGAATTCCACAGATTCACAACTCTCTGGGTGAAAAAGCTTTCCCTCATCTCAGTCCGAAATGGCCTACCCCTTATTCTTAAACTGTGACCCCAGGTTCCGGACTCCCCCAACACCGGGAACATTTTTCCTGCATGTAGCTTGACCAATCCCCTAAGAATGTTATATGTTTCTATAAGATCCCCTCTCAACCTTCTAAATTCCAGTGAATACAAGCCCAGACGACCCATTCTTTCATCATAACGTCAGTCCCGCCATCCTGGGAATTAACCTGGTGAACCTACGCTGCACTCCCTCAATAGCAAGAATGTCCTTCCTCAAAGTAGGATACCAAAATTGTGCACAATACTCCAGGTTTGGTCTCACCAGGGCCCTGTACAACTGCAGTAGGACCTCCTTGCTCCTATACTCAACTCCTGTGTTCCATACACCCACCATCATTTGTGTGAAAAAATTGCAGATGCTGGAAAATCGAAGGTAGACAAAAGTGCTGGAGAAACTCAGCGGGTGCAGCAGCATCTATGGGGCGAAGGAAATAGGCAACGTTTCGGGCCGAAACCCTTCTTCAGACCAATTAAAGATAGTTTGAAGGTCTCCAATAGAAACTTAGAAACATACAAAAATAGAAAATAGGTGCAGGAACGAGGCCATTCGGCCCTTCGAGCCAGCACCGCCATTCATGGCTGATCGTCCGCTATCAATAACCCGTGCCTGCCTTCTCCCCATATCCCTTGACTCCACTAGCCCCCAGAGCTCTATCTAACTCTCTCTTAAATCCATCCAGTGATTTGGCCTCCACTGCCCTCTGTGGCAGGGAATTCCACAAATTCACAACTCTCTGGGTGAAAACGTTTTTTCTCACCTCAGTCTTGAATGGCCTCCCCTTTATTCTAAGACTGTGGCCCCTGGTTCTGGACTCGCCCAACATTGGGAACATTTTTCCTGCTAGTGAGCTAGATGGGAGGCCAGGGCCCCTCTCTAGCTGGTGAGAGAAAATACTTTCTGCAGCACATCTGTGGGGGTTGGTGAGGGGTGCTGGGGACACGCTGAACTTGCCCATTTAAATGCCAGCTTCTGTGATCTGGATGGTTTTCCACAGTCAGCCGGACATTAGAATAGAACAGCGAATACAACAGATTGATTCAGCTCTACAAAGCTGCTAAGCTTGCAAGACTTGTAAAGCTGGTCGATGATCTTTTAAATCTGCCAACTACAGTTTTGCTATTCTTTGGGCGCTGAAACGTTTTGTTCTAGATCTCTCTACATCGCACTTTTGTATCTCTCGTTCTCCCTTTCCCCGGACTCTCAGTCTGAAGAAGGGTCTCCACCCGAAACGTCACCCATTCCTTTTCTCCAGAGATGCTGTCTGACCCGCTGAGTTACTCCAGCTTTTTGTGTCTGTCTTCGGTTTAATCCAACAACTGCAGTTCCCTCCTACCCAGCGTGAAAGCATTGATGGTGACAGTATGCACAAGCACTTCAAGATTCGAGAAAGTTTATTGTCGTGTGTCCCAGATAGGACAATGGCATTCTTGCTTTGCTTCAGCACAACAGAATATAATAGGCATAAATAAATACAGAACAGATCAGTGTGACCATATACCATTGAATATATATATACATACACATAAATAATCAGATAAAGTTCAAGGGCTATTAATGTCTGAGTTGAGTTCAGTTGAGTTCAGTTTGAGTTGAGTTTAATAGCCTGATGGCTGTGGGGAAGCAGCTGTTCCTGAACCTGGTCGTTGCAGATTTCAGGCTCCTGTACCTTCTACCTGAAGGCAGCGGGGAGATGAGTGTGTGGCCAGGGTGGTGTGGGTCCTTGATGATGCTGGCAGCCTTTTTGAGGCAGCGACTGCGATAGATCCCCTCGATGGAAGGAAGGTCAGAGCTGATGATGGACTGGGCAGTGTTTGCTACTTTTTGTAGTCTTTTCCTCTCCTGGGTGCTCGAGTTGCCGAACCAAGCCACGATGCAACAGGTCAGCAAGCTCTCTACTGTGAGGTTAGAGAGAGTCCTCCTTAACATACCGACTCTCCGTAATCTTCTCAGGAAGTAGAGGCGCTGATGTGCTTTCCTTATAATTGCATCAGTGTTCTGGGACCAGGAGAGATCTTCAGAAGTATGCACGCCCAGGAATTTGAAGCTCTTGACCCTCTCCACCATCGACCCGTTGATATAAACGGGACTGTGGGTCCCCATCCTACCCCTTCCAAAGTCCACAATCAGTTCCTTGGTTTTGCTGGTGTTGAGGGCCAGGTTATTGTGCTGGCACCATTTGGTCAATCGGTCGATCGCACTTCTATACTCTGACTTGAAAATAATAAAAGAAGCAATGTGATCATTTCCGATCAGAGGAAAGAAACAAAAAGGGCAGTATTTGCCATCACTGCTCGTTGACATGGTAACGAACGTCATTCAGTCTGTAGCAGTGTCCCGACCCGAAACGTCACCTATCCATGTCCTCCAGAGATGCTGCCTGACCCGCTGAGTTACTCCCAGCACTCTGTGAAACGTCACCTATCCATGTCCTCCAGAGATGCTGCCTGACCCGCTGAGTTACTCCCAGCACTTTTTGCCTGGATTAGAGCGTATGAGGAGAGGTTGGACAAGCTTGGATTTTGTTCTCTAGAATGCCAGAGTTTGAGGAGAAACCTTTAGATGTTAGCGATACCGCACGGTAACAGGCCCTTCAGGCCAACGCCCCGAGGCAAGGCCAAGCCAGCAACGTCCACATTCCGTGCCTTAAATAAAGGGAAGTTGGGAAGTTGTTTTGGCTTGGTGACAGCCCCAGAGAAACCGGGCCCTGCTTGCTTCCAGGACCGTTAGTAACACTGTGGTTTTACGACTTCCATTTGGCTTCGTGTTATTTCTTTCAGATCTGTGGCAGGGATCCGAGGATGTGAGCAGACAGTCAGCCTACCGCCCATGGAGAACTTCCTATTCTTTGTTAAAGCCGTGAACAGTCTTGGACCTAGTGACATCAGCAAACCTGCACTGATTTCCACTAAAAGTAAGAGAGAGAGAGAGAATCCTGCCTATTGCTGAACTGTTTGAAATCGAAAAGCCTGATGACCAGAGTCCTTTATCTATTTTAGACTTTATACTGCGGTGGCATGACGGTAGAGTTGCTGCCTTTCACAGCGGCAGAGCCCCGGGTTCGATCCTGACTACGGGTGCTGTCTGTACGGAGTTTGTACGTACTCCACGTGACTGTGTGGGTTTTCCCCAGGTGCTCCGGTTTCCCCCCCACACTCCAAAGACGAAGATAGACACAAAAAGCGGGACAGGCAGCATCTCTGGAGAGAAGGAATGGGTGACGTTTCGGGCCGAGACCCTTCTTCAAGGTCACCCATTCCTTCTCTCTTCTTCCTTGGTGTTAGTGTACTGGGATCGCTGGTCAGCACGGACCCGGTGGGCCAAAGGGCCTGTTTCCGCGCTGTAACTCTAAACTCAGCTAAACTTTACAGATACAGCGTGGAAACAGTCCCTTCGGCCTGCCAGAGAGGGGGAAGGGGACACATTTGGGTGTGAATCCATGTGAGAAGGGGGATAAAAGGGAGGGGGGGTTGGTGGTTGGTTGTAGGTTAGTTACATAAAATTGGAGAATTCAATTCACTTCATTGTGTCTCCATTTTACACCTTGAAAGATGTATCTTATCCCATTAGGCAAGAGGTACAGAAGTGTGAAAACGCACACCTCCAGATTTGGGGACAGTTTCTACCCAGCTGTCGTCAGGCAACTGAATCATCCTCTCAGCAACTAAAGAGCGGTCCTGAGGTATCATCTACCTCGTTGGAGACCCTCAGACTATCTTTGACTTTCTCTTGCACTTAACCGTTATTCCTTTTATCATGGATCTGTAAACTGTGTCGGCTCGATTGCAACATTGTCTTTCCGTTGACTGGTTTGCACGCAACAAAAGCTTTTCACTGTAAGATGAATTAAACTAAAGTAAACTAAAGCCCCTGTCCCACTTACGTGTCCTTGGCACATTAATTAGGGGACCTCATCGTCACGTTGAGGCTCGTGGTCCCGCGAGAGTCGCGCGCGTCTTCATGCTGCCGGTCCCGCTGAGTTACTCCTGCATTTTGTGTCCATCTTCAATTTTCTTGGCTCCGCTCTGGGAGTAGGAGTGGGGGTGGATCCGGATCCGCAACGGCCGTGAGCCCCAGGCCAGGTTCGACGATCGTTTGCCTGCTTCTGCTGCTACTGGTGGTGAGACGTTGCGTCGCGCCAGGGTCTTGGGCCTGTCCCACTTTGGCCGTCAGTTACGTGACAGGCCGTTGGCGCGCGAAAATTTTGTTTACTACAAAATCCCGTAGCGGCGCGCGATACTGCGCACAACTCCATACCCCTCCGCGCTTCTCAGAGAGACCGGCCCTGCGCGGCCACACGATGCCTGTGCACCTCAACGCGACGACGAGGTCGCGTAATTTGCGTGCCAAGGACACGTAAGTGGGACAGGACCTTTACTAAACTAAGCTTATTCTGCAAGTTATCCAGTCAAATCAACCCATATCGGAGGTACCATCCACCTCACTGGAGAACCTCAGAGTATCTTTAATTGGACTTTACTGGACTTTCTCTTGAACTAAATGTTATTCCCTTTATCGTGTATCTATACACTGTTGAAGGCTCGATTGTAATCATGTATTATCTTTCTGCTGACTGGTTAGCACGCGACAAAAGCGTTTCACTGTACATCTGTACACGTGACCATAAGCTGAACCAAACTTAATAAGTTGTTAAAAGAATTGTTTTAATACCTTTCTTATAAAATAATTTGTTACTGAACAGGTACTCGCTTTCATCTGAACAAAGAGACAGTCCCTCCAAGCATGCAGTTGTCTGAAGATGGGACAGTAATTCACTTTGATGATCTGGCAATGGAGAGTGAGAGTCCACTGTCTGGGTGAGTAGCCACAGCCCCGGGTTCAATCCTGACCTCGGGCGCTGTCTGTGTGGAGTTTGCACGGTCTCCCCGCGATCGTGCGGGTTTCCTCCGGGTTCCTCCTACGTCCCAAAGACGTACAGGTTTGTAGGTTAATTGGCTTGGTAAAAAAAAAATTGTCTCTAGCAGGCGTAGGATATGTGTGGGGATCGCTGGTCGGAGCGGGCCCGGTGGGCCGAAGGGCTGTTTCCGCGCTGTATCTCTAATCTAAAAGTGAGATAACATCGAACTAGCGTGGACGGGAGATTGATGGTCGGTGTGGACTCTTTGGTGCGAAGCGCATGTTTCAACGTTATTCCTGTAAATAAATACTAAAGGCAGTAACACATGAAAAGAACAATTCTACAATACAGTAAACCCATGGAGCTCTTGATAATGGATTTTGGTTATGGCAGACCTTCACCTTCAGGCTGGGCTGCTGACACCTCCCCCGACCTGCGCCGCCTCCCTGGTCTCTTCCAGGCCGTACCTACTGCCACCTACCTCCACTGCCGCTCGCAGGCCGGGACCGTCAACTCACCCGGATCCCAGGCCCAGTTCCAGACCGAGAGTCTGAAGAAGGGTCCCGACCCGAAACATTACCTGTCCGTGTTCTCCAGAGATGCTGCCTGGCCCGCTGAGAAAATTGGTTGGCAGACAGGAAACAAAGAGTAAGGATTAACGGGTCCCTGTCAGAACGGCAGGCAGTGACTGGTGGGGTACCGCAAGGCTCGGTGCTGGGACCGCAGCTATTTACAATATACATCAATGATTTAGATGAAGGGATTAAAAGTAGCATTAACAAATTTGTAGATGACACAAAGCTGGGTGAACTGTGAGGAGGATGCTATGAGGACACAGGGTGACTTGGACTGGTTGAGTGAGTGGGCAGATGCATGGCAGATGCAGTTTAATGTGGGTAAATGTGAGGTTATCCACTTTGGTGGCAAGAACAGGGAGTCAGATTATTATCTGAATGGAAAAAAGGGATCTGGGGGTCCTTGTTCATCAGTCACTGAAAGTAAACATGCAGGTACAGCAGGCAGTGAAGAAAGCGAAAGGCATGGTGGCTTTCATAACAAGAGTAGTTGAGTATAGGAGCAAAGAGGTCCTTCTGCAGTTGTACAGAGCCCTAGTGAGACCACACCTGGAGTATTGTGTGCAGTTTTCAAATTTGAGGAAGGACATTCTTGCTATTGAGGGAGTGCAGCGTAGGTTCACACGGTTAATTCCTGGGATGGCGGGACTGTCATATGCTGAGAGAATGGAGCGGCTGGGCTTGTTTACTCTGGAATTTAGAAGAATGAGAGGGAATCTTATTGAAACATATAAGATTATTAAGGGATTGGATACGCTAGAGGCAGGAAACGTGTTCCCATTGTTGGGGGAGTCCAGAACCAGGGGCCACAGTTTAAGAATAAGGGGTAGGCCATTTAGTATAAAGATGATTAAAAGCTTTTTCACCCAGAGAGTTGTGAGTCTGTGGAATTCTCTGCCTCAGAGAGTGGGTGGAGGCCAGTTCTCTGCATACTTTCAGGAGAGAGTTAGATAGAGCTCTTAAAGATAGCCGAGTCAAGGGATATGGGGAGAAGGCAGGAACGGGGTACTGATTGGGGATGATCAGCTATGATCACATTGAATGGCAGTGCTGGCTCGAAGGGCCGAATGGCCTACTCCTGCACCTTTTGTCTATTGTCTATTGTCTATTGTTATAATAAGGGTTTATTATATTGTACTTGATGGTTTGATGGAGCCTTTATATTACAATGAATCTTGAAATCTTCTAACAGCTTTAACAAATTGCTTAAATTGACAAAAATGCTGGAGTAAATCAGCGGGCCAGGCAACATAAATCCCTGACCTAAACAAGGACAACTTGTATTTCAAGAGGACATTTAATCTGTGAAGGAACGGTATCAAACATAAACTTGCCAGCGCCATAAGTGGAGGTAATAGGGCTGATAGTAAAAACGTTGTCCGGGAGTATGCTTGTCAGCCTGAAGAAGAATTCCCCACTGTATCACTCTATTACTCTGTGACTGTATGACACCCTTTAGCCTTTTGGTCCAACATTTAATGGGTGACTATCCTGTAGTGTCAGCGAACTGGATACAGTAGATGAGGTTGCCGGAGGTGCAGGTGAATCTCTGCCTCACCTGAAAGGACTGTCAGGGTCTCTGGTCAGAGTCGAGGGATGAGGCGAGAGATACTCAGCACAACAGGCCCCGTCTATAGGGAGAGGAACAGCATTAACATGTCAGGTCAATGGCCCTTTATTATTCATCTTTATTCAGCATCGACAGGTATTTTTTGCTTTGCAGTCATGCTTTAGACATACTTGAATGAAGGCACAAGGAACTGCAGATGCTGGTTTACTACATGAGACGCTGATTTAATTGTAACTTCCACACAGTAATTGGAGAGAAATTTGAATGTAAGTAGATGCAAGCAGGGACAGAGTGGTTGAATTTTGAAAGGATTACCGCAAGCATATTGGGGGGGGGGGGGGGGGGGAAAGACCTGGGACAAGGCACGAAAGGGCAGTAGAACCTGACAGATCAGGCAGCATCTGTGGAGGAACCAGCCTGAGAAGGGTCTCGACCCGAAACGTCACCTATCCCGTTTCTCCTGAGATGCTGCCTGACCCTCTGAGTTAAGGGCCTGCCCCACATGGATGTCATTTGCGCGTCACGTAGATGGCGCGCGTAGGTTTTGTACATCCCAAAATCCTGGGAACGCCACGCCCGACCGCGCGTCACTGTCTACGTCACCACGCAACACGCGCGCGTAATGCGCACCATGCGCGCATCACGTGCGTGTCACGGCGCGCGCGTCATGCGTCGCGACACGTAAGTGATGTCGCGTAAATCACGTGCAAATGGTGGCCAAGGGGGACAGGCCCTTTACTCCAGCATTTTGTGTCTATCTTCCGAGCAAATGACTGTCTTTAAGTTGAGTGATTACTACAGTAAAGCCATTCCACATTTGGTAAATTCTGAACTCTCGTATCTCTGACTGTCCCAGTCATTCATTTCATTCTGCTTTCCAACCTTGCTCCAATCCTCTCAGGAGTGTCATGGTGGCAAGCATTCAAAACAGTTAAATAGGTAATGAGGGGAACATTAAATGAGGTGGAATCTCCAGCAGAGGCCCGACATTACCCACACAAGGGAAATGAAACAAGGGAAATTATTAAAAGGCAGTGATTGTTTCATAGACATTGGGTCGTATATGCCCACACGGACCAACATGTCCCACCAACCTGCCTTTGGCCCACATCCCCCTAAACCTGTCCTATCCATGTACCTGTCTAAATATTTCTTAAACGCTGTGATATAGTAATTGCCCCAGCTACCTCATCCGGCAGCTCGTTCCATACACCCACAACCTTTTGTGTGAAAAAGTTACCCCTCAGCTTCCTATTAAATCTTTCCCCCCTCACCTTAGACCAATGTCCTCTGGTTCTTGATTCCCCTACTCTGGGCAAGAGGCTGTGTGCGTTTATCCGATCTATTCCTCTCATGATTTTGTACACCTCCATAAGATCGCCCCTCATCCACCTGCGCTGCAAGGAGGTTTCATCAGCGATTCGGCTTCTGCTCGATTGGGAGTCTCCATCTCCAGGTCATGAGAGTCTAGGAACAGAGGCCACAGCCTCAGAATAAAAGGACGTAGCTTTAGAAAGTCAATGTATATTATTAAGGCGAAGATTGACAACTTCTTGATTCATACGGGTGTCAGGGGTTATGGGGAGAAGGCAGGAGAATGGGGTTAGGAGGGAGAGATAGATCAGCCATGACTGAATGGAGGAGTAGACTTGATAGGCCGAATGGTCTAATTCTGCACCTACAACTTATGAGCATGATATTCCTAGTTCTCATTCTAATGGGACCGTCCATTCGCTGAAACCCAGCAGCACCAGATAAGTAGCAAAGAGACTCACAGACTATAGATGTGGCGATCTGGAGCAAAGCACAAACCCCAACAGATCAAGCAGCATCTGTGGAAGGACCAGTCTGAAGTAAGGGTCCGACCCGAAATGTTGTCTTCCCATTCCCTCCACAGACGCTGCCTGAGCAGCTGTGTTCCTCCATAGAAACATAGAAACATAGAAACATAGAAAATAGGTGCAGGAGTAGGCCATTCGGCCCTTCGAGCCTGCACCGCCATTCAATGTGATCATGGCTGATCATTCAACTCAGTATCCCGTACCTGCCTTCCCTCCATACCCCCCTGATCCCTTTAGCCACAAGGGCCACATCTAACTCCCTCTTAAATATAGCCAATAAACTGGCCTCAACTACTTTCTGTGGCAGAGAATTCCACAGATTCACCACTCTCTATGTGAAAAATGTTTTTCTCATCTCGGTCCTAAAAGACCTCCTTCCCCCTTATCCTTAAACTGTGACCCCTTGTTCTGGACTTCCCCAACATCGGGAACAATCTTCCTGCATCTAGCCTGTCCAACCCCTCAAGAATTTTGTAAGTTTCTATAAGATTCCCCCCTCAATCTTCTAAGTTCTGGCGAGTACAAGCCGAGTCTATCCAGCACCGTGTGTTCAGATAAGTAGCCACCAAGAGTGCAAGTGTAATCTCTGCTCATTCCAGGGGCTCTGCAGGTCGCTGGAGCTATCGCACCAACATCATTCAGACAAACAAAATCTGTAAAGCGACAGGGGGGGCGCGGGGCACGGTGGCGCAGTGGCAGAGCTGCTGCCTCACAGCACCAGGGGCCTGGGTTGGATCCCGACTACGGGCGCTGTCTGTGCGGAGCTTGCACGTCCTCCCCATGAGCAGGAGCGTTTTCTCCGAGTGCATCGGTTTCCTCGCACACTGCAAAGACATACAGGGGTCAAATTGTAAATTGTCCCCAGTGTGCAGTGTGCAGTGTGCAGTGTTGCAATCTCCCACCCCAGGGTGATCGCTAGTCGGCACGGACTCAGTGGGTCGAAGGGGCCTGCTTCCGCGGCACGCCCGTACCTCCAAAGTCTCGAGTTAAATTATAGTTTTATTTGTGGAACTTTAATAAATGTCATTTCAAAGTCCCAACGAAAGTACTTTAAAAAGTTTCAAGTAATTGGTATTGTCACCATTCAGTATCTAACCTGCGGCAATATTATATGAGCAATGGCATTGTACAACTCTTAAAAGTAGACCATTTATAGCTCTGCTTTAATGGCGAACAGGCATACCACAATAGGCACATTATTTCTCCAGCAAAGGAATGCGTAACAAAGAAGTTGTTTCTTCACCAAAAAGTTTCCGAGGTATAAATTTCCGAAATGATGAATATCTGTCTTCCCGATGGACCTGAGGTAACTCATTCTCTGATGACAAACACCGGGGCCGCGAGCCAAGTCATTACCTCACCAGAGTGGCTCCTCTGGGCCGACGTCTGCTGGTTCAATCACGGGGATTCAGTTTCCCTCGCAGTCTGCCCGCAGGTCATATGACTGTTCCTGCAACAATTTAACCTGCTGCCAAAAGGCATATTCCATGTCATGTAGGTCTCAGTCTGAAGAAAGGTCTCGACCCGAAACGTCACCCCATTCCTTCTCTCCGGAGGTGCTGCCTGTACATTCTGCTTGCATTGAAAATCTCCGCACCCCTTCTTCAAAAGTGGAATTATGAAGCAATTTCCTTGATCACCGTCCCCTTTGATCTGTTTTCACACCTTACCCTTCCATATCTCCATGCCTCTCTCTCCCCTGACCCTCAGTCTAAAGAAGGGTCTCGACCTGAAACATCACCCATTCCTTCTCTCCAGAGATGCTGCCTGTCCCCCGAGTTACTCCAGCTTTTTGTGTGCATATTCCGTGGCAATTGATTATCCTGCACATTCTGCTTGCACTGAAAATGTCTTCACTCCTTCTTCAAAAGTGGAATCATGGAGCATTCTCTCCATCAACTGTATGACTGGGATATTTTAACTTAAAAGTAAATTCATATGTTCATATATGGTAGGAGCAGAATTAGACCATTCGGCCCATCAAGTCTACTCCGCCATTCAATCGTGACTGGTCTATCTTTCCCTCGCAACCCCATTCTCCTGCCTTCTCCCCATAACCCCTGACACCCGCACTAATCAAGAATCTTTGTCAATCTCTGCCTTAAAAATAACCACTGACTTGGCCTCCACAGCCGTCAGTGGCAATGAGTTCCACAGATTCACCACCCTCTGACTAAAGAAATGATCTCTAATTCTAACTCAAGCTGCGTTCTCGATGTTTCTAGTTAGGACTCAGTTTGCAGTCAACAGAAGTTCCAGCATTTGGGAGGGGAGGAAAGTATCGGCGGGCTGATGAGAAGGTTCGAGGGGAAAAAAAGAGGATAACAGGGCAGTACGGTGGCGCAGCGGTAGAGTTGCTGCCTCACAGCGCCAGAGACCCGGGTTCACCCCTGACCACGAGTGCTGTCTGTACGGAGTTTGTACGTTCTCACCATAACCACGTGGGTTTCATAGAAATATAGAAACATAGAAAATAGGTGCAGGAGGAGGCCATTCGGCCCTTCGAGCCAGCACCGCCATTCATTGTGATCATGGCTGATCGTCCCCTATCAATAACCCGTGCCTGCCTTCTCCCCGTATCCCCTGATTCCTCTAGCCCCTAGAGCTCTATCTAACTCTCTCTTAAATCCATCCAGTGACTTGGCGTCCACTGCCCTCTGTGGCAGGGAATTCCACAAATTTCCTCCCACATCCCAAAGGGTTTGTCGGTTAATTGGCCTTTGTGAATTGCCCCAAGTTTGCGAGGGGTCAATGCGTTAGTGAGATAACATACAACTAGTGAGTACGGGTGATCGAAGATCATCATGGACTCTGTGGGCCAAAGGGCCTTTTGCCATGTTGTGCGGGGTCAGTGCAAATTCGAATATCCTCGTGACAATAAAAGACCTTTGAAACCTTTGAATTCTTTGCGCTAATCATTTTGTAATTGTGTAAATGTCTACCTTTACATGTCTGGCCTTCATAACAGAGGAGTTGAGTATAGGAGCAAAGAGGTCCTTCTGCAGTTGTACAGGGCCCTTGTGAGACCACACCTGGAGTATTGTGTACAGTTTTGGGCTCCACATTTGAGGAAGGACATTCTTGCTATTGAGGGAGTGCAGCGTAGGTTCATCAGGTTAATTCCCGGGATGGCAGGACTGTTATATGTTGATAGAATGGAGCGGCTGGGCTTGTATACTCTGGAATTTCGAAGGATGAGAGGGGATCTTATTGAAACATATAAGATTGTTAAGGGTTTGGACACGCTAGAGGCAGCAGACATGTTCCCGATGTTGGGGGAATCCAGAACCGGGGCCACAGTTTAAGAATAAGGGGTAAGCCATTCAGAACGGAGATGAGAAAAAACTTTTTCACACAGAGAATGGTGAGTCTGTGGAATTCTCTGCCTCAGAGGGCGATGGAGACCGGTTCTCTGGATGCTTTCAAGAGAGAGCTAGATAGGGCTCTTAAAGATAGCGGGGTCAGGGGATATGGGGAGAAGGCAGGAACGGGGTACTGATTGGGGATGAGCAGCCATGATCACATTGAATGGCGGTGCTGGCTCGAAGGGCCAAATGGCCTACTCCTGCACCTATTGTCTATTGTCTACCTTCCATGTAATTAATAGTTCGATGGTTCTTTATTATCACATGTACAGTGAAATAATTTTATTGCATATAGTTTAGTGAAGTATTACACTACAAAAGCACATTCCCCGATTAAGTACAAAGTGTATGGAATTAGTCCAGTAAGACCATATACAAGAATCGTCAGGTTTTGGCACCAACTTTGGCACCACCAGTGTCCAAGTTGCTTTAAGTGCTGCTGGCCATAAAGGCCCGTTGTCCTGCGGTGGTGCAGGGTCAGCCTGGCCATGCCAAGCTCTAGGTTTCCACTCTCCATCGAAGGTAGACCCAAAAATGCTGGACTAACTCAGCGGGACTGGCAGCAGCTATGGAGTGAAGGAACGGGTGACGTTTCGGGTCAAGACCCTTCTTCAGACTTCTGAAGATCCGAAATGTCACCCATTCCTTCTCTCCAGAGATGCTGCCTGTCCCGCTGAGTTAGTCCAGCATTCTGTGTCGACCTTAAATGTAGAATGGTACTTTGTTAGCTGAGGGGAAGGTGACAACGAGACAAATCGTCAAATATCAGTCAAATTAATCAGGAGGACAGTGAAACGAGTCGGAGAACTTGGGATGGAGAGTGAGGGAAAGCAAGGGTTAAAGTTAGAGAAATCAGCGAGGGCTGAGGGAGAGGTGGGAAGGGGAGGAGACAGCAAGGGTTAACAGAATTGAGAAAATTCAATGTTCAAGCCCAGAGGATGCAGACTCCCCAAGCAGAATATGAGGTGCTGTTCCTCCAACTTGCGATGTTGCTCACTCTGGCCGTGGAGACTTCTCTAACTTCAAGTAACCCTTACATCCCCTCTCTCTCCGCCCCTCCCCCACCATAGCCGTTGTACTCATTTTGATGTCGTCCTGGTGAGTCTCATTGTCTGTAACTCTTTGTCGCCGGGCCAACAGCTAACAATGGCTTGTTCCCTTTATCATCGATACTTTTTTGCATATCTTTCATTCATTTGTTCTACATCTCTCTCTATCTCACTGTCTATACCTCTCGTTTCCCTTTCCCCCGACTCACAGTCTGAAGAAGGGTCTCGACCCGAAACGTCACCCGTTCCTTCTCTCCAGAGATGCTGCCTGTCCCGCTGAGTTTCTCCAACATTTTGTGTCTATCTACAGAATGAGGGTCACGTCGCAGGAAGATAAGGTGGTCAAAAAGTGCTTCTGGCACTTTGGCCTTCATCAGTCAAGAGCATTGAAGGTCTGAAGAAGGGTTTCGGCCCGAAACGTTGCCTATCTCCTTCGTTCCTTAGGTGCTGCTGCACCCGCTGAGTTTCTCCAGCTTTTTGTGTACCCTGTTGAGTATAGAAGTAGGGAGGTCATGTTGCAGTTGTCGAGACCCTTCTTCAGACTGAGAGTCAGGGGAAAGGGAAACAAAAGATATAGACAGTGAACAAATGAAAGAAAGATAAACAAAAAACTAACAATGATAAGACGTTGGTGAGACCGCATTTAGAATATTGTGTTCAGTTCTATGCACCATGTTATAGGAAAGATATTGTCAAGCTTGAAAGGGTTCAGGAAAGATTTACAAGGATGTTGCCAGGACTAGAGGGTGTGAGCTATAGGGAGAGAACAGGTCTCTATTCCCTGAAGCGCAGGAGGATGAGGGGTGATCTTATAGAGGTGTACAAAATCATGAGAGGAATAGATCGGGTAGATGCACAGAGTCTTTTACCCAGAGTAGGGGAATCGAGGACCAGAGGACACAGGTTCAAGGTGAGGTTTAATAGGAATCCGAGGGGTAACTTTTTCACACAGAGGGTGGTGGGTGTATGGAACAAGAGGTAACGTTAAACAACGTTTAAGAAACAGTTGGATAGGGTCCATGGATAGGACAGGTTTGGAGGGTTATGGACCAAGCGCAGGAAAGTGGGCCTGGTGTAGCTGGGACATTGTTGGTTGGTGTGGGCGAGTTGGGCCGAAGGGCCTGTTTCCACACTGTATCGCTCGGTGACTCTGTGACTCTAATGGTTCTTGATGGGTGGGAGGAAGTTGACAACGAGGCATACAACGTAACATTAATCAGGAGGAGAGTGAAATTAGGGTGGGGGAGGGGCGGAGAGAGAGGGGATGCAAGGGTTACAATATTCACAGCGCTGGTAGACAAAAGTGCTGCAGAAACTCAGCGGGTGCAGCAGCGTCTATGGAGCGAAGGAGATGGGCAACGTTTTGGGCCGAGACCCTTCTTCAGACTGATGGAGGGTGGGGGGGGTGGCCGGGAGAAGAAAGGAAAAATGGGGAGGAGGAGCCCGAGGGCTGAGGGAGAGCTAGGAAGGGGAGGAGACAGCAAGGGCTAACGGAATTGGGAGAATTCAATGTTTATGCCACTAGGGTGCAGACTGCCCAAGCGGGATTTGAGGTGCTGCTCCTCCAATTTCTGGTGTTAATTTCATAGCGCCGGGTTGTAAGCTGCCCAGCGCGTTCCACCGCAGCTGCGTGCCGCGGCAGGCTGCGTCCGGTCCGCGCGCTTGGTCTCCTGGGTATAACTGCACTCTTTCCACAGGCGCTCTGCTGTCCTCGGGGAAACGTTACCGGCTCGAGGCCGACACTACTGGGAGGTGAGGGTCGACCGGTGCGAAGCCTACAGGATTGGAGTGGTGTACCCTGACATCGCAGACAGCCATGCACTGGGGACAAGCAACACCTCCTGGTGCATGCGATATTATGCAACGCCTGCAGGGTATGAATGGTCCTTTATTTTCTCCATCTTCGCGCGATGTAGAGGATGTTTTTTTTAGATTAGATTAGATTCAACTTTACTGTCATTGCACATAGTATAAGTGCAGTAAAACAAAATGCAGTTTTGCATCTAACCAGGGTGCAAAGTGGTAAAGTGATGTTTAAGACAATATTGTGTCTGTACATAGGCATATACATATATACAGATAGTTGTTAAGGTGCAAAAGATTGACATGTGCTATATTCTGGTGAATAAGAGAACTATAAATTATATAAACTATAAATAATACTGATGAGCGGGGGGTGGGGGGGGAGAGGGGGGCTTGCTCCGGGCCTGTGAGTTGAGCAGGGTAATGGTGTTGGGGAAGAAGCTGTTCTTTAGCCTGCTGGGGCGAGACCTGAGGCTCCTGCACCGCCTCCCTGATGGGAGGAGGGCAAACAGTCCATGGTTGGGGTGTGAGGGGTCCTTGATGATTTTGCCAGCCCGCCTCAGACACCGTGTGCGGTGAAGGACAGCGCACGGCAGGGAGCGATGGCACCGATGATGTGATGGGCGGTTTTCACAACCCGTTGCAGTGCCTTCCTGTCAGCTGTGGTGCAGCCGCTGTACCCAGTTTTTCAGAAAGCCCTTGATAAGGTGCCACACGTGAGGCTGCTAAGGAAGATGAGAGCCCACGGTAGGCCCAAGGGCAGATATTAGCAAGGATAGCAGGTTGGCTGGATGGCAGAAGACAGAGGCTGGCAATAAAGGGGGCTTTTTCTGGTCGGCTGCCAGTGACTAGCGGAGTTCCGCAGGGCTCGGTGCTGGGGCCGCTGCTCTTCACGTTGTATATTAATGATTGGGACGAGGGGATTAAAGGCTTTGTGGCCAGGTTTGCAGATGACACGAAGATAGTTGGAAGGGCAGGTAGTGTTGGGAAAGCAGGGATTCTGCAGATGGACTTGGACAGGTTGGGAGAGTGGGCAGAGAAGTGGCAGATGGAATATAGTGTAGCAAAGAGCGGTGTCATGCATTTTGGTAGTAGGGATAAAGGCGTAGACTATTTTCTAAATGGGGTGAGAATTCACAAATCGGAGGTGCAAAGGGAGTTGGGGGTGCTGGTGCAGGATTCCCCAAATGTTAAATCGCAAGTTGAATCTGTAGTAAGGAAGGCAACACAATGCTAGCATTGATTTAGAAACGAGGGATGTAAAACAGGGATGTAATGCTGAGGCTCTATAAGGCGCTGGCCAGACTGCATTTGGAGTATTGTGAGGAATTTTGGGCCCCATATCTGAGGAAGGATGTGCTGGCTCTGGAGAGGGTCCAGAGGAGGTTTACAAGAATGATCCCAGGAATAAGTGGGCTAACATATGATGAGCGTTTGATGGCACTGGGCCTGTACTCGCTGGAGTTTAGCGAAATAGCGAAAGGCTTGTGTAGAGAGGATGTGGAGAGGATGTTTCTATGTGGGAGAATCTAGAACCAGAGAGTAAATCCTCATAATAAGTGGACGTACCTTTAGAATGAAGATGAGGGGGAATTTCTTTAATCTAGGCTTATCAGAGGGTGGTGAATCTGTGGAATTCTTTGCCACAGACGGCTGTGGAGGCCAAGTCAATTGATATTTTTAAGGCAGAGATAGATAGATTCTTGATTAGTTCGGGTGTCAGGGGTTATGGGGAGAAATATAATGCAGAAAATCCCACTTATCCAGCCAAGATTTTATTTAACTTTACAGGTTACATTAATGCTCAGGATTCTCTGTAAACTATACAACCATTTGCTGTATTAAAGTATAGAAATATATATAAATATGAGAGGCATAAATAGGGTAGACAGTCTGGAAAGATCAAATACTAGAGGGCACAGTTTCAAGGTGAGAGGAGCAATGTTTAAAGATGTGCGGGGCATGTTTTTTTACATAGAAGACGGAGAGTGGTTGGCAAGCACTACTGGAGGTAGCAATAGACAATAGGTGCAGGAGTAGGCCCATCGGCCCTTCGAGCCAGCACCGCCATTCACTGTGATCATGGCTGATCATCCCCAATCAGTACCCCGTTCCTGCCTCCTCCCCACATCCCCCGACTCCGCAATCTTTAAGAGCTCCATCTGACTCTCTCTTGAAAGCATCCAGAGAATTGGTCTCCACCACCTTCCGAGGCAGAGAATTCCACAGACTCACAACTCTCTTTTTCCTCATCTCTGTTCTAAATGGCCTACCCCTTATTCTTAAGAAGTGATTTTAGAGCGGTGGAGACAGGTATGATAGTGGTATTTAAGAAACTGTTTGATAGGCATAGGGCAACACGGTGGCGCAGCGGTAGAGTTGCTGCCTTACAGCGCCAGCGACCCCGGTTCCAGCCTGACTGCGGGACGATTCAGCACGTTCTCCCTGTGACCGTGTGGGCTTTCTCCGGTTTCCTCCCACACACCAAAGACACACGGGTTTGTACGTGAATTGGCTTCTGTAACTTGCCCCTACTGTGCAGAATAGTGGTAGTGTACGGGGATGGCTGGTCAGCACGGACTCAGTGGACCGAAGGGCCTGTCTCCACACTGCATCTCTAAAGCCTAAAGCAGGCAGATATGCAGTGATTGCAGTGACTCCAACTCTCCCGCTTTCGGCGGGAGATCGCCCGCTGAAAGGCCATTTTCGCAAAATCTCCCGCTCTCCCGCTTGCGGGATTTCAAGCGGGAGAGCGGGAAATTTCGCAAAATCTCAAGCGGGAGAGCGGGAGATTTTGCGAAAATGGCCTTTCAGCGGGCGATCTCCCGCCGAAAGCGGGAGAGTTGGAGTCACTGGGATTGGAGGGATATGGATATCGTTCAGGCAGATAAAAGAACATACAGGGTAAGATCGGCAAGTTTGCTGATGACACAAAAGTGAGTGGTTTTGCAGATAGTGAAAGATGGTTGTGAAAGATTGCAGCAGGATCTGGATCGATTGGCCAGGTAGGCAGAGGAATGGGTGATGGAATTTAATACAGAGAAATGTGAGGTGTTGCATTTTGGGGCGTCGAACAAGGGCAGGACCTACACAGCGAATGGTCGGCCTCTGGGTAGTGTTGTAGAGCGGAGAGATCAAGGAAGGTCAAGTTCCTTGAAGGTCAAGTCGCAGGTAGATAAGGTGGTCAAAAAGGCTTTTGGCACTTTGGCCTTCATCAGTCAGAGTATTGAGTATAGAAGTCGGGAGGTCACGTTGCAGTTGTATAAGACGTTGGTGAGACCGCATTTAGAATATTGTGTTCAGGTCTGGGCACCATGTTATAGGAAGGATATTGTCAAGCTTGAAAGGGTTCAGAAAATACTTACGAGGATGTTGCCACGACTAGAGGGTGCGAGCTATAGGGAGAGGTTTCCGGTCGCAGGGCCTGTGGACTTACCATCACGGAGCTGGCTGACTTCAGTTTTGCTGCAACACGTTTCACAAAACATGGATGGGATTGTCCCCCACCTCTTAAAACATGGGGGGTTTACATATTCCCCCCCACCCCCCCCCACCCCAGGATTTCCGCCCACGATTCATTGAAGGGGTGCCATTTTCCAGCAGGCCTTCAGCGGACCATTCTGCAGTTAATGGTTATTGCATCATTGAGAGTATTTGCTGAGTAACTATTTCAGTCACGGATTATCATATTTCCAACAGATCATCGCTCCAATGCCAAGAGTTTCTTCACACCTCCTACATCATTTTTAAACGAATAAAAAAGTGTGATTGCAGGCATTTTCTCTTTATCGTGTTGAATCTACGGTGATTTGACTCATGTGAGGGCTTTAATATTGGCCCCGCGTACCAAGATATAAAGGGACCAGAGAGAGAGGCTTGGATAGTGTTTCCACTAGTGGAGTCTCGGAGCAGAGGTCATAGCCTCAGAATAAAAGGACGTACCTTTAGGAAGGAGATGAGGAGGAATGTCCTTAGTCAGAGGGTGGTGAATCTGTGGAATTCATTGCCACCGAAGGCTGTGGAGGCCGTCAATGGATACGTTTAAGAAGATCAATAGAGTGCGGGTGTCAGGGGTTATGGGGAGAAGGCAGGAGAATGGGGATGAGAGGGAAAGATAGATCAGTCATGATTGAATGGTGTAGTAGACTTGATGGTCCGAATAGCCTAACAGCCCTGTCCCACGGTACGAGTTCATTCCGAGAGCCCTCCCGAGTTTAAAAAAAAAATCGAACTCGTGGTAAGCGCGGAGAATGAACGTAGCGGGTACGTCGGAGCTCGGGGACGTCTCTTAGCGGCTCGTAACGCTAACGGCAGGTACTCGGGAAGACTCGCTAACAGCGGGTAAGCACGGGAAGACTCGTGAAGATTTTTTCAACATGTTGAAAAATGTCCACGAGAGCCCCGAGTACCGACAAGCAGCCATTACTGTAAATCTCCGAGTCCGAATCGGGGCAAACTCGGGAGAGCTCGTGGAATGAACCCGTACCGTGGGACAGGGCCATAATTCTGCTCCTAGAACTTATCATAGTAATTCGCCTGTAGATCCCACATTTTCTGTGTGGTCGTTGCTTAGTTGTATTCTGTTCCTTTCATTCAGTTTGCGACCTTGTTTACATTTTTTGTTTTTTCCAATAGGCATAGATATGAATTTCTTCACGACCGTACGTCGCACGATGTCCTGCTGACAGATTTCCCAGCCAGCGTTGGCGTCTTTGCGGACTGTGGCGGCGGTCTGCTGTCGTTCTTCAACGCCCATAACGGACAGCTGCTTCACACTTTCCGGCACCAATTCGTTGACTTCATCTGCCCAGCATTTGTAGTTGAGAAGCCTGGCTTTCTGTCGGTGTGCACAGGAATTGAATTACCTAAGTTTGCTAAACACAGCTAATGCCTAAGCATTTTCCTACTGCTAGAATCGCCAATTGTCCATGCGTTTCAACGGGTAGCTGATAACTGCTGCATTCTTTGCATTTCCACATCCCAGATCTAACCAGGTACAAAGAGACAAGAAAGTATATGTAGGAAGGAACTGCAGATATGTAAGAAGGATCGGCAGATGCTGATTTAAACCGGAGATAGACACAAAAAGCTAGGGGTATATTCTACACAGTTGTATTCAAGTTATCCTTGACTCGTTATGAAGGACTATCCACAATTAAGTTCCATGGTGCAATTAAAGATGCTGAACTAAATAGAAGGGTAATATGTTCCATTTTATTCTCACTGCAACAAAACCTCCGGTAGGTCTATCTCCGGTAGATCACTCGGCAATCACTATTTATTGGTTTTATTTAAATTGAATTGAATTGAATACATTTTATTGTCCAAATATGTACACATACAAGGAATTTGCCTTGGTGCTCCGCTCGCAAGTAACAGCACAATATACAGTAAACAATTAAAAATAAAACATTATGATTTAAACATGTGAAGAATGAAATAAACTACCAGGGCAAAAGGAGGCTACCGACTTTTGGCTCTTCAGTTGAGCTACTGCTCGTGGAAAAAAAGCTGTTTTTATGTCTGGCTGTGGCGGCTTTGACAGTCCAGAGTCGCCTTCCAGAGGGAAGTGCTTCAAAGAGTTTGTGGCCAGGGTGAGAAGGGTCAGAGATGATCTTACCCTGCTCGCTTCCTGGCCCTTGCAGTGTACAGTTCATCAATGGAGGGAAGACTGCAACCAATAACCTTCTCTGCTGATCGGACGATTCGCTGCAGCCTCCAGGTGTCGTGCTTGGTGGCTGAGCCAAACCAGACCATGATGGAGAAGGTGAGAACAGACTCTACAATGGCCGTGTTTAATTGGACCATCATTGCTTGCGGGAGATTATGCTTCCTCAGCTGCCACAGGAAGTACATCCTCTGTTGGGCCTTTTTGACTGTGGAGTCGATGGTGGCCCCCCCCATTTAAGGTCCCTGGAGATGATGGTTCCAAGGAACTTAAATGACTCCACAGATGTGACTGTGGTGTTGTTGATGGTGAGTGGGGGGAGGGGAGGGGGCTCCATACTTTGCAGCTGATCTGTTGCAACCACTACATTTTATTTTCAACTTAAATACATCATAACCAATCTCAACTCGCAGTGGAATCCTTCCTTGGAATTGATTAGAAGAAATGCCTAGATTAATCCAGTGTATATTAGATGTTCCCTCAGTTGTCAAACGTTTATGCTCAGGAGCTAAGTGATTTTTTAAAAATGTGCATTTTATGAAATTATGTATTTATATTCATCATGTTTACTGAAAGGAGAATAATGTGGAGAACAGTATCTTAAGATTCTGTTTGACATCTACTACTGAGGTATCATCAAAGCTGCATTGTTTGACAAAATACCTGCAGCCTGGATTATTTGCGATGATGCAAATTATTTAAAAGTTACCTTTTCACACTATAACCATTTTTGTTAGAGATCTGTGCAAATGAAGGAGCAAATGTTGATTTTTTTGTTTAGTTGAGTTTAGTTTATTGTCACGCGTACCGAGGTACAGTGAAAAGCTTTTGCCGCTTGCTAACCAGTCAGCGAAAAGACGATACATGGTTACAATCGAGCTGTTTACAGTGTGCACATACATGGTAAAGAGGAATAACGTTTAGTACACGATAAGGCCAGTAAAGTCCGATCAAAGACAGTCCGAGGGTCTCCAATGTGGTAGATAGTAGTTCGCCACTAGTTGTGGTAGGATGATAACAGCTGGTGAGAAACTGTCCCTGAATCTGGAGGTTTTACCTCTTGCCTGATGCGAGAGGGGAGAAGAGGGAGCGGCCAGGATGCCAAGTTGATATTGTTTTCATTGGGTATGAATCTGTAAATAATCATGAATGCTGTAGATAGTGACTAGTTTAATTGTTTGCTCTGCTGAACTATATCTTTGTTGTGGATTTGGAAGATATTTTGGAAATATTCTCAGTGAAATTCAAAATTCAGGACGTTGGAAGTAAATTGTGAGACCATCCTAATCATGCAGTTTGGTAGAGATCCTTGTGACAGGCACGGGTTGTATGGTTTTGTAATTTACTTCACGATTAATACTTCAACATGAATGAGTTAAACTACTAATAGAGATTCTTCATCTTCTTTAGACCAGTGGTGGCTTAAAGACACTACCTCCTCCGGCAGCTCGTTCCGTGCACTCATCACCCTTGATGTAAAAAAAAGTTACCTTTTGGGTTCTTTTTAATTCTTTCCCCCTTCATTTTAAACCTATGTCCTCTGGTTCTCAATTCCCCAAACTCTGTACAAAAGACTGCGTCTACTCGATCTATTTCTCTCATGATTTTGTACACCTCTATAAGATCTCCCCTCATCCTCCTGCGCTGCAAGGAAAAGAGACCCAGCCTACTCAACCTCTCAGGCCCATGAGTATGACAATAGACAATAGGTGCAGGAGTAGGCCATACGGCCCTTCAAGCCAGCACCGCCATTCAATGTCATCACGGTTTATCAACCACAATCTGTACCCTGTTCCTGCCTTCTCCCCATATTCCCTGACTCCGCTATCTTCAAGAGCCCAATCTAGCTCCCTCTTGAAAGTTTCCAGAGAACCTGCCTCCACTGCCCTCTGAGGCAGAGAATTTCACACTTACAATTCTCTGTGCGAAAAATGTTTCCTCATCTCTGTTCTAAATGGCTTACCCCTTATTCTTAAACTGTGGCCCCTGGTTCTGGACTCCCCCAACATGTTTCCTGCCTCTAGCGTGTCTAATCCCTTAATAATCTTATATGTTTCAATAAGATCCCCTATCATCCTTCTAAACTCCAGTGTACAAGCCCAGCCGCTCCATTCTCTCAGCATATGACAGTCCCGCCATCCTGAAAGGGCATTTATCGCTTGTAAAATCTCCCTATGCTGTACTCCCTTGCAAGAATGTCCTTCCTCAAATTTGGAGACCAAAACTGCACACAATACTCCAGGTGTGGTCTCACTAGGGCCCTGCAGAAGGACCTTTTTGCTCCTATACTTAACTCCGCTTGTTATGAAGGCCAACATGCCATTCGCTTTCTTCACTGCCTGCTGTACCTGCATGTTTACTTTCATAGACTGATGAACAAGGACCCCCAGATCCCGTTGTACTTCTTCCCCTTTTCCCAACTTGACGCCATTTAGATAATAATCTTCTTTCCTGTTTTTGCTACCAAAGTGGATAACCTCACATTTATCCACGTTAAACTGCATCTGCCATGCATCTGCCCACTCCCCCAACCTGTCCAAGAGGATGCATTCTCATAGGCATCCTCTTCCAGTTCACACTGCCACCCAGCTTTGTGTCATCTGCAAATTTGCTAATGTTACTGGTAATCCCTTCATGTAAATCATTAATATATATTGTAAATAGCTGCGGTCCCAGCCACGAGCCTTGCGGTACCCCACTAGTCACTGCCTGCCATTCTGAAAGGGACCCGTTAATCCCTACTCTTTGATTCCTGTCCGCCAACCAATTTTCTATCCATTTCAGCACTCTACCCCCAATACCATGTGCCCTAATTTTTCCCACTAATCTCCTATGTGGGACCTAATCAAATGCTTTCTGAAAGTCCAAGTACATTACATCCACTGGAGCCGAAAGATGTGTAGGAAAGAAATGTGCAGAAAGCTGGTTTAAATCGAAGGTAGATCACAAAATGCTGGAGTGGAAAGAGTTAGCAAGGCAAACAACACAGTTTAAGAGCCATGGAAGTTGGTCAAATAATGGCAAAGCAAAAATCTGCAGTGTTTTGGTGAGATAATTTAAATTCTCTGTAGATTCACCCATGCATCATCCGTATCGTTATGGCAGCATGTTCAGTACACTTCTGAAAGTTGGTCCCATTGAAGTTAACTATGGGGAAATACATTGGCATCAGCTGAACTCATTTTCAGAAGCTTTACATTCAGGGGTCTTGTCTGTGGATCAATTTCTGGTTTTGCATATTAACATGTACGAGTCATAAAAATGATAATCGAGCCGCGGCACGGTGGCGCAGCGGGAGAGTTGCTGCCTTACGCCACTCGCAGCGCCAGAGACCCGGGTTCGATCCTGACTGCGGCTGCTGTCTGCACGGAGTTCGTACGTTCTCCCCGTGACCGCGTGGGCTTTCTCCGAGATCACTGGTTTCCTCCCACACTCCAAAGACGTACGAGTCTATAGGTTAATTGGCTTGGTATAAATGTAAGTTGTCCCTAGTGAATTTTCTCCGGGATTTCCAGTTTCCTCTCACACTCCAAAGCCGTGTAGGTTTGTAGGTTAATTGGTTTTGGTAAAATTGTAAATTGTCCCGAGTGTGTGTAGGATATTGTTAATGTGCGGGGATCGCTGGTCGGCGCGGACCCGGTGGGCCGAAGGGCCTGTTTCCACACTGTATCTCTAAAACAAACTTTGTAGGATAATCATAAGGCTAATTCCGGGCATCCGAGACCTTGATCAAAAGAAATGAGTCAATGTTAAGTTTAGTTTTGATTGTGCAATGGATATTTGAAAGATAATGTAACCTTATGATTATTTCAGAAAACGTTAGGTATTGTGATAAGATTTTTTGTTTCAGAATGGGTGAAAATATTTGGCTGATCTATTTTTCATTTGCAATAAGAGGTTTGTACAGCTCCTATTAAGATTTGTGTATGACGTTTATTGAAAGAATATTTGCGTTGCGGAGTATTAGAGAACCACTTTTCTAAGTTTCTGTATTGAAAGTATCGTAGGATAAGAGTTAAATGACTGGATTAGCTGTGTAAATTGTGGGCTATTAATCCAGTGACATAAATTCAAAACCTGCCAAGACAGTGGCGCAGCTGGCGGAGGCGCTGCCTCACAGCGCCGGAGACCCGGGTTCGATCCTGCCCTTGGGTGCTATTTGTACGGAGTGTGCCTGTTCTCCCTGTGACTGCATGAGTTTGCTCTGGTTTCCTCCTCGGATCCTAAAGATGTGCGGGTTTGTAGGTAAGTCGGCCTCTGTAAACTTGGGCCCCCAGGATGTAGGGATGGATGCAAAAGTGGGATAACATGGAACTAATATTTTTTTTGTAAAATATTTTTATTAGAAGTAATTTCATATTAAGAAGAAATATAAAATCAAAGAGAAACAAAAAGAAAGTATTATCGTCACATACATTCTTAATATATTTAAAATTTACAGTCAATCTTATTTGTAAACATGGAACTAATATGAATAGGTGATCCATGTGTGGGCGTGCACTCGATGAGCCGAATGGCCGGTTTCCATGCTGTGCCTTCAAATTATACTCAAAATTAATTTAAATTAAATAAATCTGGGGTCGGTTTTATATATAATATATATAAAAAAATGAAGAGAAATTAGTCTCAGTAACAGTAAGCTGGAAATGAATGGATTGTTGTTAATACTCATCAGGTTCACGAATACCATTCGGGGGAATCTGCCATCCTTAAAACTCAGTCAAAACTAACCCTAATGTGACTCAACCTGACCAAGGGTCTGTCCCACTTATGCAATTTTTTCGGCAACTTGCCGGCACCCGTCATAGTGGCAGCAGCTCTCTGACAATTTTGTACATGTTGAAAATCCAGCGGCGACCAGAAAAAGGTACGACTCTTTGGGCGACTACTCACGACCACACAGGAGTCACCCCGCGACACGTCGACACGTGCCGACTGTATGGTCGTGAGTGGTCGCCCAAAGAGTCGTACCTTTTTCTGGTCGCCGCTGGATTTTCAACATGTTGAAAATGTTCGGAGACCTGCTGCCACCATGACGGGTGCCGGCAAGTAGCTGATAAAATCGCATTAGTAGGACAGGCCCTTGGTGTCGAATCAAAACAAGTCTTGGAGCCAATTAAGGATGGTCAGTTAGTTTTGGTGTTGCCAGTGATGTATACATCATGTGAAAGAATACATTTAAAAATAAAGTTCCTAGAAGGTGCAATATAGTATATTGTTAGGCGTTTTCTGCTCTGAATTTATTTATTAATTTATATTTTATTTCATTAAAGTGAAGCTGTAATTAGTAATGTCAATGCTATGCATTGCAGCAAGAAAAATCCCTATTGAGCTGAAAATACCCCTTTAATGTGGGCATTATAGACATTGTATTACACCCAAAGCCAGGAGAAATTTGAGAATATTAGAATGAGTAAGATTAATGGATCATTTGGATATTTTCGTTAAACGTTATTAAGTATTAGGGCGGCACAGTGGCACAGCTGCCAGAGTCCCGGGTTCGATTCTAACCTCGGGTGCTGTCCGTGTGGAGTTTGCGCGTTCTCCCTGTGACCGCGTGGGTTTCCTCCAGGTGCTCCGGTTTCCTCCCGCATTCCAAAGACGTGCAGGTTTGTAGGTTAACTGCCCCTGGAGTGTAGTGGATGGACAACCTAGAGCCAGTGAGGTTGGCGTTGGCCTGTATCTTTCCATCAATCGAGACTCTTGCGCTGGGAAAAGTTTACAATCCCATTGCTTCTCACATCAGCAACAAGGTTTATTAAAGTTCTATCTTAGCTTATATAAAAGTACGTGCTTCACAGATAATTTTATACCAGCTAAAACTAAACTTTAAAAATCTTGTCATCTGAGCTAATGACATTTTTTAATTCTGGCATCGTACAATGTAGTTAATAGGAGAAATAGAGAAGATAATTGTATGCTATGCACCAAAGACATTTTATATTGAACACTGAAGGTAGACAAAAGTGCTGGAGAAACTCAGCGGGTGAGGCAGCATCTATGGAGCGAAGGAAATGGGCAACGTTTCGGGCCGAAACCCTTCTTCAGACTCTGACTTCAGACTTCAGAACACTAGTGACTTTATTGCATTATTTACTAACTAACCTTCTATCTCAGTTCTAAGATTACAGCATAAATCGAGCCTTTGAAAGATAAGCACTTTTAACGTTTATGAATCATTTATAAATGAATAATTGATTTATTTATTCACCGTAAAGACGAATTAAGTCAAGTGGGAAACAAAGTTAACTCCTTTGCGATACGAAACCTTGATTGCCTGTGTTCTGAACATACATATTAGATGATTGAATCAATTTCCGTTGTTTATGAAGATCATTTATCAGAACGTCCTCATTCTCATGAAATATGATCTTTTGGCACCTGATTGTTGAGGGTTTGTTTATTGCGACTATTAACTGCCCATGCAAATGACTGGATATCGTTTCCTTTTGCCTTTCTGGAAAGAAATGTAATCAGGTCTCTCTGAATGATGTTATCTACATATACATACAGTAAAATAAAGTAGTTTTAAATTTGAAAAATGTGTACTTTCTGATTGTAAATAACCATTCATTGACAGTGTGCATGAAACAAGCTGCCAGATGAGGTACTTGAGGCTGGGACTATCCCAACATTTAAGAAATAGTTAGGCGGGTACATGGATAGGACGGGTTTGGAGGGATATGGACCAAGCTCAGGCAGGTGGGGCAAGTGCAGCTGGGTCGTGTTGGGCAGTGTGGGCAAGATGGGCCGAACGGCCTGTTTCCACACTGTATCACTCTGTGACTCTGTATCAAACAAACCAAAGTAGTGTTTTACACAGGATGATAGATGGCGTTTTCCATTTCAGGACATTTAAGGCAGAGATAGATAGATTCTTGATTAGTACGGGTGTCAGAGGTTATGGGGAGACGGCAGGAGAATGGGGTTAGGAGGGAGTGATAGATCAGCTATGATATAATGACGGAGTGGACTTGAAGGGCCGAATGGCCTCATACTGCTCCTTGAACATATGAACTAATCCAGGATGTCCTCTTTATTTACTAAAGGTGGTTTCCCCCCCTCTGCTTTCATAGATGGATCCCTCGCCCCCGTATCCCGTAATTCTCTTCTCACTCCTCTACCCAGATGGATGGAGAGTTCACATTGAACTGTTTTATCTAATTATGACTCTCATCATTTTATATACAAAATTCTTCAGACTCGGGGTGATAATGGCGTGTTAAGTGCAGGTAATCTCTCTTGAGATGTGAATAGTAGGAGCTGAATGATGAATGGAAGGGAGAATGGGAGGCACGGTGGCGCAGCGGTAGAGTTGCTGCCTTACAGCGCCAGGGACCCGGGCTCCATCCTGACTACGGGCGCTGTCTGTACGCAGTTTGTACGTTCTCCCCGTGACCTGCGTGGGTTTTCTCCGGGAAGCTCAGGTTTCCTCCCGCACACCTAAGACATACAGGTTTGTAGGCTAATTGGTTGGCTAAAATTGTAAAATTGTCCCTAGTGTGTGTAGGATAGTGTTAGCCTGCAGGGCTAGTTGGTTAGCACAGACTTGGTGGGCCGAAGGGCCTATTTCCCAGCGCTAACTCTAAACTAAACCGAACTAAGAAGAGCAATACGGGTACTATGAGACATAGAACACTGTAGTTGCTGGAAATCCTATGTAAAAGAGACCATTGGAATTAGTTTGGTTTATTGCCACGTGTACCGAGGTACAGTGAAAAGCTTTGTTGCTGCCTGTTCTCCAGTTAGAGGAAAGACTACACATGATTACAACCAAGACATCTACAGAATTAGCCGGAAGGCCAGACAACAAACATAACGAGGAGGAGGAAAAATGAAATTGTTTTGCATACTTGAAGACCTTGCATTCGGACTGTGTTGGAAGGAACTGCAGATGCTGGTTTACATCGAAGATAAACACAAAACGCTGGAGTAACTCCGTGGGTCAGGCAGCATCTCTGGAGAAAAGGGATAGGTGACGATTCGGGTTGAGACCCTTCTTCAGACTCTGAAGGAGGATCTCGGCCGGAAATGTCACCCGTTCCTTTGCACTATTAGTAAAGGCCACTTCTGATCCAGACTGGAAAAGCTGGCCATCTATAATTGTCCGATTTAACTGCGGGTGATGGCCTACAAAACAAAAAGACACAAAGTGCTGGAGTAACTCAACTCGGAATGCTGGTGTTACCCACGGTGTTACTCCAACACTATTTGTATCTTTTTATGGATTCAATGCGGGTTGTGATGTAGCTGATCAGGAAATGAGATGCTCTTCCTCGATTTTATATTGGACTACTCTGGGTACAGTGCTTCATTATGGGAAGTCAAAACAGGGCAGGGCCTTCACTGGGAAGTGTAGAGCAGAGGGATCTGGGAGTGCAGACGTGTAGACCCTTGACAGTGGCGATAGGGTGGTAGGGAAGGCTTGCGGTACATTGGCCTTCAACAGTCAGGGTATCGAGTCTAGAAGTTGGGATGTTGTGTTGCAGTTGTACCAGACGTTGGTGGGGCTGCATTTTGGAGTATTGCGTAGGAAGGATCTGTAGATTGTGGATTACTTCGAGAATGGACACAAAATGCTGGAGTATCTCCAGAGGTGCTGCCTGTCCCGCTGAGTTACTCCAGCATTTTGTGTCCACCTTTGGAGCGTTGAGTTCAGTTTCGATCGCCCTGCGATAGGAAGGATGGCGTTAAGCTGGAAAGACGCAAGAGAGATTTACGGGGTTGTTGCCAGGACTCGAGGGCCTGAGCTAAAGGGGAGAGGTTGGGCAGGCTAGGACTTTATTCTTTGGAGCACAGGAAGATGAAGGATGATCTTATAGAGATCTATAAGATCAAGAGAGGGACGTATAGGGTAAAAGTCTATGACTGTAAAAGTCTTTTGCTCAGAGAAGGGGAATCAGAAACCAGTGGACATAGGTTTAAGGTGAGAGGTGGGAGATTTAATAGGAACCTAAAGGGCAACTTTTCCACTCACAGGGTAGTGGGTTCATGGAATGAGCTACCAGAGGAGAGAGTAAATGCAGAAAATATAACACCAATTAAAAAACATTTATACAGGTACATGGATAGGAAAGGTTTTGAGGGATATGGACCAAACATGGGCAGGTGGGACTAGTGTAGATGGGGCATCTTGTTCAGTATGGGCAAGTTGAAAGGCCTTTTTCTGTGCTGTCCGACTCTATCTATAACTCTGATTACTTGTCCGTGAGGTAATAGTTCTTGAAACGTGTGATGTCTTTAACAAGTAGTATTCAAGTGTGGCCAAAATTAACATTTCAATAAAGTTTGTTGACTCCAATAAGTAAGTAAGTAAGTAAGTCAGTTTATTGGCCAAGTATTCACATACAAGGAATTTGCCTTGGTGCTCCGCCCACAAGTAACAACATGACACACAGTGACACTTACGAATGACTCAGAAAACCATAAACATTAATAATAATTCCAGTGAATAATAATAAAAACAATAACAATGCTTGTTGTTTAGTTTAGTTTAGCGATATTGCACGGAAACAGACCCTTTGGCCCACCGAGACCATGGCATCTACCGACCAGCGATCCCTGCACACTAATGCCCCTGTCCCACTTAGGAAACCTGAACGGAAACCTCTGGTGACCTTGCCCGAGACCCAAGGTTTCCATGAGGTCGCCGGAGGTTTTGGTCACTCTCCCTAATGGTCGAAAGTGGTTTCCGTGTGGGTCGAGGCTTCTTCTAGGTTGCTTCGATTATTTCAACATAATCAAAACCGGCCTCGACTAAAAATAGGTTGCCGTTTGGCCGAAGCCAGTGGAGTGGGGTCGCTATTTACTTACAGGCAGTCGAAGGCCATCTCCTTCGATGACCGGCCATTTGGATTGGCTCATTGGAGTTTCACGACCTAGAAGACCCACCAGAAGGTAAAATGCCCGCTAAACTTTATTAAACTTCTAAAAATTGTCTCCACTCATTCTCCCCCGCTTCTCCCCTCCCTTCAACCCCCCCTTCAACCCCCCCCCCCCCCTTCTCTCCCTTCTCTCCCCCCCTCTCTCTCCCCCCCTTCTCCCACTTCTCCCCCCCTCTCCCCCCCTTCTCTCCCCCCTTCTCCCCCCCTTCTCCCCCCTCCCCCCCCTTCTCCCCCCCTTTCTCCCCCCCTTCTCCCCCCTTCTCTCCCTTCTCCCCCCCTTCTCCCCCCTCTCTCCCCCCCTTCTCCCCCCCTTCTCCCCCCCCTTCTCCCCCCTTCTCTCCCCTCCTTCTCCCCCCCTTCTCCCCCCCTTCTCCCCCCCTTCCCCTCTCCCCCCTTCTCCCCCCTCTCCCCCCCTTCTCCCCCCCTCTCTCCCCCCCTTCTCTCCCCCCTTCTCCCCCCCTTCTCCCCCCCTTCACCCTCTCCCCCCTTCTCCCCCCCCTTCTCCCCCCTTCTCCCCCCCTTCTCCCCCCCTTCTCCCCCCCCTTCTCCCCCCCTTCTCCCCCCCTCTCCCCCCCCCTCTCCCCTCCCTTCTCTCCTCCCTTCTCCCCCTTCTCCCCCCCTTCTCCCCCCCTTCTCCCCCCCTTCTCCCCTCCCCTTCTCTCGCTCCCTTCTCTCTCTCCTTCTCTCCCTCACCCTGCACTCTCTAAAGGACTTACCGTGCTCTGTGGCAGCCGTTTACCTTCCTCTTCATCACGCAGACAGCGCTCCTCCACTGTCCCTGACCCCCACCTTCGCGATGTGTGTGTGTGTGTGTGTGCGTGTGTGTGGTTGGTCGGTAGCAAAGATCCTATAGGATCTTTGGTCGGTAGATGCAGCTCACGCTTCGGTCGATCCAGCTCGAGTGACCAAAGCCTCCGGCGACTCATGGAAACCTTGGGTCGCGGGCAGGGTCACCAGAGGTTTCCGTTCAGGTTCCCTAAGTGGGACAGGGGCATAACACTATCCTACTCACACGAGGGACACTTAACAATTTTTATTGAGAAGCCAATTAACTTACAAACCTGCACGTCTTTGGAGTGTGGGAGGAAACCGGAGCACCCGGAGAAAACCCACGGAGGTTATGGGGAGAATGTACAAACTCCGTTCAGACACCACCAGCTCTCTGGCGCAGTGAGGCAGCGACTCTCCCGTAGCGCCACTGTGCTGCTTGTCGTGAATCATTTTCTGAAAGTTGCAAGCCTTCCCTTCAACATGAAGCTAATTTTAAGTTGCAATCCACTAAAGTCTTATTAAAAAAAAATCAATACAGTCACTAACAGCTTCCTACACACCAGGGACAATTTACAATTTTTTTTACCGAAGCCAATTAATCTACAAACCTGTACGTCCTTGGAGTGTGGGAGGAAACCGGAGCACCCGGAGAAAACCCACACAGTCACCGGGAGAAGGTGCAAACTCTCTACAGCAGCGCCTGTGGTCAGGATTGAACCCGGGTTTCTGGCGCTGTAAGGCAGCAACTCGACCGCTGCGCAAAGTGTTAATGAGTACATATCCTCACCGCCAAAGACAAGGATCCTGGGGGATTGGCAATGCTGGTCTGGTACGTACATCTTTTCAACTTTTAGCATGTTCACCTCGCCGTGAAGCTAATGATCTTTTCCTCAATCATAAGCCTGGAGCATGTTCTTTCTCTGGTTATTGTAAAGTATCATTCGAGCTTTTTGTAAAGAAACATAGAAAACAGGTGCAGGAGGAGGCCATCCGGACCTTCGAGCCAGCACCGCCATTCAATATGATCATGGATGATCATCTAAAATCAGTACCCTATTCCAGCTTTTTTCCCCATATCCCTGGATTCCATTAGCCCCAAGAGCTAAATCTAACTCTCTCTTGAAAACATCCAGTGAATTGGCCTTCACTGCCTTCTATGGCAGAAAATTCCAATTTCGAATCAGAAGATTCGCAACTCTCTGGGTGAAAAAGATTTTCCTCATCTCAGTCCTAAATGGCCTGCCCCTTATTCTTAAACTGTGACCCCTGGATTTGGACTCCTCCAACATCAGGAACATTTTTCATGCATCTGGCCTGTCCAATCCCTTCAGAATTTTCAGTTTCTATGAGATCCCCTCCCATCCTTCTAAATTCCAGTGAATGCAAGCCCAGTCGACCCATTCTTTCACCATAATTCCCTGGAATTAACCTGGTGAACCTACGCTGCACTCCCTCAATAGCAAGAATGTCCTTTCTCAAATTAGGAGACCAAATCCCGTGTCAGAAAAACACTGCTACTTTCCACCACTTCTGATGGGCCAGCCAACTTGGATGCACCAATGTGCCTCTGGTCCCACATGCTTTAACATAGCACACGAACAGGCCCTTCAGCCCACAATGTCCGTGCCGAACATGATACCGTGTTAAACTATCTCATCTGCCTGTACGATCCATATCCCCCTGCTCCCTGCATTTCCATGTGCCCATCTAAAAGCCTCTTAAACCCCACTATGCTATCTGCCTTCAGCACCACCCCCGGCGACGTGTTCTACACCCCTGGTGAGGAGGAATGTCTTTAGTCAGAGGGCGGTAAATCTGTGGAATTCATTGCCACAGAGGGCTGTGGAGGCCAAGTCAATGGATATGTTTTAAGGCGGAGATAGATAGATTCTTGATTAGTACACGTGTAAGAGGCTATGGGTAGAAGGCAGGAGAATGGGGTTAGGAGTGAGAGATAGATCAGCCATGGTTGAATGGTGGAGTAGACCTGATGGGCCGAATGGCCTAATTCTGCTCCTAGAACTTATGAACTTATGACCTCTCAGTTCAGTTCAGTTTTATTTATTTGTTATATGTAGGTTAACGCAGGATCAACGGTACAATGAAATGTGTTTGACAAGGCAACGGGTCACCTCAGCAATGATATTGCAAGGATAAAAATAAGATTTTAAAAAAGATAAGATAAAAGTGACATTGGTGGATAAAAGACAATAATAAATGTAATAATCAACATATATGATGTGTTTTTGAGTTCAGAAGCCTGATGGCCTGATGGTAAAAACCGTTCTTAAGTCTGGTGGTGCGTGCAGCCCTGCTCCCGTATCGTCTGCCTGACGGGAACAAGGAGGACGGTCTGCGTGCTGGGTGGCTGTGGCCCTTGATGATGCCGTGTGCCTTCCGCAGGCACCGCCGGTGGAGAATGTCCCGAATGGCCGGGAGACAGTTGCCAGTGATGTGCCGTGTGCCGCCTTCACCACTCTCTGGAGTGATTTGCGGCTGTGGGCAGAACCGTTCCCGTACCAGACCGTGACGCAGCCCGTCAGCAGACGCTCGATGGCGCAACTGCAGACGTTTGTGAGGATGCTGGCGTTCATGCCAAACTTCCTCAGTCTTCTCTCTATGTGTAAAAAACATTTGCCCTGCACATCTGCATTAAACTTCCCCCCTCTCACCTTATAACTGTGCCCTCTAGTTTTCGGACACTTCCACCTTTTGTAAAAGGTTCTGACTGTCTACCCTATCTTTGCCTCTCATCGTTTCGTATACTTCGATGAAGTCTCCCCTCAACCTCTGACGTTAATCATCAGTGCCAACTAACAATGCTGGACTTTGTCAAAAGCGTGACTAAAATCCATGTAGACATCGTCCACTTCCCTGCCCGCATCAATCTCCTAGATTGCCTCATTTGCACCAGCAGAAAGATCGAAAAAAGAATCATTTGAAGTTTTAACAAAATGTTAAATGGTCAGCTAGACATAGATCACAAGACCTACACCAACCCCAAACCAATTAGGAGCAGACGAGAGCAATCGATCCAATTTGTGGTCCCAGCCACAAAGACAGATGTGTACAGCAATACGTTCTTCCCCACGCACTATTAAAGCATGGAATAATCTCCACCAAACCACGGTTGCCCAGCCAGATGCAACTGAATTTAAAGTGGCACTTTCTTCCCAATAACCCTCTCTGGCTAAGCCCCTCCCTTCACCACCTCCAGTTTAAATTCCAGTTGGAATATTTTGGAGGACCAAGTAACCAAGAACCAAGACTGCGAAACAGCAGATTGTTTTGGCCCCATTAGGACAACCCTTTCGCAATGCAGCCGTCGAGGACAAAAAGGTGTGGGTTGTCGTTCACTGATGATCCTGCAGCTGATGTCTTCCCTCTTTGTGTTGTTCTGCACATTTTTTAAAAGCCTGATTTTATTTCCCAGAGCGTTGCAACAAGCGAAAGGCCTGCAGGTATCATCGTCTTATTTGGATATTTTTAAAGGCGGAGATAGACAGATTCTTGATTAGTGCGGGTGTCAGGGGTTATGGATAGAAGGCAGGAGAATATCCGTTGACTTGGGGGCCTGTTTCTTTTGGCGACTGCCGGCATCGTAATGAGTGTTGCCAAAAGATTTTGAACATTTCAAAATCCAGCGGCGACACAAATAATGCTGCGTTGAAAAACCACCGCGCGTCATACGTCATCACGCCATCACGGCCCGTCGCGGCCCGTCACGCCGCGCGTCACGCCGCGCGTCATACGTCATCACGCCATCGCGGCCCGTCACCTCCGCGTCACGCCGCGCGTCACGCCGCTAATGTTTCGGTGACCTGATACGTCAGTCAATGATACCGGCAGTCGTCGAAAAAAATCGGCAAGTGGGAACAGGCCCTTTAACCTCCACAGCCGGCCGTGGCAATGTATTCTCCACAGATTCTCCACCCTCTGACTAAAGATATTCCTCTTCATCTCCTTTCTCAAGGTACGTCCATTAAACGCAATTACGTCATTCAAGATGTTGTTACAATCATTCGTTCCATATTAAATTATTCAAGCCTGATCAGTTAGTTGCATTTCACAGACAGTATATGGTAACGTTCTTCTGACAAACCACATTATTTTCATATAACTCTGTCCTCGCTCTCTTATTGTCGCTTGTTAGTAAAGAGTCTCCCCCCCCCCCCCTCCTCCACCCCCACCACTTCCTGCACAATGAAAGCACTTTTGATCCAATACTGTCAGGGTCTCATGAATAATCTAAGAAGCTGCCTACACCTACAAACTAGGTGACTCAGTGGTATGTGGGACCGCTAATTGGTTTGACGCCACCAAGTACTCTGCTGCGAATGACTACATGAGCTCTGAATCGATTTGGGCCCACTTACCCGTCTGTTATTTAGTCTAAGATGGACACAAAATGCTGGAGTAACTCAGTGGGACAGGCAGCATCTCTGGAGAGAAGGAATGGGTGATGTTCTTCCAAAGGGTCTCGGCCCGAAACGTCACCCATTCCTTCTCTCCGGAGATGCTGCCTGTCCCGCTGAGTTACTCCAGCATTTTCTTCTCATGACCCTTGACACCCTTACTAATCAAGAATCTATCAATCTCCACCTTAAAAACATCCAATTTCTATAGCTTAAATCTTTCAAAAAATCTATACAAAAATAAATAAATAGAAGCTGTGTTAATATGTAATTGATAAACAAATTGTGTTTTGGTTATGATATGTATTAAAAAAATATTTTAAAAAAATTTTAAAAATCCATTGACTTGGCCTCCACAGCCTTCTGTGGCAATGAGTTCCACCAGATTCACCGCCCTCTGACTAAAGAAATTCTTCCTCATCTCCTCTCCAAAGGTATGCCCTTTTATTCTGACTCCGAGATCTTTGGTTTCCTCCCACACTCCAAAGACGTACAGGTTTGTAAGTTAATTGGGTTCGGTAAAAAAACATGTAAATGTATAATTGTCCCCAGTGCGTGTAGGGTAGTGTTAATGCGCGGGGATCTCTGGTCAGTGCGGACTTGGTGGGCTGAAGGGCCTGTTTGCGCGCTGTATCTCTAAACTAAATTAGTGGAAACATCCTCTCCACATCCACTCAATCCAGGCCTTTCACTGTTTGAGCCTTTCCAGCATTTTGTAGTCTATCGTTAATAATAGAAATGATCCTAAAATGGAAAGTAAGTGGCGATTTCCTTTTTACATTTTATTCTAGCGATCTGCATTCTCTTTCACACAATAACAAGTTCTCTTCATCTGACACCGGGCCCTGGGAGTCTTTTAATGGCCAGTGTTAAAATGTACCTTGGCTTCTGTGTTTTTTTGGTTGCTTTCCTGTTAATGAACACTGGCTCTTTGATCAAGGGTCATGCTGCTGTTTCAGGCTGACAAATGTATTACAAACAGCACCTGTTTTACCTGCTGGGGGGGGGGGGTTTAAATAAAATGATTAATATCCCATGTGTTACTGATTTGACCCTGTTCCCAATGCTAGATCAGCTTTCAGCCTTAATTGCTTTCCTTTGATGTTCTATGGCCAGTTGAAAGTTCTGAAGGAATTGCTGTTAGCTCTGGCATTTTTTCGCAGGCTGTATTTGTCTGGGCATGTTGAACTGACATTTTGAGGAATTATTAATGTGTTTATTCTTTTAGTTCTTTTTAGAGTTACAGCATGGCAACTTTAGTCCAAAGAAAGGTTTTGGCCCGAAACGTCGCCTATTTCCTTCGCTCCATAGATGCTGCCTCACCCGCTGAGTTTCTCCAGCATTTTTGTCTACCTTCGGCCTGTCGAGTCCACTAGTTCTATGCTATCCCACTTTAAACACTGGGGACAATCATTCAGAGGGCCAATTAACCTACAAGCTCGCAGGTCTCTGGGAGGTGGGAGCAAACCGGAGTACCCGGAGGAAACCCACGCAGTCAGAGGGAGGACGTGCAAACTCCACGCCGACAGCACCCGAGCTTATTGTGTTTGACGGCTAATATCTCACAGTCATCACACTTATCACACACTGTACTCACTTGTTGCAACACCGCCAAACTGCGCGAAGATCCGCTGTCCCTCCGTTCCGAGGCAATGCGGCAGGATCGCTCGTGCGACAGGAGGCTCTCCTGGATTTTCCAAGAACGGGGATGGGGCAGCGAGAGTTAAACTAGCCATCCTCGTCGCCATATATATTGTGTTTGACGGCTAATAACTCACAATCAACACTTGTTGTACCGAGCCTGCGAGTGCGTTTTTTTCAAGACAAAATATCTGCGTCAAAACTCGTCACGATCGCCCCGGACTCATCCCGAGGAAAACATACATTTCGGGGCGGAGCCCTCTAGTGGCGACGGTAAGGACCGTTACCCAGACACAACAGAGGTCAGGATCGAACCTGGTTCTCTGGCTCTGTGAAGCAGCGGCTATACCAGGTGGCGCCACTGTGCTGCCCCTATGTATCAACGGCTTTAATACATCTCATAGCGTTAATTTACAAAATAATGAGAGGAATAGATCAGCTGGACGCACAGACCTTCTTGCCCACAGTAGGGGCATTGAGAACCAGAGGTCATTGGTTTAAGGTGAGGGGGGGGGGGTGGGGGGGGGGGGGGGGGGGGGGGAAAGATTTAATAGGAACCTGAAGGGTACGTTTTTCACACAAAGGTTGGTGGGTGTATGGAACGAGCTGCCGGAGGAGGTAGTTGAAGCAGGTACTGTCGCCACGTTTAAGAGACATTTGGACAGGTACATGGATAGGACAGGTTTAGAGGGATATGGGTCAAACGCAGGCAGGTGGGACTAGTGTAGATTTGACACGTTGGTAACAGTACATCCTTTTATTCTGAAGCTATGGCCTCTGGTGCTAGACTCTGGTGGTGCAGCGGTAGAACTGCTGCCTTACAGCGCCAGAGTCCCGGGTCCGTTCCTGACTACGGGAGCTTGTTTGTACGGGAGTTTGTACGTTCTCCCTGTGACCTGCGTGAATTTTCTCCGGGATCTCCGGTTTCCCCTCACACTCCAAAGATGTGCAGGTTTGTAGGTTACTTGGCTTTGGTAAAATTATAAATTGTCCCAACCATACATAGGATCCAGTTAGGGTGCGGGGATCGCTGGTCACGCTGACTCGGTGGGTAAAGGGCCTGTTTCCACGCTGCATCTCTAAGCTAAGCTGAACTGTGATCTGGTGGCACCTTGTGGCAGCGGCTGCCTGCAGTCCGTCTGTCTTTTTTATTTTTTTTTGCCCTGTTAGGAGTTAGTTTTTGGTTTATTTTTAGCTGTGTATATGTGGTGGGGGGGGGGGGGGGGGGGGTAAACTTTTTAATCTCTTCCCTGAACGGGGGCGGGACTTTTCCCTTGTCGCGTCCCCGTTGTCGTTGGGGCCTAACGTCGTGGAGCTGGCGGCCTCCAACCGGAATCGGCCTGGGGGCTCCAGCCACAGAGCCTGCGGACTCGCCATCGCGCAGCTGGCTGGCTTCGGAGCTGTGGCTGCGGCTGCGGCCGTGACCCGACTTCAGAGCTTCGGAGCTCCGTCCGCGGGCCCTGTGGACGGTGGAGTCGGGAGCTCGCAGGTCCCTGGTGGGAGACCGATTTTCGGGGAGCTCCCGCAACGGCAACTTTGCCCGCCCCAAATCGAGGGTTTTTTTAATCGGCCGGAGCAGGGCCTTACATCGACCGGCGCGGCTGAAACGGCCGTGGGATTTACCGTCGTCTGCCGGGAGGTTTAACATCGGGAGCCCCGGTCGCCTCGAAGTTGCCGTTTGGCTGCCTGACCGTGGGAGAAGAACAAAGGACAGGAAAGAGATAACATTTTTGTCTTCCATCACAGTGAGGAGGTGTTTGGAGATTCACTGTGATGGATGTTTATGTGGAACTGCGTTAATTGTGGGTTTTGGTTTTTTTTTGGTGTTATGACTACAGGCAACGAAATTTCGTTCAAACCTTGCTTTTGTTTGAATGACAATAAAGTGCAATTGAATTGAATTGAATTGAACTAAACCATGAAAGGAATGAGGGGCATGAGACAGCAGGGTATTTTGGGGATATTCTGCTCGGCCGGGCTGCAGTTTTTTTTAACGAGTTGTTATAAACTCTCAGCTTGGCTGCAGACAGAATACCCACTGCGGGGAAAGTGAACAATCCTAACCTTATGCACCAGGCTTCGTGTGGTTGCTTCCTGACAGCTGGTTTAACTGAGCACAGCCGAGACTGGAAACTATGAAAGATTTAGCAGCCTACTTAACTGCTCTCCTCGCCAAGAAATAGCGAAGGTTCACGAAACAGCTATAAAAATACAGGAACGAAATGTCAAACATAACTGTAAAACTATAGTATCGGAATTCAGTCTCGCAAACTTTGGGACTGGAGCTGCACTGGTTAAAGAGATAAATACCGCGTAGAATCCCCGTAATGTGTTTGATCTTTCTCTCTGGGGTGACAGAGGCTGACGGGAGATCTGATAGAGGTTCGTACAGTTGTGAGAGGGATAGATCGGGTCAGGCAGTCAGAACCGTTTCCCCAGAGTGAACAGGTGAAAGGCTGGAGGGCATAGACCAGGGGTCTCCAAACGATGGCCCGCGGGCCACATCCGGCCCGCCATGAGATTTTAACCCGGCCCGCAGCAAGCTCTTAACACGTTCCGTGCTGCGGGCTATTTAGCGGGTTCTGTGGCAGCGCGGCAACTTACACGTCAGTTTACCGTAGGCTATCGAGTTGAGGGTTTGTGTGCAGCTGCTGACAGGTTACCGGCGATGGCCCCCAGGAAGATAGTGAGGATCGGCGACAGTGGTGGCAGTGAAGACGGTGGCCAAAGTGGGTGTGTGTGTGTGAGTGAGTGTGTGTGTGAGTGTGTGTGAGAATGTGAGTGTGTGTGTGTGTGTGTGTGTGTGTGTGTGTGTGTGTGTGTGTGTGTGTGTGTGTGTGTGTGTGTGTGTGTGTGTGTGTGTGTGTGTGTGTGTGTGAGTGTGTGTGAGAGTGTGTGTGTGTGTGAGTGAGTGTGAGTGAGTGTGTGTGTGTGTGTGTGAGTGTGTGTGTGTGTGTGTGTGTGTGTGTGTGTGTGTGAGTGAGTGTGTGTGTGTGAGTGTGTGTGTGTGAGTGTGTGTGTGTGTGAGTGTGTGGGTGTGTTGTGAGTGTGTGTGTGTGTGTGAGTGTGAGTGTGAGTGTGAGTGTGAGTGTGAGTGTGAGTGTGTGTGTGTGTGTATGGCCCGCAATAATGTGGCAAATATATAATGTGGCCCTCATGCTGAACAGTTTGTAGGCCCCTGGCGCAGACCACAAGACATAGGAGCAACCGCTTGCAGTGTATGTTGCTAATAACCTGGCCCCTTTACTCTAAAGGCCACTGTTCCAGCTTTCATCAATACATTCAACACTGAACCAACGATTAATTGATTTGGGCAGCAAGTGGCACAGCAGTAGAGTTGCAGCCAGCATTACTTGAAGTGAGTGATATCAATGTTCAAACCGCTGGGGTGTAAGCTGCCCAAGCGAAATATGAGGTGCTGTTCCACCAATCTGCGTGTGGCCTCACTCTGACAGTGGAGGAGGCCCAGGACAGAAAGGTCAGTGTGGGAATGGGAGGGGGAGTTGAAGTGTTTGACAACAAGGAGATTGTGTAGGGCTAGGCAGACTGAGTGACTGAGAATTCAGTGAAACGATCGCTTGGTCTGCATTTGGTCTCATCGATATATTGGAGCCCACACCAGGTGCACTGGATACAGTAGATGAGGTTGCAGGAGGTGCAGGTGAATCTCTGCCTCACCTGAAAGGACTGTCAGGGTCTCTGGTCAGAGTCGAGGGAGGAGGCTACTCAGCAAAACAGGCCCAGTCTATAGGGAGAGAAACAGCATTAACATGTCAGGTCAATGTAGGGTTGCCAACTTTCTCACTGAGAACTGTCTGAAGAAGGGTCTGGACCCGAAACGTCACCCTTCCTTCTCTCCAGAGATGCTGCCTGGCCCACTGAGTTACTCCAGATGCCGGGCACAAAGATGGCGAGGGGAGGGGAGGAGAGGAGGAGAGGAGATGGGAGGAGGAGAGGCGAGGAGGGCAGGAGAGGAAAGGAGAGGGGATGGCAGGAGAAGGGAAGAGGAGAGCGGAGGATAGGAGGGGACGGGATGAGAGGAGAGGAGAGGGGCTGGGAGCAGAGGGGAGGAGAGGGGAGGAGGGGGAGAGGGGAGGAGAAGAGATGGGGGGAAGAGAGGAGAGGGGAGGAGAGCAGAGGGTATGATAGGAGAGGGGAGGGGAGGAGAGGAGAGAAGAGAGGAGGGTAGAGGGGGGGAGATGAGAGGGAGGTTAGTGGAATAGAGAGGAGAGGAGAAGAGGGGAGGAGAGGGGAGGTGCTGAGAGGAGGAGAGGAGATTAAGGGATGGGAGGAGAGGAGAGGAGAGGGGAGCAGGACAGGAGAGGGAAAAAAAAGCGGTGTGAGAGGGTAAGGGGAGAGGGGAGGGGAAGGAGGATGAGGAGTGGAGAGAGGAGGGAGAGGAGAGAGAGGCGGAAAGGAGAGGAAGGAGAGGAGAGGAGGTGGAGGGGGAGGAAAGGGAAGGGAAGGAGAGGGAAGGAGAGGAGAGGAGATGGGAGGGGAGGGGAGGGGAGGGGAGAAGAGGAGAGGAGAGGAGAGGGACATTGGCTCACGGGCTGATCTGGTCAAGAGTGACAGAGGAAGGCCCTGCAGGAGCCTGGGACTCGCCTGAATCTCCAGTGGACCGAGCTTGCGGGCCGACCGGACTTTGGAAATGGCCCCAAAACATGGCGGTGCCCACAGGTGTAAATATGCAGAGAGAATCTGACTGTGCAGTTGCACCTGCGACAAATAAAGCTTCACTGAACCATGAAGAGAGAGTCTACATATTTGTGCTCGTGAGGAACTTGCCCGCTCCGACTAACGATCACCCTTACGGCTAACGATCACCCTTACCCTAACGATCACCCTATCTCAAACACAAGGGGCGATTTACAGAATTAACCTACAACCCTTGGGATATGGGACGAAACCGGAGCACCCGGAGAAAACCCACAGAGAGAAGGTACAAACTCCGTACAGACAGCACCCGTAGTCAGGATCGAACCCGGGACCCTGGCGCTGTGAGGCAGCGACTCTACCGCTGCGCCACCGTGCCGACCTGCAGTAGAAATGTACAGGTGAAGGAGTAAAGAAAAGCCGAATTGGAGGACCCCCCCCTCTCAAAAAACAACTTTAACGTTCACTGACGTGTGCCACCTGCCATAGAGAAACCTACCCCAAAATTAATAGAGTCTAGAAACACAAGGAACTGCAGATGCTGGAACCTTGCGTAAAAGACAAAGTGCTGGAGTATCTCAATGGGTCAGGCGGCATCTCTGGTGGACGTGGACAGGCAACGTTTCAGGTCAGCACCCTTCTTCAGAGTTGCCAGTCGGGACACTTCTTTAAGCCTGAAGAAGGTTCCTGACCCATAAAGGTCACCTGTCCACGTTCCCCAGAGATGCTGCCTGACCCGCTGGGTTACTCCGGCACGCTGTGTTCTATGGGTAGCGCCTTGCTGCCTCACAGCGCCAGAGACCCGGGTTCCATCCCGACCACGGGTGCTGTCTGTACGGAGTTTGTACGTTCTCCCCGCGACCTACGTGGGTTTTCTTTGAGATCTCTGGTTTGCTCCCACTCTCCAAAGACGTGCAGGTTTGCAGGTTAATTGGCCTGGTAAACGTAAAAAAAAAAAAAATGTCCCTAGTGTGTGTGGGATAGTGTTAATTTGCGGGGATCGCTGGTCGGCACAGACTCGGTGGGCCGAACGTCCTGTTTCCGCACTGTGTCTCTAAACTAAACTAAACTAGGATGGCAGTGCACCCTAAAATGAAAAAAAGATACAAAGTGCTGGAGGGTCAGGCAGCATCTCTGGGGAACGTGGATAGGTGACCTTTATGGGTCAGGAACCTGCTTCAGGCTTAAAGAAGTGTCCCGACTGGCAACTCTGAAGAAGGGTGCCGACCTGAAACGTTGTCTGCCCGCGTCCTCCAGAGATGCCGCCTGACCCATTGAGATACTCCAGCACTTTGGCTTTTACGCAAGGTTCCAGCATCTGCAGTTCCTTGTGTTTCTAGACTCTATTCATTTTGGGGTAGGTTTCTCTACGGCAGATGGCACTGGTCTGTGGAATTCTCTGCCTCAGAGGGCGGTGGAGGCCGGTTCTCTGGATACTTTCAAGAGAGAGCTAGATAGGGCTCTTAAAGATGGCGGAGTCAGGGGATATGGGGAGAAGGCAGGAACGGGGTACTGATTGGGGATGATCAGCCATGATCACATTGAATGGCGGTGCTGGCTCAAGGGGCTGAATGGCCTCCTCCTGCACCTATTGTCTATTGTCTATTGTCTATTAAAGTTGGTCAGGACCCTTCTGCAGATTTCAGGTTGGGACCCCCATACAGAAGACCAGAACCAGCACAATATGCAGTTTCACTTAAGGTTGCAAACCTCAGTCATTCCAAATCTAAAGAGCTTTTGTGCAAGTGTAAATGCTTTACGTAAGAATCGAAAGTTAACTTTAACAAAAAACCCTGTAAATCTCACAAAATGTCGTTGATGGAAAACCTATTTTCACCAAATGAGTCTAACAGGTTACCTTTCCTTCCCCGATGGCGTTCCCTTTCCAAGATGTAACCTCCAGAGACACGGCAATGGTTTTGCCATGTGTTTGGGATCTCTGATCATCAGAAGTTTGAATACCTGAAATTCTGGAACGTTTCGTTATACCGTGACAAACTAGCAACACACTGCGCCATTCTAATTTCTAATTCGATGAGTTCATGTGAAGAAATATCAGCTGCAAGAGCCTTTAAAGGTGATCTTTAAAACAATGATATTACAGTATTTAAAGGGTTTCTTATTGTTTAATGCACCTTTTTACTGTTGACATGTTAGTGTATCTCAGCGTGAGTGAGTGGGGTCGAGGGAGCTCGCAGCTGGGGCCGGGTTCGGGGCCACGGAGGTGTCCCATGGAGAGGGCCCGGCAGCGATAGTGGAGAGGTCGGTTCTCCGGCCATTATGGCCGCAACGGCCAACGGACAAGGATGGACAGGTGGAAGAGTGGACGCCGCTGCCGGGGGAAGGAACAATGGAGGACCCGGCGTGAAGGGATTCCCGTGAGGGGGTGGGGGGGGGGGGAAAGCAACGGGGACCACCGTGGGGTGGTGGGGGGGGAGGAGATCAAAAGGGGAACTGCCGCGGGGTTCCTTTGTGACATTGTAAACGACCCTTTATGTGGCCACTATTTGCATACCTTGGGGAGGCAAGCAAAGAATGTCACTGTGACTTGTCACTTGTGACAATAAAGTATTCAATTCAAATCAATTCAATTCAATTTAATTCAAAATGTGAGCTTGTCTCAACAATATTGCAACTTGGTCTCTGGACATGGCTACTTCTGCTGAACTTGAGTGATTTCTGCACACTGATGGGTCATTTACTGTGGGACCAGGACGCACCAGAGACAGTGCGGTTCACCGCACATCTCTGCTAAGTATTTGACATCATGTCTGTATCTGAGTTGGAGTTTTTTAGTTTATTGTCACAGAGATGATGACAAATACTTAGCAGAGATGTGCGGTGAACCGCACTGCCTCTGGTGCCTCCTGGTTCCACACTAAATGAGCCATCAGTCAGCAGAAAGACAATACATGATTACAATCGAGCGTACAGATACATGATCAAGGAAATAGCTTGAATAGCGTTTAGTGCACGAACAGTGAAAGGACTGGACAGAGTGGATGTGGAGAGGATGTTTCCACTAGTGGGAGAGTCTAGGACCAGAGGTCACAGCCTCAGAATTCTTTAATTTCTTTGTTTAAGAAGGAACTGCAGATGCTGGAAAAATCGAAGGTAGATAGAAATGCTGGAGAAACTCAGCGGGTGAGGCAGCGTCTATGGAGCGAAGGAATAGGTGACGTTTCAGGACGAGACCCTTCTTCAGACTGATGAAGAACAGCCCGATGAAGACAGTCTGAAGAAGGGTCTCGACCCGAAACGTCACCTATTCCTTCGCTCCATAGATGCTGCCTCACCCTCTGAGTTTCTCCAGTAGTTCTATCTACCTTCTTTAATTTCTTTAGTTAGTGGTTGATGAATCTGTGGAATTCATTTCCACAGAAGACTGTGGCCAGGTCGACGGATATTTTGAAGGCAGAGATAGATAGATTCTTGATTAGTACCAAGTGTCAGGGGTTATGGGGAGAAGGCAGGGAAATGGTTTCAGGAGGGAGAGATAGATCAGCCATGACTGTGTTAGTGTGCAGGGATCGCTGGGCCCCAGTGGACCGAAAGGCCTGTTTCTGCTCTGCATCTCTAAACTAAACTAAAGGTGAATTGGAAATGCAGTCACTATTAAAACATAGATTTGATGAATAGATGCTTCCATTCGATAATTAACATGCGGTTTTCACTGAAGTCCAAAAAGGACTTTGGTTTCTTGAAAATATAAGTAATTCTGAACTTTTATTTTGAGGAAAGCAGTGTCATTTTCAGAGTAGTGTTTCCAAAAGAGTCTAAAAATCTCCCGATTCTTGGCCGCTCCTCTGAAGGTATCTCTTCTGCAGTATATCCTGTAACCCAAGTAGACAATGTTCTCCAAAGCACACCTTGAATTGTCATCATAAACGGTAATATTTTTGGATGGGAGCAGGCTTGGCAGTTTAAAACAGAAGCAAACGAGAGGTTTATACGTTCTTTAGCTGGGCAGCTGGGGCTATAGGCTTTCATAGGGGTCTGTTCTCGGAACACTGCTCACAAATGTTGGAGAGTAATGGAGAGATTAAATAACATTTATTGATGTCTTCAACTAGATGTCTGGATAACAAATATAACGGAGATTTATTGGATTTTTAAAAATCTGGATCCGTTAATCAGACGGTAATTGATATAAAAGGTTTGCTTCTGTTGGAGCAAGACATTTGAGAGAAGTGTTTAACTTTATGAAGGGAGGATGTGGAGAAGACCATTTCCTGACTGGACCAAGGTTTGAGATTGTGCCTTGCGAGGCAGACTGCAGATGCTGGAAGCTGGAACAAGGAACAAAGTGCTGGAGGATAGTCACCAAATGCTGGAGTAACTCAGCGGGTGAGGCAGCGTAGAAACATTGAAAATAGGTGCAGGAGTAGGCCCTTCGAGCCTGCACCGCCATTCAATATGATCATGGCTGATCATCCAACTCAGTATCCCGTACCTGCCTTCTCTCCATACCCCCGGATCCCTTTAGCCACATCTAACTCCCTCTTAAATAAAGCCAATGAACTGGCCTCAACTACCTTCTGTGGCAGAGAATTCCACAGACTCACCACTCTCTGTGTGAAAAATGTTTTTCTCATCTCGGTCCTAAAAGATTTCCCCCTTATCCTTAAACTGTGACCCCTTGTTCTGGACTTCCCCAACATCGGGAACAATCTTCCTGCATCTAGCCTGTCCAACCCCTTAAGAATTTTGCACGTTTCTATAAGATCCCCCCTCAATCTTCTAAATTCTAGCGAGTACAAGCCGAGTCTATCCAGTCTTTCTTCATCTGAAAGTCCTGCCATCCCAGGAATCAGTCTGGTGAACCTTCTCTGTACTCCCTCTATGGCAAGAATGTCTTTCGTCTGATCAGCATCTATGGAGAGCAGGAATGGGCGACGTTTCGGGTCGAGACCCTTCTTCAGACTGATGTCAGTGGAGGGGGCGGGGAGTAAGACGTGTGGGAGAGCTGGGAAGGGGGAGGGGGTGGAGAGCGGGAAAGCAAGGGCTATCGGACGTTAGGGAAGTCAATGTTCATACCGCTGGGGTGTAAGCTGAGTAAGCAAAATATGAGGTGCTGTTCCACCAATTTGCGCTGGGCCTCACTCTGGCAATGGAGGTGGCCCAGGTTTAGGTTTAGGTAGGCAGCAACTCTGGAGAGAAGGAATGGCCGATGTTTCGGGTCGAGACCCTTCTACAGACTGAAGAAGGATCCGCTCAGTCTGAAGAAGGGTCTCGACTTGAAACGTCGCCCACTCCTTTCTCTCCAGAGATGCTGCCTCACCCGCTGAGTTACTCCAGCAGTTTGTCTCTACCTTCGATTTAAACCAGCATCTGCAGTTCTTTCTTACACACAGGTTTAGGCTTGTTTGGGTCTGGACTCTTCTTCAGACTGAATTGGAGGAGGGGGAGAAAGCTGGAAAATATAGGTGGGGTCGAGACAAAGCCTGGTTGGTGATAGTTGGATACAGATCAAGGGGAATGAGTAAGACAATAGACAATAGGTGCAGGAGTAGGCCATTTGGGCCTTCGAGCCAGCTCGGCCATTCAATGTGATCATGGCTGATCATCCCCAATCAGTACCCCGTTCCTGCCTTGTAGTTTAGTTTAGTTTAGGTTAGGTTAGAGACACAGCATGGAAACAGGCCCGTTGGCCTGCCAACCAGCGATCCCCGCACACTCATATTATCCTTCCCCATTTCCTGGGAAGTTTACAATTTTAGCCTACAAACCTGTTCGGCCTTGGAGTGTGAGAGGAAACCGGAGAACCCGGAGGAAACCCACGCAGGTCACGGGGAGAAGGTACAAACTCCTCACAGACAGCGTCCGTAGTCAGGATCGAACCCGGGTCTGTGTCGCTGTAAGGCAGCGACCCTACCCGCTGCGCCACCCTGCCAAGTGGTGAGGTGGTGGAATAAGTAACAAAGGCCAGAAGTGATCTGAAATGATGCCTGTCCATTCCCTCCGTAGATGCTGCCGAGGGAAACCCGCCGAGTTCTTCCAGCACACTGTGCTTTTCTTAAGGTTCCGGCATCTGCAGTTCCGTGTGTCTCCAAATTACGCCGGCCAGAGCCCTGAGGAACAACGGACATCTGCTTTTTATCCAAGCAGCTTCACATAAAATGCCAGCCAGAGATAAAGTGATGGGATGCTTCCACTCATCATGGACTTGCTTGAAATTGTTTTAACAACAGACAAATTGCTGGAGGAACTCAATGGGTCGCTCGGGCACCTTCTTCGGAGAAAATGGACAGATGTCCTTTCAGATCAGGAGCTGGTGGGCGTTTTAGTACTTTAGACTTACCTCAGGTCGGAGGAAGGGTCTTGACCCGAAACGTTGCCCATTTATTCTCTCCTGTCTGCTGAATTACTCCAGCATTTTGTGTCTACCTTATTACTTTAGACTTTAGCCTTTAGAGATACAGCACGGAAACATGCCCTTCGGCCCACCGAGACCGCACCGACCAGCGTTCAGCCCACAGTATTAACGCTATCCCAAACAGCAGGGACAATTTACAATTTACAGAAGCCAATTAACCTACAAATCTGTATCTCTTTGGAGTGTGGGAGGAAACCGGAGCACCCGGAGAAAACCCACGCAGGTCACGGGGGGGGACAGGTACAAATTCCGTACGGACAGCACCCGCAGCCAAAGAATAAGGAGTAGTTATAAGAATAAGGAGACGAGGAAACACTTTTTCTCACAGAGAGTGGTGAGTCTGTGGAATTCTCTGCCTCAGAGGGCGGTGGAGGCAGGTTCTCTGGATGCTTTCAAGAGAGAGCTAGATAGGGCTCCTAAACTTAGCAGAGTCAGGGGCTATGGGGAGATGGCAGGAACGGGGTACTGATTGGGGATGATCAGCCATGATCACATTGAATGGCGGTGCTGGCTTGAAGGGCCAAATGGCCTACGCCTGCACCTATTGTCTATTGTCTATTGTCAGGATTGAACCCGGGTCTCTGGCGCTGACAGGCAGCAACTCTACCGCTGCGCCCCCGTGCTGCTCAACTACCGCTGAATAATCCAAATATCACTCAAATAAGCAGCTCCTGAAGTGCGCTCAGTCTCACGTTTCATTATCTCATGGTCTAATCTCTCACAGTGTGTGATCCTTGACTGGTGGCAGTGTTTGGAAATCTCTTAAATCTCAAGATCAATCAACATATGCTTTATATTTTATGCATTTCCAGTCCATTACATAATATTCATGTCAAATAAATCTCAACAACCGCAGAGAAGAGGGACATTAACATTTTTTGCACGTTAACTCATTTCTTCCCATGTGCTTCTTCCAACCTCTAATCAGCTTGAGTCGAGTTGGCCAAGTGAAGTAAATAAGGTTAAAGTGCTCTCATTGACGGAAAAAAGCACAGCATTCCCAGCAAAAATGTGATTTGTTTGAAGGTAATTCCGATGAAGGGTCTCGATCCGAAGCGTCACCCATTCCAACTCTCTCCAGAGATGCCGTCCATCCCGCTGAGTTACTCCAGCATTTTGTGTCTACCCCGGGTGTAAACCAGCACCTGCAGTTCCTTGCTGCACATGACCACGTTTTAGCCATGATCACATTGAATAGCGGCGCTGGCTCGACTCCTGCACTTATTGTCCACTGTGTGTTGTCGATTCATTTTTACTGCTCCACTAGTTGCTCTTGGCCAAACAATTGTGATTGAAAGTCTACAAAAATTTATATGGTGGTTTCTTCAACTGAGCATCGAGACCCAGTGTGGCAAGGATTAGGGAGAATTGGACTAATGGAGGACGGGAGGTAAGTTCATTAGTCCTACATTTTATTCACCCTTCATGGTGCAGCCAAATGTAGTTTGGATTCGAGATACAGCTTGGAAACAGGCTGTTCGGCCCACCAAGTCCAACCTGCCTTAACTACCTCCTCCGGCAGCTCGTTCCAAACACCCACCACCCTCTGTGTGAAAACGTTACCCCTCAGCTTTAAACCTATGTCCTCTGGTTCCCGATTCCTGTACTCTGTGCATCCACCCGATCTATTCCTACCACGATTTTGTACACTCTATTCCTCTTGCGATTATGTATGCAATCTTAAGAGAATTGTTAAGAATAAGGGGTAGGCCATTTAGAACGGAGATGAGGAAAAACTTTTTTACCCAGAGAGTTGTGAATCTGTGGAATTCTCTGCCTCAGTTGAGGTCGGTGGAGGCCGGTTTTCTGGATCCTTTCTAGTTAGATAGGGCTCTTAAAGATAGCGGAGTCAGGGGATGTGGGGAGAAGGCAGGAACGGGGTACTGATTGTGGAAGATCAGCCATGATCACATTGAATGGCGGTGCTGGCTCGAAGGGCCGAATGGCCGACCCCTGCACCCAATGTCCATTGTTTGACTGGGGCAGGTTCAGAAATGGTTGATGTGTAAAGCTCCCTTCTGAGCAGGTGTGGAATCATGCTGACCAGGTGCAGTGTGGGACTCACCTGGCCACCCATGCTGTAACTGGAACACGTGCTTTCCCCTTCGGATAAAAACCCATCCCGCACCACAGCTAATCACCACCTATGCGTGGAAACAGGCCCTTCAGCCCAACCTGCCCACACCAGCCAACTTGTCCCGTCTATACACTAGTCCCACGGGGTGGGAGATTGCACCCTTCACGTGGCCCGCCCTGTTTCGACTAATGCAATCAACCCGGCGTGCACAACCAAACAAGATCTAATAGAACAAGTTGTCCGACAACTTTAGGCTGTGCACGCCACACGCAAGAAGAACGAACGCAGGTCAGCTGCCTGCATTTGCCCGCGTCCCTCCTGTCTAAATGTTATAAGGAAAATACTTTTCTTTTCATTTCAAGAGTTGCAACAAATTTATGGCTACATAATAAAGAATATTTCAGATATTGACAAATTAGAAACTATGTATCTGTAAATATATATGAATTTAGAAATAGAAAAATAGAATTTTAGATGAATGTTTGAATAAACACAAATATGGAAAAAATGATATCATATATATATAATATTTTACTGGAAAAACGATACTCCATCGATATACAGAGAATCTGGAAAAGGAATTAGGCCAAATAATAAGACCAGAAATAGGATGTTATAAGTTTACGAAACATTACAATTTGTTCGCATTAAATAACACCATTTCTTAATACATTAAACGCTACATTTACAGATTACATAACAGTATAAATCTATATTACATAATATTTTTCCAAAAATATCTCCAATATGTCAAATGTGCAAATTTCAGAAGCAAATTGACACATTCATTCTAACTGCATAAAATTGTAGAATATGGAAGGAAATATTTAAAATAATCTCGACTGTTATTAATATAAATATAATCCCCTGACCAAAGCTGATTATTGGAATAATTGAAACTGACCAATAACAACGAATCAAAAGAATTTTATTGATTATGGTTTAATAATTGGGAAAAAATTAATATTAAAATTTTGGAAAAGGCCTGCATTCCAAAACATCAAAATGTGGAATATAGAAATGTCGGAGACACATTTGGAGAGATTGAGGCTTGTCCTTATGATAGGTTAGATCTCTTCAGATGTATTTGGTCTCCATATATTAAATATTTGCAGGGTCGAATGGTTCGGCGCGGGAACCTGACTGAGGCCTGGAGACATTTGAGTGGATGAAGAGATACGTATAATAAATCAGAATATATCTATAAGGACGGATTTTTGACGATATTTTATTTCTCCATCAAACCTCTTCTTATTCTTTATTCTATTTCCTAATTTCTCTATTTTCTTATATCTAAATAAAAATAAAAAAATAATATAGAAACACACTAGCTTAATATTAGAATGAATATAAATATCATTAGATTTATAGAACATTGTTAGTATTATTAGCATTTCCTAGTATTTTATATTTTTTTTATATAAAATTATATGCTTTTAATGGTACATTAATTTTAAATTTAGCGATAAATAAATATTGTTAACATTAGGAAGAAATAATAAGAATTATATAAGATGTACTAACTTTTTGTATCAATAATATCATAAAATTGGTCTTATACTTAATAAAATTAGAAATAAAATGATAATTCTAATAGTACGAGTATAATGCTAATATGTGAATGTATTAGTAGTATTGTGTATCTTTAATTATATAAAATACATAACTCTGAAATCTATAACTAAGGATAATACAGTATAAAATAATATTATTAGTATGAATCAGTTATTAGGACCTATGTATATTTACTACTGAAATATAATGTAATGGTTGTTATTTTGTTTCTATAATAAATAAATAACAAAAAAAAAAATAAATAAATAAATAAATAAATAAATAAAAACTGTCTAAATGATTCTTAAACATTGCTATAGTATCTGCCTCAACTACCTCTGGTCCTCGATTCCCCTGCTCTGATTCTGTGCATCCGGTTACCCGATCTATTCCCCTCATGATTTTATACCCCTCTGTGTGTAACAGCGACCACACCTGGAGTATTGTCTGCAGTTTTAGTCCCCAAATTTGAGGAAGGACATTCGTGCTATTGAGGGAGTGCAGCGTAGGTTCACCAGGTTAATTCCCTGGATGGAGGGACTGTCATATGTTGATAGAATGGAGCAGCTGGGCTTGTACACTCTGGAATTTAGAAGGATGAGAGGGGATCTTATTGAAACATATAAGATTATTAAGGGTCTGGACACGCTAGAGGCAGGAAACATGTTCCCGATGTTGGGGGAGTCCAGAACCAGGGGCCACAGTTTAAGAATAAGAGGTAAGCCATTTAGAACAGAGATGAGGAAATACTTTTTCACATGGAGGGTTGTGAGACTGGAATTCTCTGCATCAGAGGGCGGTGGAGGCCAGTTCTCTGGATACTTTCAAGAAAGAGTTAGATAGAACTCTTAAAGATAGCGGAGTTAAGGGATATGGGGAGAAGGCAGGAACGGGGTACTGATTGTGGATGATCATGAATGGCGGTGCTGGCTCGAGGGGCCGAAGGGCCTACTCCTGCACCTATTGTCTATTGTCTATAAGATCACCCCACATGCGGTGATAATTTTCCTCGGTGCTCAGTTCCTCCTTTCTAAAAAAAATGCTAATAATATCAACAGCACCACAGGTAACCATGGTAATCCTCGCTCTTGATCCCACTCGCTGGGGAAATGCAGAATGTCATGCAGCAGTTAATTTATCCGATTTGCATTATATCTGGCCCTACATTGGGTATTTTATTTGGTGGGGAGGAGGGTGTGGTGGGATGATTTGTTTTTTCTTTGCAACTATTGATTCTATCATAATGAGTAATTGCCAAGTTTATGTAATGAGCAGGTGGCTGTTAAAACGCAGGCACCTGATCACAAGCTCCACGAGAGATCTGCTGGTGTTTCAATAGTGAGAGGTACAAACAGGCTCTTCGGCCCGCGAGTCCGCGCCGACCAGTGCGATCGCCCCCTACACTAGTGCTATTCTACGCACTAGGGACATTTTACAGAAGCCTGCTAACCCGTAGGTCTCTGGAATGTGGGAGGAAACCAGAGCACCAGGAGGAAACCCATGTGGTGGTTCCAGGGAGAATGTACAAACTCCGTACAGACAGCAAACATTGTCGGGATCGAGGTCCCGGGGTCCTGGCTGCCCCCCCTGCCACGGTAGAGTTGCTGCCTCACAGCGCCAGAGACCCGGGTTCAATCCTGACCACGGGGTGCTGTCTGTACGGAGTGTGTACGCTCTCCCCGTGACCTGCGTGGGTTTTTCTCCGAGATCTTCGGTTTCCTCCCACACTCCAAAGACGTACAGGATTGTAGGTTAATTGGCTTTGGTACAAATGTAAATGATCCCTCGTGTGTGTAAGATGGTATTCGTGTGCGGGGATCGCTGGTCGGCGCGGACCCGGTGGGCTACAGGGCCCGTTTCCACGCTATTTCTCTGAACTAAACTAAACATATCTTCATTGGCTGTTCCTAATATTCAGTCCTTCAGCTTCACGCCAAGAAAAATATTATCCTAATACACAGGCAGCATAGAAGTTTATTTAAGCAGGTCAGCGTATTGAGAAAAAAACTTAATAAAGTCCCCAGATGTAAAGGGAACTTAAAACCAACCTACACTAGTTCAAAGGTGCCCCAAGGTTGATGTTGAATCTCACAGAACATTTTATTTTAGTTGTTTCGTATATTATTGGCACTTACTGAGGTACAGTGACAAGCTATCCAGTCAGAGAATACTGTACATTAATAGAATCTAGCCATGCACAGATATAGGTTAACAGCACAGTCTGAATCAGAGTCATACAGTGTGGAAACAGGCCCTTTGGCCCAACATGTGTCCATACCGACCAACATGTCCCATCTACGCTAGTCCCACATGCCTGCGATTAGCCCATATCCCTCTAAATCCGTCCTATCCATGTACGTGTCTAAATGCATCTTACACGTTGCGATAGTACCTGCCTCATCTACCTTCTCCGGCAGCTCGTTCCATACACCCACCACACTTTGTGTGAAAAATTCCTATTCAATATTCCACCCCCCCCCACCCCCCCCCCCCCCCCCCCCCCCCCCCCCCGCCCACCTTAAATCGATGTTCTTTGGTTCTTGATCCCCCTACTCTGGGCGAGAGACTGTGCGCCTACCCGATCTATTCCTCTCATGATTTTATACACCTCTATAAGATGACTAGTGACTAGTGGGGTACAGACGAAGGCCAAAGTCCAAAAGCCTTTTTGACCACCCGATCTACCTGTGATCTGCCTGGAATCTTTCATCAAACCCCCCCCACATACCTTCCATAAATCCTCATTCCTGGAATCTTTCGGGCTCTGGGTTTCGGGACTGGTGCATTTTCCGTGGGGTTTTAATCTCTCGTTAATGAATCATGGTTTTAAATCTTATAGATGGATTGTAGCTATAAAAAAAATAACGTACATTTGTGGCATCATATTATTCACAAAAAATACTTTAAAAAAAATCTTTATTTGGTTGACCTTCCATACATTCAATGCAGTAACTGCAGGGGCATAAAAAATACATTACAGTACAAGATTTTACATTCTAAAGTTGCACTCTAAAAATGTGGCATTTCCAATTTGCCGCCCCAGTTCTCACAAACCCAATGCATTCATTGTACGATCACACCTGTATCATACCTGTGCTGGAAAGTCTTTGGCTCCTCTGACCCCTACGACCAGACCTACGACAACCCGCGTCCACCCACGACAAGGTAAGGCAACTCAGTCGCCGGTACCTGTCGCCGGTCGACGCAGGTAGTCGCCAAAGTCAGCACCGGCAACAACCTACGTCATCCTGGCGACAACCGACCACAGCACCTACATCAGGAGAAGTCAAGACACGCTCAAACCCACTGTCGCCCCAAATGTTTGAACACGTTGAAAACTTTGCGACGACCCGACTACCCGACGCTACGACTCTTTGGGCGACTGAGGGGACGACTCACGACCACACAGGTGACACCCCGGCGACCATGTGGCGACAGCCTAGTCACCAGTAGTCGTTTGAAAAAATCGCCTAAGTGGGACAGGCCCATAATTTAGGTTAGAGAGTCCGTGGTCATTAAAGTAAAGTAACTAAAGATACAGCAGGAAACAGGCCCTTCGGCCCACCGAGTCCATGCCAGCCAACGATCACCTGTATACTATTTCTATCCTACACACTAGGGACAATTTAGAGATATAGCGAGGAAACACGCCCTTCGGCATTCTCATATTTCTCCAGGTTTCATAATAAAGGAGGCAGCCATTCAGCCCATTGAGTCTATACTAACACCCTCACTTTTATTTCCCCTATAACCTATTCTCTCCCACATTCACACTAACACTATACTGATATCCCTACCATCCAAGGTAGACAAAAGTGCTGGAGAAACTCAGCGGGTGAGGCAGCATCTATGAAACGAAGGAAATAGGCAACGTTTCGGGCCGAAACCCTTCTTCAGGCCCAAAACGTTGCCTATTTCCTTCGCTCCATAGATGCTGCTGCACCCGCTGAGTTTCTCCAGCACTTGTGTCTACCTTCGATTTTCCAGCATCTGCAGTTCCTTCCTAAACTCCTTACCATCCACCTCCACTCAGGCTAAATGACAATGACCAATCCTGCCATCAATTCACGCGCTCAGTCCGCCGGGCCTACCTGATCTCCCAGTTGTCAAACACTTTAACTCCCTTTCCCATTCCCACGCTGACCTTTCTGCCCTGGGCCTCCTCCACTGTCAGAGTGAGGCCAAATTGGAGGAGGAACACCTCATATTTCGCTTGCGCAGTTTATAACCCAGTGGTATGAATATTGATGACTCCAATTTCAAGTCACCCTTGCATCCCCTCTCTCGCCATCCCGCCCCACCCTAGTCATTGTACTAGTTTCACTGTCGTCATGTTGAGTATCACTGTCTGTATAACTCGTTATCATCCAGCCCACAGCCAACAATGGACCATTGTGGGCTCCACCTTTCCTTGATCATCGGTATTTTTTTGCACATCTTTCATAAATTCGTCGAGCCATGGACCCAGATCACCTCCTCCATCAGCAGAGAGCAGAGGCCACCCCGACTGAAGTCCCGTCACGCCGTTGCTCCACATAGAAAACAGCTCCTAGCATCCATCCAGCCAACTGAGACAAAAGCACACTGGATAGCCACCAAGTGGTCACAGGAGTGGAAGGCAACCTCATCTCCATTACACAGCTACATCTCTTCACCAGATAAAAGCTGTCCAGGGTCTGAGCTCCCCAGAGGAGCATGGGTGAAGCTCAACAGACTTGGTACTGGAGTTGGGCGTTTCAATACCAGCATGTGGAGATGGGGGCTCTGCCAGAGCCCAGCCTGTGAATGCGGAGCAGAACAACAGACGGCCAACCATGTCATCTCTGGGTGCCCGCTCTACCACCCACCAAATGGAGCTCTGTCAGGGCCTGGCAGACAATGACACAGAGACAACAACCTGGCTGCTCAGCACCCGGCTTGGGATCTAACTATTCCTTTGGTTTATGTTTCATTCGCAAGAAGATTCATTTGTTCAATACCTCTCTCCATCACCGTCTATATCTCTCATTTCCCTTTCCACTGACTCTCAGTGTGAAGAAGGGTCTTGACCTGAGACGTCACCTATTCCTTTTCCACAGACGTGCTGCCTGACCCGTTGAGTTACTCCAGCATTTTGTCATCTTTCAGCTCCACTGCCAGTTCCTTTAATCTGTGTTGCCTGGGTTACCTGCACTCATCTCCCACACCGTTCAAGTGCTTAACGCAGGATGAGATCAGTTGCATTTCCAGGACGTGCATACAGATTACATGCTGGCACAGAACCTCAATGCTAACATGATGAAAAGCGATATTAAAATACTCTTTGCTATACAGGTCCACCGCTGGTTTTCCGTACCAATACCAGACTGCCGCGAGTCGATAGTTTTTCAGAGACGCAGTGAGCCTCCTAGAATGTTTGGGGCAGTCTTTTAGACTTTAGAGATACAGCGTGGAAACAGGCCCTTCAGCCCACCGAGTGTGTGCCGACCAACACTGGCACTATCCTACACACTGGGGCAATTTACAAATGTTGAGATATTGAGGGTACTTGTCGGCGCCGAAGGGCCTGTTTCCGAACTGCGTCTCTGATGCCAAGAGTCTAACTGCATGGTGCTTTCAAAGTACCAGCACAGACACAACCAAACCATCAACTTTCTTCAGGGTTCTGCCTATCTACAATTCTCCAATTTCTCGTTTTTCTGGGAGACTCTGAATCCTAATGCCCCTGTCCCACTTAGAAAACCTGAACGGAAACCACTGGAGACTTTGCGCCCCACCCAAGGTTTCCGTGCGGTTCCCGGAGGTTTTTGTCAGGTTCCCAGAGGTTTTTTTAAGTTTTTTTGAAATTATCGCCGGAAGATAGAAGAAACCACTTTCGACCATTAGGGAGACTGACAAAAAACCTTCGGGGCACAAAGTCTCCATAGGCTTCCGTTCAGATTTCCTAAGTGGGACAGTGGCAAAAGGGTGTCTTGTCATTTTCTCAAGTGCTGGACATTTGGGTATTTTTAAATGGCCCCTGATTAGTATATAGAAGGCAGGAAAATGGGGTTGAGAGGAAGAGATAGATCAGCCATGACTGAATGGCAGAGTAGACTTGATGGGCTGAATGTCCTAATTCTGCTCCTATGTATTATGGTCTTGCTACTTTCCCCTTCAGGTGCAGGCAACACCGAGAACTGTCTGAAGAAGGGTCTGGACCCGAAACGTCACCCATTCCTTCTCTCCAGAGATGCTGCCTGTCCCGCTGAGTTACTGTACTCCAGCATTTTGTGTCTATCTTCACTACAAACCTTCTACTTGCTGAAGTATAGCAAGAAACACGAAAGGGATTCCCTTCTCTGCGTTCAGACAGGCTCCTTTGGCACATTACTGTGCCTGCCGTGTCTTAATTCAAAACACATTCCTCGGACATTAAATTCAAAAAGCAGACTGATAACGTAGTAAATCTGGTAAATGGGGCGGTGAATCTGTGGAATTATTTGCCACAGACAGCTGCGGAGGCCAAGTCAATGGGTATTTTTAAGGCGGAGAAGACAGATTGTTGATTAGTACGGGTGTCAGGGGTTATGGGGAGAAGGCGGGAGAATGGGGTTAGGAGGGGATGATAGATCAGCCACGAGTTGACTTGATGGGCCGAATGGCCAAATTCTGCTCCTATCACTCTTGAACGCATGAATTTATAATAGTTTAAACATGTTTCTTAAATGTTAAAGCTAGCAACATTTCACTATCGCCCTTTCATTATATTATTGAAATGGTTGGATATGGTTGAGACCCTTCTTCAGCGGGACAGGCAGCATCTCGGATTGAAGAAGGGTCTCGACCCGAACTGCCACCTATTCCTTTTCTCCAGAGATGCTGCATGTCCCGCTGAGTTTCTCCAGCATTTTGCGTCCATCTTCAGTGTAAACCAGCATCTGCAGTTCCTTCCTACACATTCAAAGATACAGCACGGAAACAAAACCTTCCGCCCAGAGCCCGTGGTGACAATCATACATTCATTAACTCTTTTCTTATTCTAACTCAAATTTCACTGTACCTCAATTGGTACGTGACAATAAACTGACCTTGAAGCCTTGATTCTTCCCGCATTTCCATCAACTTGCCCAGAATTTAACACTTATCCAAACAATTTACCGTGGCCAATTGGCGGCTGGAGTATTAACATTGTCAGAGAACAGAGAAAAGGCCCTTCAGCCCACATTATTTGTACCGAACATGATGCCAAGATATGTAAGAAAGAACTGCAGATGCTGGTTTAAATCGAAGGTAGACACAAAATGCTGGAGTAACTCAGCGGGTGAGGCAGCATCTATGGAGCGAAGGAATAGGTGACGTTTCAGGTCGAGACCCTTCTTCAGTTTAGTTTAATTTATTTTTGTCATGTTTACTGAGGTACAGTGATAACAAATTATTGTTGTGAGTGAAAAGGTTAGATGTGATTACAGTCAAGTCGCCCACAGATACAGGATAAAGGGAATAATGTTTAGTGCAAGATAAAGCAAGTAAAGTCCGATTAAAGATAGTCCGAGGTAGATGGTAGGTCAGCAACTGCCCTCTAGTTGTGATAGGATTGATTCAGTTGCCTGATAACAGCTGGGAAGAAACTGTCCCTGAATCTGGAGGTGTGCAATAATTTTCATACTCCTGTACCTCTTGCCTGATGGGAGAGGGGAGAAGAGGGAGTGGCTGGGGTGAGACAGGTCCGTCATTATGCTGCCGGCCTTGCCGAGGCAGCGCAAGGTGTGGATGGAGTCTACACTTCACACTTGGGAAAACATTTGGGAGAATAACAAATGAAATGTCTTTTTTTTTTCCTGGTTATATGCTTATATAATGAGAAAAAGGTTACTTCAACAATGCTGTTGCTAACATCAGATTTAATTCTTTAAAGCAGATAGTGTGTCATTGGTCAATGATTAATTAGATTCCTATTGAAATGAAAGTTTTCGTTGACTTTCTGAATCAACACATCACAAATTGCATTCAATTATACCTTGAAAATGCAGAGAGAGTTTGAGCAAACCTGCTTATCCGCAGACAGCAATGAGCGCTTCTATTCACTACAATCCTTAGATCTACACGTGTCACCCTTAGAGTTGCCAACTGTCCCGTATTAGCCGGGGCATCCCGTATATTGGGCTAAATTGGTTTGTCCCATACGGGAGCGCCCTTGTCCCATATTTGACAGCTACTATGCGGGTCGAGGGGACTGTCGGGTCGAACATAGAAACATAGAAAATAGGTGCAAGAGTAGGCCAGTCGGCCTTCGAGCCTGCACCGCCATTCAATATGACCATGGCTGATCATTCAACTCAGTATCCTGTACCTGCCTTCTCTCCATACCCGCTGATCCCTTTAGCCACAAGGGCCACATCTAACTCCCTCTTAAATATAGCCAATGAACTGGCCTCAACTACCTTCTGTGGCAGAGAATTCCAGAGATTCACCACACCCTGTGTGAAAAATGTTTTTCTCATCTCGGTCCTAAAAGATTTCCCCCTTATCCTTAAACTGTGACCCCTTGTTCTGGACTTCCCCAACATCGGGAACAATCTTCCTGCATCTAGCCTACCAAACCCCTTAAGAATTTTGTAAGTTTCTATAAGATCCCCCCTCAATCTTCTAAATTCTAGCGAGTACAAGCCGAGTCTATCCAGTCTTTCTTCATATGGAAGTCCTGACATCCCAGGAATCAGTCTGGGTTGGAGCGCCGCGTCTGGGCCCGCCTCACCCGTCCCGACGTAGTGCAGCCCATGGAGTGCAGCAGCAGCAGCAGCGCCTCGCCCGTGGCCCCGTCGGTCGGCCAGCTGTCCGACCTTCGGACCTTCGCTTACCGCCGACACCACAACCCCTCCGTCTCATGGCCGATCATCGGTTCATGAGTCGGATGGGGTGCCTGACATCGCGCGGCCCGGGCCAAAACTCCTCAGCTGGCCCGCCGGCTGGGCTTTGTGTGCAGTCCAGCACCCGGGCCAACTCATCATTCACCCAGCCACGGCCCAGTCGGTCAACGAATTGCCGTCGGAAATTTGTCCCTTATTTTGACCGTTTTGTCCCTCGTTAGGGAGTGAGAAAGATGGCAACCCTAGTCACCCTACAAGGCACACACACACACACACACACTTCTCCGAGCAGCTCTTGGGCGCATTGTTGGAATTTTCTCATGGCTCAGTGCTGGCTAGGACGAGGAAAGCTCACAAGCAACCCACCAAATCTGATGAAACAAATTAAAGACAAATTAAAAAAAAAACAACTGTCCACACCTTGGCAACACATATAGACACAAAATGCTGGAGTCACTCAGCGGGTCAGGCAACATCTCTGGAGAGAAGGAATAGGCGGCGTTTCGGGTCGAGACCCTCCTTCAGACTGAGAGTCAGGGGAAAGGGAAACGAGAGATATAGACGGTGATGTAGAGATAGTGAACAACTTGATGAAAGATATGAATCAGAGAGGGGGAGCGGCGAAAGAGCGTGTTGCAAAATCTGTTGGCGAGAGGAGAACGTCCTCAAAGTAGACATACCTTGAGGAGATTTCATTGTGGAGCAGACAAAATGTGTAGGGAGGAACTGTATCTCCATCCATTCTAGAGGCTTAGGTTTTTAAAATGGCTGCTGAATTTCACATGATCAGGAACCATTAAAAGGACCTAAAAATCCTCCACAGAAATAAAAGATGGTCAATATGCACAGCAAATATTTTGAGGCAACCAAAGACGGACATAAAAAACGCTGGAGTCAGACCCGCTGAGTTACACCAGCACTTTGAGTCTTTTTTTGTAAACCAGCATCGGTAGTTCCTCGTTTCTACATTTCGAGGCGACCAGTCTAACTTCATGCCATCGTGAAACAAGTGTATAGCTATTGATAAAGTGCAATATGCAACAGTAGTCACATGATCTTAACTCTAAATTAAGTACGGACAGCATTAAACGTTAAATTAGCGACAATCTCAAATTCAGTTAAACCATCTTCAACAGCGACTGACACATTAACCATATTCATAATGCTTGAAAAACAAACTGTGCTTATACTGGCTTAAGTTATGCTAAGTTATGCTAAGAACACAAACCAAAACAAAGGCAACCAGTTATTTGAATTCAAGCTGGACACTGTCGAAAGGAATACCGTTGACAAAAGTATCTTCACTCTCCACATGTGAATTCAAAAAAATCATAAATTAGATTTACTAAACATCCTCAAACAAACTCCTCAAGCTACCACGAAACCTTCGCGATCAGCTATCTGTGAAGGGGATAGTTTCCAATAGGATTTTCCCTCCACAACTTTCATACATTGAAATTGCCATTAAATACGTTTCACAGAATACTTGGGACTGCCCAAGGATGTCAGAATTTTTTAATTAAATAGAGAAACTTTAAAATATAGTACTGTGTATAACACAACATGCTAAATTTAGTTTAAAGACTATTATAAATATATGGATTTATTGTATTATTGTTATAAATGTGTTAGACATTGTTATAAATGAATTATATGTTTAGCCTCTTCCCATTTTTTCATGAAAATGAATTCCACTTTTTAGTAGAATGAACATCAAGGCAGAATCTAATTTCTATAAAATCTGTCATCAGTGGCATAATAATGAATATAATAACAAATGAGTTGGTTTATTAGAGTAGAATATTAAACCATGTCAAATTAATTTTTTTAACAAACGTTTTTTGCCCCAAATGTTTCTTTTCCCAGACGCTGACTGGTCCGATGAGCATTTTGCAGCTTTTCTGTTTTCACTTCATGCTTAGCAGCATCTGTAGGTTTTTACCGAAGATAGATAGAAAGTGCTGGAATAATTCAGTGGATCAGGCAGCATCTCCGGAGAAAATAGGCGAGTGATATTTTGTGTCGGAACCCTTCTTCAGAAGGGTTTTCCCCCACACCTCTCTTCGTCAGTAGAGGGTGGTGGAGGTGGGGGGAAGAGGGAAGAACTGGAGGTAGGGAAAGGCCAGAAGAAATCAGGGCCAGTACAGATGACCAAGGCGGGGTGGAGCCCATAATGTCCATCGTTGGCTGGGGAAGAGGCGATAACGAAGGGATTCAAGGATGCGAACAGTGGAACTGGTAGGTCGACTAGGGTGGAGGAGGGAGGGGGAGAGAGGGAATGTCGGGGTTACTTGAAATTGGAGAATTCGACGTTCACACCGCTGGGGTGCGAGCCGCCCAAGCGAAATAGGAGGTGCTGTTCCTCCAATTTGCGGCCTAACTCTGACAATGGAGGAGGCCCAGGACAGAAAGGTCAGTGCGGGAATATGTTTGGCAACCGGGGGGTTGCAACGTAGGCCCAGGCGCACTGAGCGGAAGTGTTCAGTGAAATGATCGCCCAGTCTGCGCTTGGTCCTGCCGACATATCGGAGCCTACACCAGATACATTTGATTTTGTCATCGATTTTTTGTAATTGATATTCTTTGTATTCACTTTATCGATCTAACCTAAACCTGAAGCAAATTTCCAGTTCAAAACATGGATGCTTTAACCAATTCACTACTATCCTTGAATGACTGGCTTTCAAATGGGACCGTTAAAATCAATTTGTTAATATTCCACTTTTTTAAAAGAAATGCTCCAAAATGCTCAGGATGAGATTAAAGCGCGTTATATCAACTCAGTGACTTCTCAGTTCCCTGAAGCATGGGAACTAAATCTGATAGGGAGCATTGATCCAAGATGAATCAAATGGTTTTCCTGTGGATCACAAGCCATTACATTCACTTGTGCAGAGTAGAGTTCAAGACACATTTTGCTGTAAAACCTTACGTTGCTTATTAAGTTTAGTTTAGTTTAGAGATACAGCGCGGAAACGGGCCCTTTGGCCCACCGAGTCCGCGCCGACCAGCGATCCCTACACACACACTAGAGACATAATTTTTACCTAAGCCAATTAACCGATAAACCTGCACGTCTTTGGAGTGTGGGAGGAAACCGGAGCACCCGGTGAAAACCCACGCGGTCACGGGAAGAAACGTACAAACTCCCTACAGACAGCAGCCGCCGTCGGGATCGAACACGAGTCTCTGGCGCTGTGAGGCAGCAACTCTACCGCTGCGCCACCGGTGCTGCCCCTTTATGGACCTCCGAAGTCCATCTTGTTTTAAAATACATTCAGGTGTTGTCCATACCTTGATAACCAATGCATGGAAATATTAGGAAAATAATATTACAATTCTTTATAATTCTACACTAAAGGTGTCGACAAAGCTACAAAGTCAGCATTGCATTGATTGAGGGGTAGTAACTGGGGCATTTTAGATCGATTACCCAAGGTTAATATCTTTACAGTTCAAACAAGCTCCCAGTAATGAGTGCTGCAAGAAGGCCATGTGCGGCTGACACATTCAGACCAGTGTTGGTCAGCTATAGTCTATTGCAAACAGGAAAGTGGAAACAGGGGTATTCTAGGAAACACTGATGTTGTCCCCAAAATTGGCAGCCACTTGGTGAAGCAATCAAAACCGGCATGTCAACAGCCATTACATTCACTAAACTGGTTCCATACATCCCATTCATTGGAACCTAAAATGCACCACATAAGTCGATTGTCAGTGAACAGGTTAAATCTGCCGTGGCTGATCTGTCTCTAGGAGGGAGAGATAGATCGGCCATGATTGAATGGCAGGAGTAGACTTGATGGGCCGAATGGCCTAATTCTACTCCTGTCACTTATGACCTTAAATTAACATTTAGAAGCAAAATTCAGAAGCAGGCCTGAGGTGTGGCATCGGAACAGACACGGCTGCTTCTTCAGTCCCGGCCGCTGAATTAGAATCGAGCTCCAGTGATTTGTGCGTGGTTTCTGGATGACTTGTTCCGCCCATGTTCAGTGCAGACTAACCCCCCTTGAGAAGGGTTCTTTGTTTACCTCCCATCTCCACCTCCCTCCTCGTGCGTCTGTAGCAGCTGTGAAAGGTCTGCCGACTCCCGACTTGCTGCATACATACGTCCCTGCGACAAGGCCACGCAAGGCGTGTCAGTGCCGCGAGGCGCTCACTTCACTGGTCGCGGTTGTCACTTTTAAAGAGGGGGGGCTCCCTGGGGTTTATGTTGGGGGCTGCTGCGAAGATTGTCGTCCATCTGAAAGAAAAGGACACGCAAAGATCTTATTTTTTGAAGAGTTTAAAAATCCCTTTAAAAAAAAAAAAATTGTTTGCAAGTTAACATGAATGGCTTCTTATCTTCAATGGATTTTGCTTTTAAACACCAGTCACATGTTGAGCCATACAGCATGGAAACAGGCCCTTCGGCCCATCTCCGCCTTGCCGACCAAGATGCTCCACCGAGTTAGTCCCCTTTGCCACAGTCTGGTTCATATCCCTCCAAACCTTTCCTAACCATGTATATGTCCAAATGTCTTTTAAATGTTCATAAGCTCTAAAGATCATCGGTGAACTTTTGAAACTTTGTCAACACAAAAATGTGCAGCTTAGGTGAGGTGATTTTATTGCGTTATACGCAAAACATAGCAGTTCATAAGTGATAGGAGCAGAATTAGGCCATTCGGCCCATCAAGTCTACGCTGCCATTCAATCATGGCTGATCTATCTCCTTCCTAACCCCATTCTCCTGCCTTCTCCCCATAACCCCTGACACCCGCACTAATCAAGAATATGTTAATCTTCACCTTAGAAATATCCATTGACTTGGCCTCCACAGCCGTCTCTGGCAATGAATTCCACAGATTCACCACCTTCTGGCCCCATAGCAGGAGCGTCCAGGCCGCGGGGGCTGGAAACTGGACGTATCCCGAGCTAATTCTGCTACCGCCAGCATCTATTGCGACGAGTGACGGCTCCCACTGATTGTCGCCGGAAGCTTGCGTGCTATGCAGGACGGGCGATGACAGCGAGGTCAACATTTGTAACAAGATGGACGCGAAAAGAAGACCACCTTCTGACTAAAGAAATTCCTCCTTATCTCCTTTCTACAGGTACGTCCTTTTATTCTGAGGCTATGGCTTCTGGTCCTAGACTGCGCCACTAGCGGAAACATCCTCTCCACATTCACTCTACCCAGGCCATGTTGTTAAGAGTGGTGGGGGGGGGGGGGGGGCTGGAAAGAGCTGCCGCCTTACAGCGAAACGCAGCGGCGGAGACCCGGGTTCGACCCCGACTACGGCCGCTGTCTGCACTGAGGTTGTACGTTCTCCCTCGTGACCCGCGTGGGTTTTCTCCAAGATCTTTGGTTTCCTCTCACACTCCAAAGACGTACAGGTTTGTAGGTTAATTGGCTTGATAAATGTACAAATTGTCCAGTATAAAAATTGTCCAACTTCCAGTATAGTCCCCGGTGAACTCTTCGGAAGGTACAAGGTACAAGGAAATGCATTGCATGGGGTGGGGGTGGTGGAGGTAGGTGCGATAGTGGCATTTAAGAGGCTTTTAGATGGGCACATGGAAGTGTAGTGAATAGAGGGACATGGATCATGTACAGGCAGATGAGATCAGTTTAACTTGGCCTGTTCCTGTGCTGTACTGTACTGTTCTATGTACCTGCTTCAACCACATCTTGGCAGCTCGTTCCATATACCTACCACTGCCTGTGTGAAAAACCTATCTGTCAGTTGGGAATGGGTCAATGACAAAATGATAACATTTGCCCAGGAAAATTAGATTTCAAAGCTGATTATTAAGCCGAGTATTCAAAGCTGACAATGTATAGTATGTGACTATGAAATAAATGGCTTGACAAAATATTTACCCAATTTGATTTTCAAGTTTAGAAACATAGAAAATAGGTGCAGGAGGCTTCGAGCCAGCACCGCCATTCATTGTGATCACGGCCGATCGTCCCCCATCAATAACCCGTGCCTGCCTTCTCCCCATATCCCTCGACTCCACTAGCCCCCTAGAGCTCCATCTAACTCTCTCTTAAATCCATCCAGTGGCTTGGCCTCCACTGCCCTCTGTGGCAGGGAATTCCACAAATTCACAACTCTCTGGGTGAAAAAGTTTTTTTCTCACCTCAGTCTTAAATGGCCTCCCCCTTTATTCTAAGACTGTGGCCCCTGGTTTGTTACACAAATCTAAATATTAGCTCTGTAATAATTGAAGCCCCATCCCCACATCAGTCTGAAGAAGGGTCTCGACCCCGAATCGTCATCCATTTCCTTCGCTCCATAGATGCTGCCTCACCCGCTGAGTTTCTGCAGCATTTTTGTCCACCACCGTTAAGGTCAGAAATGCAGTTTAGTTTAGTTTAGAGATACGGCGTGGAAGTAGGCCCGTCGGCCCACCAAGTCCGCGCCGACCACCCTGTACACTAGTTCTATCCTACCCACACTGGGGACAATTTACTATTTTACCAAAGCCAATGAACCTACAAACCTTCAAGTCTTTGGAGCGCCAGAGACCTGGGTTTGATACTGACTGTGGGCGCTGTCTGTACGGAGTTTGTACGCTCCCCCACCGTTGACCGTGTGGGTTTCTCCGGGAGCTCCACTTTCCTCCCGCACTCCAAAGACGCACAGGATTGCAGGTTAATTGGCTTCTGAAATATTGTGCTCAGTGTGTAGGATAGTGCTGGTGTACAGGAATCGCTGGTCGGCACGAACCCGGTGGGCCGAAGGGCCTGTTTCCGCGCTGGGTCTCGAAACTAAACTAACGTACACAGTCAAGAACAAAATCATCAGTCAAGATCTCGACACTTCATGAAGCAAATCAGCTCAATAGAAAATGATTAAAATGATCAACCTTTTCGATTAAGTTGCATTCCTTGTTGACAAGCTGGGTTAGCTTCTGCAGGTTTTCATCCACCATTTCCTCAGAGGTGACTGATATGGAAAGAAAATCAGAGAGAGATGTATTTTAAACAAGAGAGAGACAAAAGGACCATCTATACAAGACCTGAAATACTCTCAGGACTGAGGGATCTTCACATCACATCTAACTCAGCTGTCTGCAGTCCATATTATCTCACAAGAGACCTCTGCTATATATCTTGGTTTCTGCAAACTCAACGTATTTCGGAGACACAAGGAACGGCAGGCGCCGGCTTACAAAATAAAAAGATGTAAAAGTGCTGGGGTAACTCAGCGGGTCAGGCAGCATCTCTGGAGAACATGGACAGGTCGGGGCCCTTCTTCAGGCTGTTTTCAGCTTTGTAGGGGTGAACACGTAGCTGGAGAACAGAGTTTGGGGTGGGACAAAGCCCCGCAAGTGAGAGGCGGACACATAATACTACAGCAACTCAACGGGGTACTGGTTAGGGATGATCAGTCATGATCACACTGAATGGCGGTGCTGGCTTGAAGGGCCGTAGAGCCTACTCCTGCACCTGTTGTCTATTGTCTATTGGGTCATGGAGCATCGCTGGACAACATGGTGGAATTTATTTCACGGGGACCAAAATACAAAAACAGGGATGTAATGCTGATGCTCTACAAGGCGCTGGTCAAATGGCATTTGGTGTATTGTGAGCAGTATTGGGCACCGTATCTGAGGAAGGACGTGCTGGCACTGGAGAGGGTCCAGAGTAGGTTTACATGAATGATAGAAACATAGAAATTAGGTGCAGGAGCAGGCCATTCGGCCCTTCGAGCCTGCACCGCCATTCAATATGATCACGGCTGATCATCCAACTCAGTATCCTGTACCTGCCTTCTCTCCATACCCCCTGATCCCTTTAGCCGCAAGGGCCACATCTAACTCCCTCTTAAATATAGCCAATCAAGTGGCCTCAACTACCTTCTGTGGCAGAGAATTCCAGAGATTCACCACTCTCTGTGTGAAAAAACTCCCTCTTAAATATAGCTAATGAACTGGTCTCAACTACCTTCTGTGGCAGAGAATTCCACAGACTCACCACTCTCTGTGTGAAAAGTGTTTTTCTCATCTCGGTCCTAAAAGACTTCCCCCTTATCCTTAAACTGTGACCCTTTGTTCTGGACTTCCCCAACATCGGGAACAATCGCCCTGCATCTAGCCGGTCCAACCCCTTAAGAATTTTGTAAGTTTCTATAAGATCCCCCCTCAATCTCCTAAATTCAAACGAGTACAAGCCGAGTCTATCCAGTCTTTCTTCATATGAAAGTCCTGCCATCCCAGGAATCAGTCTGGTCAACCTTCTCTGTACTCCCTCTATGGCAAGAATGTCTTTCCCAGGAATGAATATGTTAACATATGATGAGCGTTTGACAGCACTGGGCCTTTACTCAAAGGAGTTTAGAAGGATGAGGGGCCACCTCATTGAAACTTACCAAATAGTGAAAGGCCTGATTAGAGTGGACGTGGCGAGGATGTTTCCATTGGTGGGAAAGTCTTGGACTAGAGGTCATAACCTCAGACTTAAAGGACGTTCCTTGAGGAAGGAGATGTGGAGGAATTTCTTCAGTCAGAGGGTGGTGAATCTGTGGATTTCTTTGCCACAGAAGGCTGCGGGGGTCCAAGTCAAAGGATACTTGTAAGGCAGAGACTGACAGATTCTTCATTAGTACGGGTGTCAGGGATAATGGGGGAAAGGCAGGAGACTGGAGTTGAGAGGGAAAGGTAGATCAGCCATGATTGAATGGTGGATTGACTGGATGGGTCGAATGGCCTAATTCTGCTCCCCGAACTTAAGAACTGTTCCTTTATCCAGAGATGCTGCCTGACCTGCCAAGTTGCTTCAAATCAGATGGGATTCCCTCTGAAGTCAGCTTTGAATACGCTGACAAAACATTTTCCTTCACCTTATCCACTCTCTTGGGCACGATGAGAAATCTTTGGTCTGCTTGCATCGAAACCCTTCCCACCGCCCCAGATGTGCACGAAACCCGATATCCAGTCAGTAGACGGCCTGCACTGAGATTTATTAACGCACGTGGACCTCGGAGGACAGGGGCGAGTCGTTAGGCACCCCCCCAACACTTGTGCCAAGCAGACACGTTCATATCTCAACCCCTTCATGGCTTCATTGCCCTGAACGCCATCAATCCTGACTTTGACGTTTAACTTAGTGTTACATTTTTATTTTGGCAAGTGCGGTGATAATTGGAATTCCACATCTCCACCACTGCGTTAAGAGGTGCTTTCTGACATCAACCGGGGTCCAATTTAAATCAGAATATCTCCCTTCTCGATACTTCTGAATATTTCTTCTGCCGTTAGATACGCTCTTTAATCTTATATGCACAGTGGTCTAAAAATATAATCTTTGCAACCTGTGTTCTCCATTTCACATTAAAACCCAGTTTCATTGCAGCATATTTTCTCTACAACTGTGTACGGGCAGCCTGCTGGCGCAGGGAGTGGAGTTGCTACCTTACAGCGCCAGAGACCCGGGTTCCATCCTGACTACGCTGCCGTCGGTACAGAGTTTGTACGTTCTCCCCGTGACGTGCGTGCGTTTTCTCCGGGTGCTCCGATTTCCTCCCATTCTCCAAAGGTTTGCAGGTTATTTGGCTTCTGTAAAATTGCAAATTGTCCCTAGTGTGTGTAGGATAGTGCTAGTGTATGGGGATCGCTGGCCGGCGCGGACACAGCAGGCCACAGGGCCCGTTTCTGCGCTTGTATCTCTAAACGAGACTGATCTAAAACGCCCGGGCCTAAATATCTTTCCAACCTCACCCACAAGATCAAACTGAGCTCCAAAACATAGCTCGGAGCGCAGGAGGATGAGGGGGCGGTCTTAAGGAGATGTATAAGATCACGAGAGGAATAGATTGGGTAGATGCACAGAGTCTCTTGCCAAGAGTAGTGAGATCAGGAACCAGAGGACACGGGTTTAAGGTGAGGGGGAGGAAAGATTTAATAGGGACCCAAGGGGCAACTTTTTTTGCGTGGGTGTATGGAATGAGCTGCTGGACGAGATAGTTGAGGCAGGGACTATCGCAACAGTAAAAAAAAAAAACATTCATTTTCTTCTAAATACTGTCCACATCTCTTGTTCCCCTTTCCCCGACGCTCAGCCTGAAGAAGAGTCTCGACCCGAAACGTCACCTATTCCTTTTCTCCTGAGATGGTGTCTGGCCCACTGAGTTACTTCAGCGTTCAGTATAAGCTAGCATCTGCAGTTCCTTCCCACACATAGGTTTAGAGGGAAATGGCCCAAACGCGAGCAGGTGGGACTAGTGCAGTTGGGGCGTCAGCTTGGGCTAGTTGGGCCGAAGGGCCTGTTTCCATGCTGTATCTCTCTATGACTCTACTCCTTTCTGTTCATAGAAAATAGGTGCAGGAGCAGGCCATTTGGCCCTTCGAGCCTGCACCGCCATTCAATATGATCATGGCTGATCATCCAACTCAGTATCCCGTACCTGCCTTCTCTCCATATCCCCTGATCCCTTTAGCCACAAGGGCCACATCTAACTCCCTCTTAAATATAGCCAATGAACTGGCCTCAACTTCCTTCTGTGGCAGAGAATTCCAGAGATTCACCACTCTCTGTGTGAAAAATGTTTTTGTCATCTCGGTCCTAAAAGACTTCCCCCTTATCCTTCTACTGTGACCCCTTGTTCTGGACTTCCCCAACATCGGGAACAATCTTCCTGCATCTAGCCTGTCCAACCCCTTAAGAATGTTGTAAGTTTTGTATAAGACCCCCCCCCTCAATCTTCTAAATTCTAGCGAGTACAAGCCGAGTCTATCCAGTCTTTCTTCATATGAAAATCCTGACATCCCAGGAATCAGTCTGGTGAACCTTCTCTGTACTCCCTCTATGGCAAGAATGTCTTTCCTCAGATTAGGTGGCCAAAACTGTACGCAATACTCCAGGCGTGGCCTCACACCTGGAGTATTGCGGGTTATGGGGAGAAGGTAGGCCATGGGGGTGAGAGGGAAAGATAGATCAGCCACAATTGCATGGAGCAGTCTTGATGGGCCGAATGGCCTAATTCTGCTCCTATCACTTGTGAACTGCTATGATTTGCATACAACCCGGTAAAACCATGCAGCAGACCTCAAGTGGGCAGTTCACAGATGGTGCACGCTCTGGTGCTGACAAAGTTACAAAAGTCCACTGATGATCTTTCCGAGGATGCTGCCAGGATGGTGTGAGCTATAGGGAGCGGTTAATTCCCGGGATGGCGGGACTGTTCTATGCTGAGAGAATGGAGCAGCTGGGCTTGTACACTCTGGAGTTTAGAAGGATGAGAGGGGATCTTATTGAAACATGTAAGATTGTTAAGGGTTTGGACACGCAAGAGGCAGGAAACATGTTCCTGATGTCGGGGGAATCCAGAACCAGGGGCTACAGTTTAAGAATAAGGAGTAAGCCATTTAGAACGGAGACGAGGAAACACTTTTTCTCACAGAATGTGGTGAGTCTGTGGAATTCTCTGCCTCAGAGGGCGGTGGATGCTTTCAAGAGAGAGCTAGATAGGGGTCTTAAAAATAGTGGAGTCAGGGGATATGGGGAGAAGGCAGGAACAAGGTGCTGATTGGGGATGATCAGCCATTGAATGGCGGTGCTGGTATCGAAGGGTCGAATGGCCTGCTCCTGCACCTATTGTCTACTGCCTATTGAGAGATAGAGTAGGCTGGCACTCTATTCCTTGGAGCGCAGAAGGATGAGGGGTGATCTTATAGTGGTGTATAAGATCATGAGAGGAATAGATCGGGTAGATGCACAGAATAGGTGAACGGGAAGGTCGCCCAGAGAAAACGGGCATCTCATCTCAGGTAAATGCTTTTTCAGTAGTCTCTTTCCCAGAGAAGGTGAATCGAGGACCAGAGGACATAGGTTTAAGGTGAAGGGGAAAAGATTGAATAGGAATTTGAGGGGTAACTTTTTCACACAAAGGGTGGTGGGTGTATGGAACGAGCTGCCAGAGGAGGTAGTTGAGGCTGGGACTATCCCATTCTTTAAGAAACCGTTAGACAGGAACATGGACAGGACAGGTTTGGAGGGATCAAGTCAAGTCAAGAGAGTTTATTGTCATGTGTCCCAGATAGGACAATGACATTCTTGCTTGCTGCAGCACAACAGAATATTGTAAGCAAAAATACGGAACAGTACAGTTCAATATACATATAAATAAGCAGATAAAGTGCAATAGGCTGTTACAGTTCAGAATCTGTTTGTTGGCGAGTTTAATAGCCTGATGGCTGTGGGGAAGCAGCTGTTCCTGAACCTGGATGTACCAGATTTCAGGCTCCTGTCCCTTCTGCCCGATGGCAGCGGAGAGATGAGTGTGTGGCCAGGATGGTGTGGGTCCTTGATGATGTTAGCTGCCTTTTTTGAGGCAGCGACTGCGATGGATCCCCTCGATGGTGGGGAGGTCAGCGCCGATGATGGACCGGGCAGCGGTCACAACTTCCTGCATCCTCGATATGGACCAAGCGCAGGCAGGTGGGACTAGTGTAGCTGGGACATGTTGGCCGGTGTGGGCAAGTGGGGCCGAAGGGCCTGTTTCCACATTGTATCACTCTACGACCAAGACTTTGGTCAACGTGGGCTGTTTTTGAACGTGCTTAATACATGCATTTCATTTGATTTGATTTGACTTCAGCACACCGCACTCCATTTGCCACAGTGTTAACCCAATCCTTGCATCACTTGCATGATGAAACCAATTTCACAAGTGCACATTGACTAAAGCAACAAATTACTCACATCCTCTTCTGTTCTCGATACATGCAATGACCCATAAATAACCCGGTGACAGGGGGCCGCTGTATTTTCTCTGAGATAACGATAAACTTGGGTCAAGTGCGCGCAGCTTTCCCGCCCAGCATGCCCGGTGACTCACCAGCAGAGCTTTGTGCGAAGTACTGAGTCAAGATGTGGTCACAGAAGTGACACAGGTTTCGGAGCTGATGCAAATGCTTCTGCAGATGAGCGTTAGGCAGCCCTGCTTTATATAGCGGAGCCAGAAATCCAAATGCAAAGGCATCAAAACTCGTTGGTCTGGAACAAGAAACAACTCAAATAAATTGCAACGCACAAATAAATGAACACGAGGCTGTTGCTTGAGGCGGCATTTAGTGTCATTGCGTGCAGTTTTGGGCATAGGAAAGATGTTGTCGAGCTGGAAAGGGTCCAGAGAAGATATACGAGGATGTTGCCAGGACTCGACAGCCTGAGCTATAGGGAGAGGTTGGGTGGGCTGGGACTCTATTCCCTGGGGCGCAGGAGGATGAGGGGTGATCTTATAGAGGTGTATAAATCATGAGGGGAATAGATTGGGTAGATGCACAGAGTCTCTTGCTGAGAGTTGGAGCATCGAGAACCAGAGGACACGGGTTTAAGGTGAAGGGGAAACATTTAACAGGAACCCGTGGGGCAACCTATTCCAGAGATGCCAACCCTAAATTTAGTTCACAGTAACATTTAACCCATTTGTCCGTAACAAATGGGGTTAAATGCATTCTCTCCGTAACATACTCACCTGGGGTTGTTTGCCGGCGGGTCCTGCGCCTGCGCACTGGTGCAGATCAGCGGGCTGCCGGCGGGCGGGTGCGGCACATGCGCACTTGGCAAGGTTTGCCGGCGGGTCTGCGCCTGCGCACTGGTGGGGGTGGGGGGGAGGTCCGGTGATGGGGCTGCCGCGAGCGGCCGGCTGGCGGCAAGAAAGTGCCGCTGATCGCGCGGGCCGGCGCCGCCCCGGGCTCTGGGCCGGGCGTGGCGTGGCTCGAAATGGCGCCAGGCCCGGCAACACTCCCCCACTGCGCACGCGCGGCCACTGGGGCCCGGCAACCCTCCCCCACTGCGCACGCGCGGCCACTGGGGCCCGGCAACCCTCCCCCACTGCGCAGGCGCGGACACTAGGCCCGGCAAAGTGCCGCTGATCGCGCGGGCCGGCAAACCGGGGACACATGGCGCCGGCGTTCACCACGGGAGGAACACCGGCGCGGCGGTGTTCCGTAACAGCATGTTTGGCTGCCGGAACACCGTAAAAAGTTTATTTCGCCGGGATAAAATACGGCGAATCCGGGGACACTTGGCATCTCTGCTATTCACACAAAGGATTGTGGGCGTATGAAAGGAACTGCCGGAGGAGGTAGCTTCAGATCGGACCCTCAAGTTCTGGCAACATCCTCGTAAATCTTCTCTGGATACTTTCCAGCTTGACAACATCTTTCAATGCAACATGGTGGCCAAAGCGGAACACAATATTCTAAACGTGGCCTCACCAACGTCATATATGTGTAACGTGAAACTCCCAACTTCTATTTCCAATACTCTGAGTGATGAAGGCCAAAAGCCTTCTTGACCACGCTATCTAACTGTGCTCTTGGAGTAAGACTAGCTTCCAAGACAAAGCAGTCAAAGAGCAACGGAGACTCAAGGGACTGCAGATGTTGGAATCCTGAGCAGACAAAAAAAAAGAGCTGGAGGAACTCAGCAGGTCAGGCAGCATCTGCGGAAAGAAAAGGGCGGGGACCCTGCTTCAAGCTGGGAGAGAGAGGAGCATGGGATGGGGTAAGACCAGACCTGATATGTCATCTTCTCCTATTCCCCCTCACAGATGCTGCCTGACCTACTGAGTTATTCTGATTCTAAACAAGGGTCCCCACCCAAAACATCACCCAACTGAAGTTTTCTGGTCCTCATTCTTCAGGGAACAGGGGGCAGAGCCCCCGGTCCTCACACTTTCACCCCACCAGCGTCACATACAACAAATAGTCCCTCCGCCAGTTTCGCCACCCCCCAACGTGACCCCACCACTCGCCACACTTCCCCCCCCCCCCCCCCCCCCCCCCCCCCCCCCCCCCCCCCCCCCCCCCCCCCCCCCCCCCCCCCCCCCGTCTGCTTTTCGCAAAGACCGCTCCCTCCATAACTCCCTTGTCAATTCTTCCCTTCCCTCCCGCACCACCCCCTCCCCGGGCACTTGCCATTGCAGCCGCAAGAGATGCTACACTTGTCGCTTTATGTCCACCCGCGACTCCATTCAAGGACCCAAGCAGTCGTTCCAGGTGCGACAGAGGTTCACCTGCACCTCCTCCAACCTCATCTATTGCATCCGTTGCTCTAGATGCCAGCTGATCTACATCGGTGAGACCAAGCGTAGGCTTGCCGATCGCTTCGCCGAACACCTCCGCTTGGTCCGCATTAACCAACCTGACCTCCCGGTGATCAGCAGTTTTAAACTCCCCCCTCCCATTCCGTATCATGAGAGATAGATCAGTCATGATTGAATGGTGGAGTAGACCTGATGGACCGAATGGCCTAATTTTGCCCCTTTCACTTATGAACAGGAACTTATGTGTAGGAATATTGCAGATGTTGGTTTACACTGAAGATAGGCGCAAAAAGCTGGAGTGACTCAGCGGGTCGGGCAGCATCTCTGGAGAGAAGGAATAGGTGACGTCTCGGGTCCAGGCCCGTCCTCTGATGAAGGATCTCGACTTGAGGCGTTACCTATTCCTTTTCTCCAGAGATGCTGCCTGGCCCGCTGAGTCACTCCAGCACTTTGTGTCTATCTTCGAGATGAATTCACGATGAACTAAACGCTCCCCAAACGCTGCACACCGCAGTAAAACAACACGACGGAACCATTTTATCCTCTTGTTACTCACGTTTTCCCAAAGAAGAAATGAGATGTTCCCAATCTATAAGACAGAAGGTTCAGACATTCCTTCGCATCTCGGTATATCTGCACAAAACAGATGGAAATGAGTAACAATTAAGTGGTCTGTGGGGTGAATCAAACTGCAATGTTTAAACACACGTCATTAGTATGCTCCGTTCTGGGCACCATGTTATTCGAAAGATGTTGTCCAGCTGGAAAAGGGTTCAGAGAAGGTTCACGAGGATGTTGCCAGGACTCGAGGGCTTGAGCAGGCTGGAACTCTATTCCTTGGAGCGCAGGAGGATGAGGGGTGATCTTATAGAGGTGTATAAAAGCATGAGAGGAATAGATCAAGCGTTTGGGATAGGCATATTGGATTGTAGCAGGCAGATAAGAGTTGGTTTTGGCATCGGGTTTGGCACAGGCGTTTTGGGCTGTGGGTCAGGCAGCATCCGTGGAGAGAATAGGCAGGGGACAGACGTTTCCGGTGAAGGGGGGGGGGGGGGTGGGTGTAGGATTCTTCACAGAATCCTAAGTGTTTTGCTCAAGATACCAGCATCGGTAGCTCCTTATGTCTAAATTCTTAGAAAGTCATTTTCATAAGTTCATAAGTTGTAAGCGCAGAATTCAGCAGGGTTTCCGCGTAGGATTTCTCCCGGTGCTCCGGTTTCCTCCCACGCTCTGTGAATGCTAACATACCATTCGCTTTCTTCACTGCCTGCTGCACCTGCATGCCTACTTTCAATGACTGGTGTACCATGACACCCAGGTCTCGTTGCATCTCCCCTTTTCCAAATCGGCCACCATTCAAATAATAGTCTACTTTCCTGTTTTTGCCACCAAAGTGGATAATCTCACATTTATCCACATTATACTGCATCTGCCATTCATTTTCCCACTCACCCAACCTATCCAAGTCACCTTGCAGCCTCCTAGCATCCTCCTCACAGCTAACACTACCCCCCAGCTTCGTGTCATCCGCAAACTTGGAGATGTTGCATTCAATTCCCTCGTCCAAATCATTAATATATATTGTAAATAGCTGGGGTCCCAGCACCGAGCCTTGGTCCAGTCCTTTTCCTTTCTGTCTATCCCTCCTGAATATTGAATATCCCTGGATGTTCAGCTCCCAGCCTTGGTCACCCTGGAGCCATGTCTCCGTGATCCCAACTATATCATATTTATTAATAACTATCTGCACATTCAACTCATCCACCTTATTACGAATGCTCCTTGCATTGAGACATAAAGCCTTCAGGCTTGTTTTTCCAACACTCTTACCCCTTATACAATTATGTTGAAGTGGCCCTTTTTGATTTTTGCCCTGGATTTGTCTGCCTGCCACTTTTACTTTTCACCTTGCTACTATTGCTTCTACCCTCATTTTGCACCCCTCTGTCCCTCTGCTCGCACATTTAAGAAACCCACCACCTCTTTTTCTCTGTTTATTATCTTTGTCTTCTTTCACCCTTACATGTTGGGTCTGATTGCTTCCCTTCTCTGCCTCCTGCCCCACACACTGTCTACTAGCCTTCTCTATTTGAGTCCCTCCCCCCAACCGTTCTAGTTTAAAGTCTCCCCAGTAGCCTTTGCAAATCTCCCCGCCAGGATATTGGTCCCCCTCGGTTCAAGTTGCAACCCGCCCTTTTTGTACAGGCCACACCTTCCCCAAAAGAGGTCCCAATGATCCAGAAACTTGAATCCCTGCCCTCTGCACCAGTCCTTCAGCCACACATTTATCCTCCACCTCGCTCCATTCCTACTCTCACTGTCGCGAGGCACAGGCAGTAATCCTGAGATTGTTACCTTTGCTTGCACATGTCTCTCTAAACCTGCCCTATCCATGTCAGATCAGCCAGGATTGAATGGCAGAGTAGACTCGATGGGCCGAATGGCCTCCTACGACTCGTGAAAAACTGCAGATCTAGAGTCCTAGAATCATACCGTGTGGAAACTGGCTCTTCAGCCCTACTCTCCCATCCAAAATAAATGCAGAAACGCTGATAAATACTCAGCAGGTCAGGCAGTGCGTGTGGATTCTTTGCCATGCAGTGGGTCGCTGACAAAATAAATATTAACTGTTTCTCTGTGGGCAGATGCAGCCTAACCTGCTGAGAGTTTCTCGCATGATCAGTTTTCCAATTTGGAAGGGGGGGGGGGGGGGGGATTATTCACAGAATCCTAAGTGTTTTGTTCAAGATACCAGCATCGGTAGTTCCTTATGTCTAAATTCTTAGAAAGTCATTTTCATAAGTTCATAAGTTGTAAGCGCAGAATTCATCAGGGTTTCCGCGTGGGTTTTCTCCGGGTGCTGCAGTTTCCTCCCACACTCCAAAGACGTGCAGGTTTGCAGCTTCTGTTAATCAGCATGCAAGATTTGGGATACTTCTAATCTTTCCAATTTAGTTATTGGAAAACTCAGTATCCCAAAACAGCTTCTGTTAATCAGCATGTTAATTTGTGCTGGAAAAAATAAGACACAAACTGCTGGAGTGACTCAGCGGGTCAGGCAGCATCTCTGGAGAAAAAGGACGGGAGACTTTTCAGGTGGGAACCCTGCTTCTTCTTCCCGAAACGTCACCCATTGCTTTTTCCCCCAGAGATGCTGCCTGACCCACTGAGCCCTAGAGCTCTCTCCATCTATACATGGTTACGTGTTGAATGATCAGGGGTCAGTGTTGGCTCCCTTACCTGTGTTTCCACCTCCTTGATGTTGAAGAAAGGAGGTTCCCCTCTGGACAGCACAATCTGATTAACGGCGCACCTCGACATCTGCCCTGGTATGTAGAAATTCAACGGAAGGGGATTCTCGAAGCAAACCACGGCCGTGTCAAATTGCAGTAATTCTCGATGTCCACCCAGAAAGCATGCAGCTGCACAGAATTGTCATTAAACAACATTTAATTAGTTAGCCAGCGAGCTAGTCTAGTTGGTACACAAAAGGCTGGAGAAACTCAGCGGGTGCAGCAGCATCTAAGGAGCGAAGGAGATAGGCGACGTTTCGGGTCGAGACCCTTCTTCAGACTAGTTTATTGTCACATGCACATGTACAGTGAAAAGCTTTTGTCAGAGTCACAGAATGATACAGCGTGGAAACTGGCCCTTCAGCCCAACTTAACCCCGCCAACCAACATGCCCCATCTACACTAGTCCCACCTGCCTGCATTTGGCCCATATCCGTCTAAACCTGTCCTATCCAGGTACCTGTCCAAATGTTTCTTAAACGTTATGATAGCACCTTTTGTTGCCTGCTAAAGGGGCCTGTCCCACTGTACGAGCTAATTCAAGAGCTCTCCCGAGTTAAAAAAAAAAATCAAACTCGTGGTAAGCACGTAGAATGGACGTAGTGGGTACGTAACGCTAACGGCAGGTACTCGGGAAACGCGGTAAGCTCGCGAAGACTCGTGAAGATTTTTCAACGTGTTGAGAAATGTCCACGAGAGCCCCGAGTGCTGACGAGTGGCCATTACCGTAATTCTTCGAGTTCGAATCAGGGCAAACTCGGGAGAACTCTTGGATTAGCTCGTACAGTGGGACAGCCCCTTAACCAGTCAGTGGAAAGACTATCCATGATTACAATTGTGCCATCCACAGTGGATACATGACCAAGCTTAGTTTTAGTTTAGTTCATTGTCACGTTTTTCACCCAGAGAGTTGTGAATCTGTGGAATTCTCTGCCACAGAAGGCAGTGGAGGCCAATTCACTGGATGTTTTCAAGAGAGAGTTAGATTTAGATCTTAGAGCTAAAGGAATCAAGGTGATATGGGGAGAATGCAAGAACAGGATACTGATTTTAGATGATCAGCCATGATCATATTGCTGGCTCAAAGGGCCGAAAGGCCTACTCTTGCATCTATTGTCTATGTTCCTATGTACACAAAAAGCTTGTAGGGAAGATAAAGGGAATGTGTTGGGATAGAGGTTTAAAAGAGAGTGTACAAAATTATGAGAGGAATAGATCGGATAGATGGATGCACAGTGTCTTGCCCAGAGTTGGGGAATCGAGGACCAGAGGACATAGGTTCAAGGAGAAGTTGAAAAGATTTAATAGGAATCCGAGGGATATCTTTTTCACACAAAGGGTGGTGGGTGTATGGAACAAGCTGCCAGAGGAGGTAGTTGAGGCTGGGACTATCCCATTGTTTAAGAAACAGTTGGACATGTACATGGATAGGACAGGTTTGGAGAAATATGGGTCAAGCGCAGGCAAGTGGGACTAGGGGAGCTGGGACGTTGTTGGCCGGTGTGGGCGAGTTGGACCGAAGGGCCTGTTTCCACACTGTATCACTCTATGGCTCTATGAGAGGAGCGATTGTAAATCCACTTAATGGGACCAACAAGCAGAGAGTTTCCTGCTTCCAGCGTGTCCAAACCCTTAACAATCTTATATGTTTCAAAGGGTTTGGACAGGCTAGATGCAGGAAAGATTGATTCTTAAGGATTTGGACAGGCTAGACGCAGGAACGATGTTCCCCATGTTGGGGGAGTCCAGAACCAGGGGTCACAGTTTAAGAATAAGGGGTAGGCCATTTAGGACGGAGACGAGGAAAAACTTCTTCACCCAGAGTTGGAATTCTCTGCCACAGAAGGCAGTGGAGGCCAATTCACTGGATGCTTTCAAGCGAGAGTTAGATTTAGCTCTTAGGGCTAACGGAATCAAGGGATATGGGAGGGAAAGCAGGAACAGGGTACTGATTTAGGATGATCAGCCATGGTCGTATTGAATGACGGTGCTGGCTCGAAGGGCTGAATGGCCTGCTCCTGCACCTGTCTACTATGTTTCTAAACCCTGCCTCTCTCGCCTTATTTATCGCTGGTATTTTTCTCTTTGCTCTACCTGTTGTACTAATGAGTGGCTTGATTGGATCGTCTGTAGTACGATTTGACTGCATGGCATGCAAGCAGAGCTTTTCACTATACCTCAGTACACACGACAGCTATGAACCAAATTACAATTCGCTTCCCCCCCCCCCCCCCCCCCCCCACACACTCCCCCCCACCAAATCCCTTTGAAAAGAAAGACAGTTAAAAAAAAAAATCTTTTGGCAGGGTTTATGCACAGATGTTGTACAAGGTTGGTCGTAGAAATATCAACAGATAATGAAAGGCCTAGATAGAGTGAACATGGAGAGGGTGTTCCCAGTAATGGGAGAGTCTAGGACCAGAGGGCACAGCCTCAGAATAAACAGATGTACCTTCAAAGTGGAGATGAGGAAGAATTTCCTTAGCCAGAGGGTGGTGAATCTGTGGAATTCATTGCCACGGGCGGCTGTGGAGGCCACGTCACTGGGTATTTTTAAGGCAGAGATTTATAGGTTCTTGATTAGGAAGGGCGTCAAAAGTTAACGGAAGGAGGCAGACAAACGGAGTTGGGAGGGAAAGATAGATCAGCCATGGTTGAATGCCAGAACAGACGTGATGGCCTGAATGGCCTAACACAACTCTGATGTCTTATGGTCTGATACCCAGAAACAAAGTCTATTCACTAGTCCTATAGAAGGGTGAAAATAAAGATCATGGGACAGGGATTATCGAACTCAGATGCACAAGTTTAAATGAGATGTGAATGGAAACAATTATTAGTGCGATTTAAAACCGATGCTTGGGTTGGGTGAGCGGGTGTAGGGAAGGGTAGTGGGACATATCCCCGTTTTTTTTTTTTTCCTTTTGCTCCTTTGTCAGTTCTGGGGTTTTTCCTTCTCTCTTTTTCGTATCTTTCTTCTTTCTCTTCATTCTTTCCTTTTTACCTTTTTTTCCAGATTCATTTATCAGTGTATAAAACGTTAAAACTGAAGCTGTACGAAAATTGTATAATTGCTATGTCGATTGCTTTCTTCTTGTGCAATTGCTTCTAATAAAATAAACATTAATTTAAAAAAAAAAATTTTTAAATATTAAAAAAATTCTTTGATAATCAGAGCAGATTCAGTTTAGCTGAGTTTATTGTCACGTGTACCGAGGTGCAGTGAAAAGCTTTTGTTGCGTGCTCTGTTGAGAGAATGAGCTATCTGGACTTTTTACCAAAGCTGGACGAAGTTTCTCCTCAATCAGTGCAATAAATGCCAGCGTGTCCGCTCCCTGTGTTGCTGTCAATTCGTAGTCAGCGTTGTACTTCTGTCAAATGAAACGAAAAACAACACTCTTTCAATTAGTCAAAGGGTCACAGAGTGTGGAAACAGGTCCTTCGGCCCAACTCGCCCACACCTCACTAGGCCCATCCACCTGCCTGCGTTTGGCCCATAACCCTCCAAACCTGTCCTATCCATGCACCTGTCCAAATGTCTCTTAAACATTGCAATAGTACCTGCACAACGACCTCCAGAGGACAGGTTTAAGGTAAAGGGGAAGGGGGAAACATTTGACAGGGATAGAAACATAGAAAATGGGTGCAGGAGTAGGCCATTCGAGCCAGCACCGCCATTCAATATGATCATGGCTGATCATCCAAAACAGTACCCCATTCCTGCTTTCTCCCCATATCCCTTGATTCCATTAGCCCTACGAGCTAAATCTAACTCTCTTGAATCCAACCAGTGAATTGGCCTCCACTGCCTTCTGTGGCAGAGAATTCCACAGATTCACAACTCTCCGGATGAAAACTGTTTTCCTCATCTCAATCCTAAATGGCCTACCCCTTATTCTTAAACTGTGACCCCCTGATTCTGGACTTGCCCAACATGGGGAACATGTTTCCTGCATCTAGCCTGTCTAATCCCTTTTGAATTTTGTATGTTTCTATAAGATCCCCTCTCATCCTCCTAAATTCCAGTGAATTTAAGCCCAGTCGACCCATTCTTTCATCAAATGTCAGTCCCGCCACCCCCGAATTAACCTGGTGAACCTACGCTGCACTATATCAATAGCAAGAATGTCCTTCCTCAAATTAGGAGACCAGAACTGCATGCTGAATCTGTGGGGTAACTTTGCCACACAAAGGGTTGTGGGTGTATGGAACAAGATCCCAGACGCGTTAGTTGAGACGGAGACTATTCCAACATTTATGAAAGAATTAGGTTACGTGGGATAGAGGCCAAACGCAGGCAGGTGGGACCAGTGCAGATGGGACATGTTGGTCGGTGTGGGCAAGTTGGGCCGAAGGGCGTGATATCACACTGTACGACTCGATAACGCAATTAATACATGAATGGGTCACTATCACATTGTACGTGGAACATAAAACAGTACAGCACAGCAACAGGCCCGTCAGCCCACAATGTCGGCACCAAACATGATACCAAGATAAACTAATCTCATCTGCTGGCAAGTGATCTACACCCCTCCATTCCCTGCATATCTTTGTGTCGGCCCAAAAGCCTCTTAAAATGCGACCGCATATCTGTCTCCACCACCACCACCATGCCTGGCAGCACCTTCCAGGCATCCAACACCCTCTGTGTAAAACAATGCCCCGCACACCTATTTAAAATTTGCTCCTCAGGATCGTAATGCTGTGCCCTCTAGTCTTTGACATTTCCACCCTAGGGATTAGTTCACAGAATGTCAGTGTCATGGTATCAACAAGAGCCACACTTTAGAAGTACATTTTAGTTTAGCTTTGGAGACACAGCGCGGAAACAGGCTTTTCGGCCCACCGAGTCCGCACCGGCGACCAGCGATCCCCGCGCATTAACACCACCCTACACGCACTAGGGACAATTCACAATTTATACCAAGCCAATGAACCTACAAACCTGCGCGTCTTTGGAGTGTGGGAGGAAACCGAAACACCCGGAGAAAACCCCCGCAAGTCACGGGGAGAACGTACAGACAGCGCCCGTAGTCAGGATCGAACCCGGGTCTCTGGCGCTGTGAGGCAGCAACTCTACCGCTGCGCCACCGTGCCTCCCAGCATTCTGACATTCAATTATGAAAAATACTATACAAATGTAAACTAAAGCCGCACATTACTACAAGTAAACTTGAATGAAGCTGCAATCTGCCCTAACCGCTCAAGTGGAATCCAATTAGCTGCGCTCTGATTATTATGCGTCTCCACTAACATTTAATTAAACTGTCACAACAAACCTACCTGTTTTCGTAGAAAGTTCAGAATATTATCAGGTTGCACAAAGTTCATATTATCAGAAATCAATACTGGAATGTCGCCTAAAGAAGGGAAATGAACAACATTTATAAGCCTCTCGCGCAGGCATTTCTTCACAATGTATAACATAATTAAGGACCTGTCCCACTTTACGAGTTTATTCAAGTTCTCCCGAGTTTCCCCTGATTTGAACTCGGAGATTTACGGTAATGGCCACTCGTAGGTACTCGGGGCTCTCGTGGACATTTTTCAACGTTGAAAAATCCTCACGAGTCTTCACGGGCGTACCGCGTTTCCCCGAGTACCTGCCGTTAGCGTTACGAGCCGCTAAGAGACGCCCCGAGCTCCGATGTAGCCGCTTCGTACATTCCACGTGCTTGCCACGAGTTTGATTTTTTTTTTAAACTCGGGAGAGCTCTTGAATTACCTCGTACAGTGGGACAGGCCCTTAAGGCAGAGAGACAAAAAAGTGCTGGAGAAACTCAGCGGCTCAGGCAGCATTTCTGGAAAAAAAAGGACGGGTGATGTTTCAGGACGGAACAATTCTTCGGGACTCTTCGTCACCAGTCCACTTTCTCCAGAGATGCTGCCTGTCCCGCCGAGTTACTCCAGCACTTTGCGTCTATCTTCAGTATAAACCAGCATCTACAGTTCCTTTATACGCATACTGTGGCAGTATTACTGAGATTGCAGGATACTCCGCCTTAGTTATACCAGTTAAACAACATCCACATAATTGAAACAGGGCAATTGGCTTACACTTCAAGAGAGAGTTATATTTAGCTCTTAGGGCTAAGGGAATCAAGCGATATGGGTGATGGGAAAGCAGAAACTGGGGGCCCCCCCCACCGACTTATCCGAAACTGGGGTACTGATTGGGGATGATCAGCCATGATCATATTGAATGGCGGTGCTCGCTCGAAGGGCTGAATGGCCTACTCCTGCCCCTATTTTCTACGTAAACCCACATGTCTTTGAGGAAACCCACGTGGTCACAGGGAGAACGAGCAAACTCCACACAGACAGCAACCGAGGTCAGGATCGAACCCGGGTCTCAGGTACAGTGGGGGAGCTGTGCTGCCTGCGCTCCCATTTTTCTCCCACATCCCAAAGATGTGCGGTTTTGCAGTTTAATTGGCCTCTGTAAATCGCCCAAGAGTGTCGGGATTGGATGGGAAAGTGGGACAACATAAAACTAGTGTGAACGGGTGATCGATGGTCGGCGTTGCCCCGGTGGGCCTAAGAGCCTGTTTCCATGCTGTATCTCTAAACTAATCCTTTCTTTTTTTAATTTTTTTTTAATCAGAAGCATGTATACAAATAATAGTAAGCGACAATTTAATTACAGATTTCTTACATAGCTTCAATTTAAAAAAAAATTTTTTTTAATGAATAAAGATTAAGAGAGAATAAAATAAGGGAAACTATAAACTAATAGAGAAAAAAAGAAGATGAAAAAAGAACATACAAATAACACGATTGTGGAGATAGATCCAGGATATGTTAAGTATAATTATTCATCCAATCCCAAATTCAAGTTTCAGCCCAGATTTTGTGTTAAACCAATTCACTTCTTTGAACATTCAATAAGTGGAGACTATATTCTAACAAATAATTCTGGTTTGTCAATTAATAGATAGAAACATAGAAAATAGGTGCAGGAGGAGGCCATTCGGCCCTTCGAGCCAGCACCGCCATTCATTGCGATCATGGCTGATCGTCCCCTATCAATAACCCAATGAAGACAAATCTTATATTTTTCCAAATGCAAGGTCTCAGTCATTTCCGTAATCCACATTTTAATTGTGGGGGCTGTTGGTTTTTTCCAAAATTTGAGTATTAATGTTTTCGCAGTTATTAGACTGTCATCGAGAAAGGCGTTTCCTCGTCTCCGTTCTTAAACTCCTTATTCTTAAACTGTGGCCCCTGGTTCCGGACTCCTTTCTTATTCATAGTTTACCACCTTCCCCCTCAGCAAATTCGCAACCTTGGTTTATGAGAACAGCAGCGAATGAATCGTTCAGTTAATGGCTTCAGTAAACGCACAGTTTATGGGACTCCCTTGGGACCTGACCCGTAACCGTATGCAGGTTGAAACTGGTCTTGATCCCTCTCTGAGGATTGAATAAGGCATAAGCAGAACCAAATGTGCATTTTTTCACACTGTTACCTTTTTGTTGCACGTCTGGATTTTCTGAATGGTGTTATTTTAACTTGTGTCATAATGGACTTGTACATAGCAGAAGCTCAATGTGCGGAACCTAACCTCACAGAGGTCTTTGTCTATTCTACATGCCATACATACCACACCGGGCGGTGACGTCATCGCGCAACGCCACGCGCTAGACGTACGCTGTCAAGACGCTACGTGCGGCCTCAATGCAGCTACGCGATGCCGTACGGCTCAAGCGACCATGTTAGGTCACGCTAGCCACATGCAATCGCATGCTGGTGAGACAGGCCCTTTAGATTTAGCACTTTGGGCTAACGGAATCAAGGGATATGGGGAGAAAGCAGGAACGGGGTACTGATTTAGGACGATCAGCCATGATCATATTGAATGGCGGCGGTGGCTTGAAGGGCCGAATGGCCTACTCCTGCACCTATGTTCTATGTTTCTATGCTTCACCATGGGAGAGGTTAGGACCAGAAGGCACGGCCTCAGAATAAAAGGACGTACCTTTAGAAAGATGAGGAGGAATTATTTTAGTCAGAGGGTGGTGAATCTGTGACATTCTGTGGAGGCCAAATCATTGCGTATTTTTAAAGAGGAATTTGACGGACTCTTGATTTGTAAGGGTGTCATAAATTCCAGGAGCAGAATTAAGTCATTCAGCCCATCGAGTCTACTCCGCCATTCAATCGGGGCTGATCAATGTTTCCCTCTCAACCTCAGAAGGGCTGAATGGCCTAATTCTGCTCCTATAACATGAACAACTCAAAAGACTGAATTTTAAGTACAACTTAAAATGCAATTTTCCATTGGATACTTTATCCTATATGGCTTCTGTAACCCTAATATACAGGGCATGTACGTCAGGTTACACAATTGTAAATGTTCTAAATTATGTTGGTATTCAGACCTCCAAGGATGAGAGGGGATCTCATTGAAACGTATAAGATTATTAAGGGTTTGGACACGCTAGAGGCAGGAAACATGTTCCCGATGTTGGAGGAGTCCAGAACCAGGGGCCACAGTTTAAGAATAAGGGGTGAAGCCATTTAGAACGGAGACAAGGAAACAATTTTTCACACAGAGAGTGGTGAGTCTGTGGAATTCTCTGCCTCAGAGGGCGGTGGAGGCCAGTTCTCTGGATACTTTCAAGAGAGAGCTAGATAGGGCTCTTAAAGATAGCGGAGTCAGGGGATATGGGGAGAAGGCAGGAACGGGGTACTGATTGGGGATGATCAGCCATGATCACATTGAATGACGGTGCTGGCTCGAAGGGCCGAATGGCCTACTCCTGCACCTATTGTCTATTGTCAAATAAAATTGATGTAAAGTTTGAAAGGACTTTCACATTCTTGCCTCCATTGTCCACTTGGATGTAGTGATAGGGACTGGGGAGAAACTGTACTTCAGACAATATAGATGAAGTACATTCAGATACATCTCAGCTTGCTTCCACAATTACATCAGCCCAACGCAAGAGTGTGAAATAAAGGTTAGATGGTAAGATTTACTATTTTACTACTGGCAATATTTGGAAGTTCAAATGGATAGGACAACAGACTTCATTACATAAACATTAGTCGTTCCAGGTGCAGCAGAGGATCACCTGCACCTCCTCCAACCTCATCTATTGCATCCGCTGCTCTAGGTGTCAGCTGCTCTACATCGGTGAGACCAAGCGCAGGCTTGGCGATCGCTTCGCCCAACACCTCCGCTCAGTTCGCAATAACCAACCCGACCTCCCGGTGGCTCAGCACTTCAACTCCCCCTCCCATTCCGAATCCGACCTTTCTGTCCTGGGCCTCCTCCATGGTCAGAGTGAGGCCCACCGTGAATTGGAGGAGCAGCACCTCATATTGCGCTTGGGCAGTCTGCACCCCAGCGGCATGAACACTGACTTCTCCAATTTCAGGTAGTCCCTGCATTCTCCTTCTTTCCCCTCCCCTTCCCAGCTCCCCCTCAGCCCACTGTCTCCGCCTCTTCCCCCCACCTCCACATCAGTCTTAAGAAGGGTCTGGACCCGAACCGCCGCCTATTCCTTCGCTCCATAGATGTTGCCGCACTGAGTTTCTCCAGCATTTTTGTCAACCTTCATTACATAAACAAATGCCTTTATGGACTGATGTGATCCCAAAGACAACCCGCTATCTCCATTTACGCGCCCACCACTGATTTTCCGGTAACTGGCGGATCAGGCACCTCCTTTAATCCGGACAGATTTACGAGAGCGCACTTGGAATTGTTTTGCAGAACTCCCGCCCGAGGATGAGGTGCCTAGGCTGGGTGAGGCGGCCGATCTCGACCTCATCGGGACTTCCGCGGCCGATCGGTGGGGCGAATTTGCCCCCTGCGGCCTGGGCTCTGGAACGCCGGCCCGGCAGGAGCCGGCAGATCCGTTCCCATAGCCGACTTTGCAGGCCGGTATCTCGGTCCCTCGGTTGCCTGGGCGGAACGTTCCGGAACCGTTGGACTCCTCCCGGAGGCCGTGACCTCTGTTGGTCCGGCAAAACTGATCATCTAATAAGGGTAGACAGAAAATACTGCAGTAACTGAACCGGTCAGGCAGCGTCTCGAGAAAAGGAATCGGTGATGTTTCGCGTTGGGTCCCTTCTTCAGACTCAGATGTTTTGGGTTCAGACTCTTCTGGCAATAGGCAATAGGTGCAGGAGTAGGCCATTCGGCCCTTCGAGCCAGCACCGCCATTCAATGTGATCGTGGCTGATCATCCCCAATCAGTACCCCGTTCCTGCCTTCTCCTCATATCCCTTGACTCCACTATTTTTAAGAGCCCTATCTAGCTCTCTCTCTGAAAGCATCCAGAGAACCTGCCTCCACCGCCCTCTGAGGCAGAGAATTCCACAGACTCACCACTCTCTGTGAGAAAAAGTGTTTCCTCGTCTCCGTTCTAAATGGCTTACTCCTTATTCTTAAACTGTGGCCCCTGGTTCTGGACTCCCCCAACATCGGGAACATGTTTCCTGCCTCTAGCGTGTCCAAACCCTCAACAATCTTATATGTTTCAATGAGATCCCCTCTCATCCTTCTAAACTCCAGAGTGTACAAGCCCAGCTGCTCCATTCTCTCAGCATGTGACAGTCTCGCCATCCCGGGAATTAACCTTGTAAACCTACGCTGCACTCCCTCAATAGCAAGAATGTCCTTCCTCAAATTAGGGGACCAAAACTGCACACAGTACTCCAGGTGTGGTCTCACTAGGGCCCTGTACAACTGCAATCCGAGCCAAAAGTGCTGGAAAATCAGTGGTGGACCTGTAATACTAATAGTTTGAAGATTTACGGCAATATAAATACATTTAAAATGCTACCTGTGGGTGATTTCCACGGATTATTAATGAAGTGCACATCCAGTGGAGCCCGTGAAAATTTGGCATATGCCTGCAGTGAAGGGAGAAAGGAGACGTATATTATGCACAGTCATTTCAAAGTCTTTAAATAGATACTGCTCATGGTCAAAAGGTTTTACTTTGCAGCAAGACGAGTAACATTTCTATTTTTTTCCTTTGCATCCCCTGCCATTTACAAGCACTTACCGGCTGTAACATTTTAAACACAGAATAAAGGGATTTCTATCTGGTCCCTAACATTAGCTCCAGCATTGCAGCCCCCTCTATCTCCATCAGAGTAAACCAGCGAGATTGACATTCACCGACAAAAGCTGCTGTAATGGACCTCCTGCATTTTATAAAGCTCCCACTTCGCAATTGTCGAGTGTAAATATAGCAGAGATTTAAGGTGAGAAGGGCAAAGTTTAAAGTTTCAAAAGAGAGTTAGATAAAGCAGAAGGAGCAAAGAGGTCCTTCTGCAGTTGTACAGAGCCTTAGCGAGACCACACCTGGAGTATCGTGTGCAGTATTGGCCCCCTAATTTGAGGAAGGACATTCTTGCTATTGAGGGAGTGCAGCGTAGGTTTACAAGGTTAATTCCCGGGATGGCGGGACTGTCATATGCTGAGAGAATGGAGCAGCTGGGCTTGTACACTCTGGAGTTTAGAAGGATGAGAGGGGAGCTCATTGAAACATGCAAGATTTTTAAGGGTTTGGACACGCTAGAGGCAGGAAACGTGTTCCCGATGTTGGGGGAGTCCAGAACCAGGGGCCGCAGTTTAAGGAGTAAGGAGTAAGCCATTTAGAACGGAGACGATGAAACACTTTTTCTCACAGAGAGTGGTGAGTCTGTGGAATTCTCTGCCTCAGAGGGCGGTGGAGGCCTGATTCTCTGGATGCTTTCAAGAGAGAGCTAGATAGGGCTCTTAAAAATAGCGGAGTCAGGGGATATGGGGAGAAGGCAGGAGCGGGGTACTGATTGTGGAAGATCAGCCATGATCACATTGAATGGCGGTGCTGGCTCGAAGGGCCAAATGGCCTACTCCTGCACCTATTGTCTATTGAGATGGAAGGTGAGAGGGGAAGATTTAATAGGATCCTCAGGGGCAACCTTTCACCGTGGGTGTATGGAACAAGCTCCCAGAGGAGGTAGTTGAGGCAGGTACATGGATTGGACAGGTTTAGAGGGATATGGGCCAAATGCAGGCAGATATATATAACATATAAACACAATACGATACAATAGATCTTTAGTTATCCCAGGAGGGGAATTGGTTTGCCAACAGGCATTAAACACAAAAATATACATGAAACATTAAATTAAAGAGATGAGTGGAAAGTCCAGGATTAGGGATGTGCAAAGATTTTTGGGGGGGAGGGGGGGAAAGGGAGTCAGTCTACTCCATAACAGAAGGTGGGGAGGGGTTGTGCAGTTTGACAGCCACAGGGAAGAAGG